>VWZP01001966.1:2674597-2847763 GCA_013396995.1 Dicaeum eximium
TTTTTTTTTTTTTTTGAGAGGCACATTTTTATTGAAATTTATTCTCACAGTGATTTTTTGCCTTTTCAGAAGACTATAATTTTTAGTAAAAAACAATAAATACTAAAACTGAAACAGATAAAAGTTATTTCCTGCTGTTCTTGTCCTGGTTTGTGTGTTTTTACCATTTGAAACAGAAAAGGAAAGGGGGTGAAAAAAGTAAAAATAATACCTTCTGATTAGGAATATGGAAAGATTTGGTATTTTTTCTCCTAAATTAACTGGTTTTTTTCCTGAAAATTATGTGGCTTTTGGACTCACTCTTATACTTGTAGGTAGATAAAGCTGTTTGCTGTGTGCTTATCTCTTCATGGCACATTGTGTACTCGCATAGATCCCATGTAGATTCCTTTTCCACTTTCCATTACTACTCTTAAATGTTTTAAAACTTGGTACTGACCAAAATGGAGAAGGATGAATTACAAAAGATGATGATCAGGTCTGTTGGATTCCCTCCTTCTTCCCATCCACCATCACACCAAGCAGCTGAATAGCTCTCCAGGGGTACTGGAGAACAGCTTCAACTCCAAGGAGTTCTATTTCATTTTTAAGAGGGTAGATGAAGGAGTAAATATGTGTGGCAGTTTAGCTGGGCACCAGGAGAAAATGGAGAACCAGTAGTGGAACTGAAAACTGATTTTTTGTTCTCTGTTTCAGATTTCCATCATATGATAGTATGAGTGATCTAAGTAAAATTTGCAAATAAAGGCCAACTGACTCTCTTAGCTGTACTGTCAGTAATATCCATGTTTAGGGTTCCAGCTAATAAAAGGCAGAACTATCATAGACTCTCACAACATATCTCAATTTTCACAAAAAAGTAAGAAACTCCCATGCTATTTTTTTTTAATATCCATTTGTGTAGCTAGTAAATTGTGGAAAGCACTGGTACTAGACAGATGAATCCACCATGCCCTGGATAATTGAGGTACTGTTTCTTTAGGGAATGATGTCTGCTGTTGTAACGTTTTCCACTACATTTTGACAGCAAGTATTTGTATATTTTAGAAACAAACTTGGTCTGGTTTATCATGCAGCATCAAATCACATTACAGCTTATATTGAGTTTGACATGATGTGACATATTGTGAAACAGTTCCTCAAAGCTTCAGACGGTATCACAAGATTATTTTTTATTATTTTTTTAAATCCCATCGACATTTTCTTGTCCTTCTCTAAGCTGAGCTATCTCTAACAACATTGCAAAGAGCTGAGTATATAAAATCTGGGTACAGGACATTCTTTGTACAGCACATGCTTACCCTTTTCAGACAGGAATCTGACAGATCTCCATAAACAGTGTGATTGCACGAGTTAAAACTGTGTTGCACTTCCTTGCCTGCAAGCCTATATCTTGTCAAATCACTACATACTTCAGCTGGGGAAGCCATGACTAATGAAAAATGAACTAATGCTTTGCGAGTTGCAATGCTCTGAATTTATTGCTGTGTGTCAGTGCTTTCAAATCAAGACTTAATTGGTCTGGCACTATCTTTAATAGAGATGACACTGCAATTTTTCTTTAGGGCCATGGAAGTGTATGTTGTTATATACTGAATATATGTTTTTACTGCATTTTTGCCTCTGTTAATGCATTGACGTTTCATATTTCACTGCAGCTTTCTCACAGGTTACACTTGAGTCCAAAGCAGCCCAAATATTGTCTAGATTTCTTGTTTTTCTGATTCTTGTCATGTCGCAAGAGCTATGTCATTGGTAATGCAAATCACTCCAGAAAAATGTGACTTTTCCCTTTTGTGAAAGCCCCATTCCTCACTGAACTGACGGTCACCCACCCATCTCCTTCTCTTGGCAGACGTGCGCCCTGGGTTCTGCTTCTCCACGCTGAGCAACGGGCGCTGTGGCAATCAGCTGCCGCAGCCCCTGTCCAAGATGCAGTGCTGCTGCGACAGCGGCCGCTGCTGGGCTCCTGCTCCCGCCGCCGCCCCGGAGATGTGCCCCATCAGATCCACCGGTACGAGCCCCCCTGAGCTCTCGGCAGCGGGGGGGAACGCTGAATCAGCAGGGATTTGGTTTTGTTTGGGTTTTTTAGCCGTAATGTTTTCATTTAAGAACTGTGCAGAATGGTTGAGGCTGCACCTTGTCAGATTTAGTCCAACTTCCCTGCTCAAGGAAAGCCTCCTATATGGAAGAGTGCTCAGGACCCCCAGGAGGGCAAGCAGACAGAAAGAATTATTTGTTGCTAATTAGTGTTTTGTGGCCAACTTACTCTGACCTTTTACCTGCTTCAGATATGTTTTCAACATCCTCTTCAAGATCAAGTTACGTCCTCTAGAGCCTTCTAAGACATCCCTATTCCCTTTGCATTTCCATTCTCATTGGGAAACTGGGATTTCCTTGCTCATGGCAAGCCTTCTGAGGTGCCATATATTTCCTGAAATTTGACACAGAAGATGATTTCTCTCTGCTACCAATATTCTTTATTGCCTCCTTGTGTATTGAGATCCTCAGATAATGTATCACTTGAATTGAGAGAAGATGGTGAGCAGATTGTTAAACTAAGTATGGGAGACTGGAGGGAAGGTGATTTTGAGATTGTTTAGGACTGGAGACCTAATAAAATCCTTTAGAAAAGGAGAATACAAGAAATTTAAGAATTTATGGGAGGAGGTTAAGGGAGGTGCAGAGTTTATGGAGGAATGGGATTGTAATGCTATAGCAGCATAACTCTAAAGAAATTGTCAGAGTTCATATGTGGGAGTTTTTATTATTCTTGTTTTTAATCCTTTGAGTGAAACTGCATAATACTGGAGCAAAAATCTACAATCAGAACTACTGGAAGACTTTTTGTTTCTGTCACTGTCTTCTTAATAATATTTAAACATGTTAAAAGTTCCAAACTGGCTAGAATAATGCTAAAAACATAGTGCACTCTATTGATAACCATATGAAACAGGAAGACAAGAAGAAATTTTTCAGTCTTACCACAGTTCTTGCTTTCTTCAAATACTTTCTAATTATTCATATCTAACTGGTGAATAAACTGGGTGGAAAAGTCATGTAATTTGGCCAAAGCTGCAGACTGAGACGTCATGGAGAAGGAGCTAGAACCCAGGACTTCCTGACTCATAAATCCATGCAAGGTCTTCCAGATCAGTGTTACATGCCACTTCTTTTTTAGTTTTGCTTCTGACCTGAGGTATAAATTGAGACTATAAATTACTCTTTCTAAAAGTGCTTTGAAATTCTTTGAAAAGCTTTACATGCATTTAAGGTATTGCTGTCATTATTTAATCAAGTTCACATATTCCTTACTTAGTGTATCCTGAGAAAGCAAGACAAGGAATTTAGAGCTGTCAGTGGCCCAAAGCATCCTGAGCTCTGAAATGGAAATTTACTGCAATATAAAGGGGAACCCTAGCTGCATAATGTAACTGAGTAGTTTCATTTTAAGTGTGGGCAGCAGACCCAGTTGCTACTAGAAAATAGTAGCTACAAAATTGCTAGAAATTACACATGGAAATTAAAGTGGCAATAAAAAAGGCTTGCACTGTATTTTTTTTAATAATATGGTGGCAAATGTTTATGGGGAATACCAGGGTTTACTATTGATGCTGTTTAAAGACTAAAAGGAGCAATAGAGGGAAATGCAGTGACACATGAAACAAACTGATCCCCCAACAGCATTAAATAAGTGCAAATGTCATAATCAGGAAAAGCAGAACTTTAGGCTATGATGTTTGTTTAACAAATTCTCTGTGATTCAGGAGGAGCTTTTAATGTGTTTTACAGGTGGAAACAGATATGAAGGAAGTGTTGAAGGCTTAAATATCCAGCTTAGTTCTCCCAGTATTTACTTTATTTTTCTGTTCTAATTTTTCATATTGTTTCAGGAATTAATTAATCTCTAGATTTTTTTTCCAAATATATAATTCCTCTTCCCCATTGTTCCACTGATTTTAAATTTTGAAGTTCGAAGATACTGGCGGCACAAATAATTACTTGTGTGCACACAAATTATGAACATGAATTAGGTCAGCTGAAATGTGGTCTTTAATTGTGATACTCTGTGTGCATTTTTTGGATCACAAGTTCCAAACCCACACTTCCCAAAGACAAAAGAGTCATGGGCAAGAGGAAAAGTGGGGCAGTGGGGCAGATGCCACTAATAGAGATAAACAATAGGAGAATGCAACACACTCACCATAGACTGTGCTTACAGCAATATAGATAATTTTCCCATTATCTGGAAAAGGACAAATTTGTGTGGATCTGACTTGGTTTCTCTTTGGCAACATGTCTTAGACTGCACCTTATTTGGTTTCTGCTTTTATTGGCAAACTTAATTTTCACAGGGAAATAGAGTTAGTGTATTCATTCTCTAATTGGTTTTGCCTCATTGCTTATATTTGTATTTCTTTGTTTTAGGAGGTTAACTTTTAAGAAACCCAGTTGAAACTGGGCTTTTTTCCCTGTTCAGTATTTTTCTAACTCTGTGGCAAGCTTTCTATTAAATTAACTTGGGATCAAATCCAGAAGTCCTTCTTTAGGTAAACTTCACACTGAGTTCACCAAAGATTTTTACTTCAAAGAAGACTAAGTAGATTAGGATCAGGTCCCTGCCTCACTGTTCAATTTCATGTCCAGAATGTCAGTTCTGTTACCTTTTTACTGGCAGTCTTCTGACAAGTAGTGTTGAGATTCTGTGGATTAATAATGACTCAATTCAGAGAGGAAAGCTTGTTGCTATGAAGAAAACATATAGGCTCACATTTTCCAGATTATTTAAGGTTTGTTATTGCTAATCTGAAATACTGCAAAAAGGGGGAGAGTTGGATTAAATGGGACAGGCTGCAAGAGTCTAAAACAGCATTGATGTTTTCATGTTTCAGATGAGTATCGTAAATTGTGCACAGTAGCTGCTATGCTGCCAGCAAGACCTGACCTTCCTCCAGCCCGTCCTGACGTCATCCCTCCTCCGCTCATTCCTGGTGTTTACCCTCCTCCACATCCAGAAATCATCTATCCATCTCGGGCTCCACCAGTTCATCGTAAGAGAGAATGCACCATGTGCATTTAGCTTCCTTTAAAATGCATTTCTCAGGAGCAGTGTGCTCCCTTCAGCTGCTGGTATCTTTTACTTACTTTATGGGGACATGGAGGCTCTGGATATCCTTCAATCAGAACCTGCCTGCCACATATCTTATGGCAAGATACCTATCCTCATCAGTAGTGTTTTCCCTGTTAAGATAGGTTTCAAGAATTACATTCTCATTGTCTGTACTGTGGCTCATTTATTGTAGCAGTTACACTACTGTTATTTTAAGGCATGTCTGAGAGAAAGCAACTTCTTTCAGGTTGTTTTCCTCACTTGCACTTGGCCAGATAAGAAATGTACTGATCAAAATACCATTCTGCTGAACACTGAGACTGACCCAGTGCACAGAAAGAACTGTTATAGTGATACACATGGATGAGTTAGTTTTCCCTAAAGTAAGAAGGAAGCCAGAGCAGACTACCAATATAGAGCAATGTACCAATATAATATAGTTCTTTTTCTGTCTGCTCAGAGAATTTTCTACTTGCCCATGTGGTCTGGAGTAGGCGTGTGCCACCTGAAATCATTTGGCATAGCCACATATTCTTTTGCAAGTAAACACAAGCTGATTTTGCCCATGCTCTGTGCAGATGCAAGCAGTCTCTGCTTGCACTGGCACCAGCTGTAACTATTTAGTCTTGGTTCAGCACCAAGCTGAGCTAATAAGCCTAAGAAGCAAAGTATTTTAGCTCAGGCTGACACTGCACTGACGTAGCTGCACAGCTTCTGGTCAGCTGGTAGCAGGGACAGAGCCAGCTCACGCCTGCCTGCCAAAGACAGTATAGGCATATTCCCAGGGTTATCCCTGCCCTCCTCACTGCTATCTGGGAAAGCAAAAAGAACAAACCAGTCTGCCTGCTCTTTGCTACTCCAGCCTTTTAGTAGAGTCCCTGCAGTGCCACACACCCACTTTACCTCTAGGTATGAGCAGACGTGGTCCTCTTTGACAAGACGAAAGACAAAACCACAACCAGACGTGCCTCAATGAAAATTTCTGTGGTTGTCAGCTGTTTTCAAACAAATCTCTAAGAGTCAAAGTGCCGTTTTCTCTCCCCCATTTCACTTTGTAATTCATATTACAATGGAAGGTAAATGTTGATTTTTAATGGAAAATCCTGCTCAAGTTGTAGATGATGAGAAGCTATTATGATGAAGTATTCAAATATTTTTCCAACTGTTGTTATTTCAGCAATCTTGCCGGTGAACTTAACTGACTATTGCCAAACATTCCGACATCTCTGCCGTAATGGACGATGTATTCCCACTCCTGGGAGCTACCGCTGCGAGTGCAACAAAGGATTCCAACTGCATGGTAGAGAGGAATGCCTTGGTATGTGCTTTTCTGCTGTAAATCACAGAGGGGAATTTCATTTTAGAGAAAAAAACATTCTTCTCCACACAATGTAATTACTGAGTTCTTAAATAGAAGAGCCCCGCCTCCAAAAAAAAACCCCAGTAAGGAGACTTGGAAGAGCTGATTGATTTCAATGGCAACCTTATTTTTACAACAATTTTGCCTTTAAAACAGTATTTAACAAATCTTGTAGCAAAATTATACAGAAATAAGGATTTCTTATTTTACTAACCCATGACTGTAATGTTTTTATTAGTTATTGAAAATTATCTCTTTAAAATGCTACCAGCTTTTTGAGGATGCAATGACCTATTGTTAAAAAAAATCATAAACATAGGTTTAGTAGGATTTGCAAGTCCTCCTTAAGCTCATGAGTAGTATCTTGTTGGGCTCTTGAGACCTTTAAGCTTGGAACTCAGCAAGAGCTCAGTGATAGAAGCAAAGATTAACTGTCTCTTCCAGACAGATTTTGGTTCTGTCAAAATCTTCATGGAGCTGGGAATGTGGAGATGTGGGATTAAGGCCTCTGCCTCTCACACATGCAATATTTTACTGAAAATTCATTTTTCCCGGCTCCTGTTTATCTTAAAACATGGGAACTTTTTTTGGGATGTCAGTGATGTCCCCTTTTCTTACAGATTGAAGAGCACTATTTCTTCAAGTACAAAATGATAAAATACCCCTGCAGGCAAAAGTAACTTTCAGCCAGTGTGGTAACAAAATTGTATTGTCTGTGTTCCACAGATATTGATGAATGTGAAAGGAATCCATGCATTGGTGGGGACTGTGTGAACACACAAGGATCCTACATCTGCCAGTGTCGTGTTGGGTATCAGAGCACGGCGACCAGAACGGAGTGCCGAGGTAATGGGCATGCAGCCACATCTTCTGTTGTCTACATATCAGGAGGGAAAATGGTTTCCAACCAAAATTTAACAGATGGGTCAAATATGGGTCAAATTAAAAAAAAAGTTCAAGTATGGCAGTAAAAATTACTGACCTGCTTGAGCTGGCTGTTCACAGACTGAGTTATGAGAAACGGCATTTTGTCTTGTACTAAAAGGATTTTGGCACTATTTATGGCTTTGAAATAAAAGAGATGTATTTTCTTGTTTTTTAGGGGGTTTTTTTAGGTTGTTTTTTTTTTATATTAAGACATTGTTTTCTTTTGCTGCTTGGAGATCTTGAGGACAAATAATCATCCCTTCATTGGTGAAACACTTCGTGTGTAAAAGACTAAGGAAGCTGGGGGGGAAAAAAACTTCCAGTAGGTTTCACTGCCCATGTGTTGTCTCTGCTCACTGCCAGAGAAAGAACTAAACATAAATTACAGTAATGAAAACTTAGATATGGAAAAGTAGTGGGGAAAAAAAAAGTAGGGAAAGTCTAGATGGGGAAGCCTCAGAATCCTTATTGTAGTTATTTTGAACATCTGACTTGACTGTAGTCCTGATGGTCTTCATCCTGTCTTCCTATGGGAGTGGGACCACATAACTCCTCAGCAGTCAACCAACCCTCTGTCAGGGTTTTGTCACTCCCAAATTGGGGTAGGGATTCAACGGAAAGGTAGATGGATGCAGTGCTTTATAATTAAGGCATAATGAGAGATTTCTGGCAGAAGAATAAATGATTGCTTTGATATTCCATAAGAAATGAAGCATCTAAATGAAACAGGATGTTTGAATGCTCAGAGTCACAGCTTATCTTCATATTTTGCTTCCTGCACTGGGTGCAGGGTGCAGAGCATACACTCAGTCTGAAGCAGAAAGTTTCTAAAAAGCCAGAAGAAATTTACCTGTGTTAGTGTGCATTTCTTTCCTTCCTTTTGTGAATCAGAAAGGTGTTTGTGGTGCAGAAGCTTGCTCTCCAGTCCAGGAAGACATGCAGAGCCAGCACCACTGCTGCATGTTGCTGGGGAGTATTTGACCTAATTGCTGCCAAGCAGCTGTGTTGTGGAAGCATCTTCATGGTTCAGCTGACTGGTGGTGAGGGAGTGCTGAAGGGGAGTCTCAGCCGTGATGAATTTACTCATGAGTCATTTTTGTCACACGCTTTTAATTTGACTGATTCATTACACAAACACATGGTTGTCAGAAGCCCAGTAGCTTAATGGCATTTAAGTGTGGTCACTTAGCAGTTCCTTTGCAGTCTATGGGAGCTGTGCTTGCTTGACAGCCAGAGCAGAAAATGCTGCGATGTGCAGAATCTTGGTTTTCTAAAGGAATTTTTAGGTCCACGGTAGGGAAAAGAAAAAGGCTAGTGGGGTGCATTTGGCAAAATGTAGATATAGCACTGGTGCCTGCCAAATCAGCATTGCTGTAGAATTATTTCGCATGACTACTTTGGACATTGAGATTTTACTTTTTTGCCTGCACAAATGTGTCTGTGCTGATGTGCTTTTGGAAATGTATTCCTTACATCTGCTCTTGAAAAATAAAGTCTCCATAATGACCAGATGTTTATCTATTCCTTGCTCTGAGGCTCCAGGGGAGGGTTTTTTCTGCATGATGACTCTGATTGGTGACTAAACATTGCAGTCTGTACTGCAAGCTACTGATTCATCCGTTCTTAGGACCCCTTAAAATTCTAGTATGAGCTTGGCTGAATTAGTATCTTAATTGGAGACATGGGTAAATAAAGTCACATTGTGATTAATGATCTGAACAAAAAATGCTTCTCAGTTCCAGAAGAGAGGATACGAAATGGACCTCAAAAAAAGGTGAAATTTTATGATGATTAGCTAGGAACGTATGTTTTAACAGCTAAGTGCTTACTATAATCTGCTCAACATTTCTGACGAGAGGAGGTCATGTCTTACACGGAGATGACAGCAATTTTGGATATTTCATTGAGAGAGGGGACTTTGATGTTTTGCAAGTTTCTCTGAGGAGAAAAAATGGTGATGTTATTTCATTTGAAAATTAGAAATATGTTGGACTAGTGGTGGGACTCTGATCAGCTGTGTGTATGTAAAGAACAATGAGATTCAGTATAAATTTTTAACACATTTAAATGGCATCAGTGCATAAAAATACAAAACCAAATGAGCTTTAAAAATTAAAAGGCCTTGAGATGCTGTGGCATTTCCACCTGTCCTAAGGAAGAAAGCTGATGGAGCAGCTAAAGCCAGACACGGATGCAATCAAGGGCCAGAAAAGTGGGGTGAAAAGGGATTGAGCAGAGAGGAGACTCACCTTTATGCATTGCTGCTTGATGATGCTTGTTTATCAAATGGGGTTTATCAAGCCTGTACACTTTTGGGGGAGGGCTGCAAGCTGCTGCTGCAGGGAGTGGTCATTGAGTGGCTCGTGCCTCTGCTTGCAAAACAGTGATTTTCAGGGATTTCTTAGACTCTTCACAGAACTACCATGCTGCTAAGATGGCAAGTGTAGGTTCACAATTTCACGAGGTATCAGCTGCCCTGGCTTAAGTGTCCAGAGAGCAGGGGCATTTGAGAGAACACCCTGTGCTCCACTTCTTCCTGAAGTGCAGCGATGCATTTCCACAGAGAGGGCTTGGAAGGGCACCCCCAGGGTATTTGGGAAGTGTGGGTGCATAATAGACAGGTCTGCATGGGCTGGTTGTGATCTCTGTGAGCAGAGTCCCCTGTGTGCAGGAATCTCTGGGAGATGGTCCAGGCCTTGATGGAGAATACTAAGCAATCTGAAAAATGTCTAGACAGTCTGTCTCAGCATCTCCTCTCCCCTCCTTTGGAGGAGAGGGAGAGCTGCCAGCCTCGTGTGATATCACTCTTCAGGTCCTCCAAAGCACTTGCCAAGCACCTCCTGCAGAGAGAGGGGAATGAGGATCTGATGTTTCAAATACAAAGTAAGCAGGAGAAATTCTTCTGAGGTGGGAAAGTCTTGAACTTTGCTGTTATCTTACAAAGCAGCAGCAAAATACAAGCTTTCTCCCATCTTTCCTTAAGTAGTTAGGTACTGTTATGTTAAAGTTCAGTAAAAATATTTTAATGATGAGCAAAAACGAAAAAAAAAACCAAAACTGTGATTCTTGTTTGAGAAAGATGCAGGGTAATGTTCTCTGAAATTCATTCACAGCAACTTGAAATTTCAAGCTGACAGACATTTTCCACCCCCATAACGTTTAGTTATGGAAATAAAAATAAATAGTTTTTCAGGTGAATACAATTTCCACGTAGGTTTAAAAACCTAGGGGAAGGGCAAATGGGAAAAATTCCTCTTGAGTATAAAATAGAATCTCTCAAAATGTTACTTTTCCTTCTGGTTGACTTTCAGACATCGATGAATGCTTACAGAATGGTCGTATCTGTAATAATGGACGATGCATAAATACAGATGGCAGTTTTCACTGTGTGTGTAATGCTGGCTTTCAAGTGGCAGTTGATGGGAAAAACTGTGAAGGTAAGACTTTTCCCAAGTTATTCCATATCAGTAATTACAGTTCCAAGAGGTTATTCACATCAATGAAAAAGAAAAGGACCCCTGGTGGGGGAAGGGAAGAACAAGAGTCACATATCCAAATACCTTTTGCTGTATATGGGAGGGCAAGTAAAATGTCTTTTGCAGCCAGTTCTGGAGCCTTGGCTTGGCAATCCTCAACGAGATGTCTGTCCAGCAGGAGAAATAGCACATACCACTATCACAAAATGCAGTTTCTTTGATGGGAGTGGTACATTTTAAAACATAGCACAAGTCACATGCTGCCTGATTTTACTGTGTGCTTAACAGCACACTTTATGGGATCTTACTGTGTGACTAGCAATGTGGTTTATGTAGATGCAGGCTGGGCTGACCTATAAAAATTGTTTTAACAAAAATTTGTAAACATAATTGATGTGTTCCTACCTCCCAGACCTTTACTAAAGGGGAAAAAAAGAAGAATGTTCTTTATCATGCTTCCCAAGGTCCTTGGGAGGGTTCCCAATGATCTATTCATACGTTAAAAGAATTTCAAGCACTGTTCTTAGAAACATTTTTGGCAGAATATTATCTCAGTGATTCAGCTCAAAGACTTAATGCCAAAATTCCTGGTTGGGATAGATACATGATTTTTTTTTTCTTTTTCAAATAATAAATTATTTTTGTCTGACTTAGCCTGTAAGTAAAAAGAAAACACACTATGTCTAGAACTGTAATTTCTGTCCAAGACAGCTGCAATATTAAGGAAAATAGCACAATTCTGAATATATTGTAATGTCATTATGATCCAGTGATTTTATGTGCTAGTAGTGATTCTGTTAATCCTTGGTAGAGACAGACATTTTAAGACTCTATTTTTCCTGACTCTTTTTTAGATACAGTTTAGCACCATAAGCTGCTTTTAAAATATCTTATTATGAAAGTACATTGACTAAATATATTTGGAAATTAGACTATTCAGGAAAAACTCTATTCTGATTTCTTCCTTTCCCACCAAATACCATGTGCTAATAGTAATAAAAACCAGGACATCGGCAGTCTGGTAAAACATTTTTAATTCCATTGCATGTGCTGCCAGAATGTCTGTTGCATCCACTTATGAAACAGTTTCATCTCTGGCACTGTAATGCATTGGGTTGTACGCACACACACTAATCAGTACAGACCATGGCATTGTGCCATACCTTAATGTAACTGTGTGTAGTTCTTTAGATGAAACTGGTAAATACTACTGATTTTTTTGGATGTAACATCCGAAACTGATTTCATCTGCGCCAGGACAAAGTACAGTCTGAGAGGATATAAAAGCTTACTCAAATCAAGCACAGAATTCTCTGTACCTGCCTTTTTTTTTCTTTCCCTTTTTGTGAGTAACTGTGCAGGGTTCAGAATAACAGTGTCTGAGACCTCCACCTTTTCCTATTTGAATCCTCCATGATATCCCATTAGGTCAGAGGATGAATAATGCTCTTATGAAGCTATAATTAGTAAGTACCCTTCTGTATGGCCTGTCATGCTGAATGCAGGAAAGGGGAAGGTTTTATTTTAAATGGAAGTTGATAGCAGTGCCCACAGAATTAATGCTTGTGGAAAGTGCTGGGAATTCTCCCATACCATAAATCTTAGACTTGTCCAGTGGAGGTTATAAAAGTTCTCACTCCAAACCCAAATGTTCACTCCTCTCCCTTCAGGTCTTCTTAGTAACATAAAATTGTATTTACATTCCAAACAGGAGGCTGCTTCTAACCTAGCTTCTATTCAGATTAAATTTAAAACCCTCTTTAATTACAGCCTTTCTTACTTTTTCATGACTTTTACTGGAAGTTCTTAAGCTGTCCAATTTCTCATCTGTTTTTTGTTCTCTTGGCTTTTTTTGGATTAATTCCTTTTTATGTTAATGATTCATTATGCAAAATGGAGTCACTACTTTGACATATCCTCTAGGACAGTGCAGTATGTCCCATCATATGTTTCTGATTATCATTATAGCTCTGAAAACTAAGAAAAAGGTTAAGGTTTATCTTTTGGATATAACCAGTAAGAGTCCTTATGCTTAAACATTATGAGCATTATGCCTGTTGTGTACATTTTCAGATATGGATGAATGCAGCATCAGGAACATTTGCCTCAATGGGATGTGCATCAATGAAGATGGCAGCTTTAAATGCATTTGTAAACCAGGGTTCCAGTTAGCATCTGATGGACGCTATTGTACAGGTAAGCACAATAAATTATGGGTTCCCAAAACTGTGAGTCCTGTCTCTCTGGGTATCCTCAAGATAATATGACCTTACTTGTGATTCTTGGGAACAAGAGGTATGGGCAGAGTTCCCTGCAGATATGCTGCTTTAATCAGCTGGAATTGTTTGTCATTGTGCAAGACAGTACTCAGTCTTCTCCACATTGTTGAGCAAGCACCCCAACCAGACAGTGAGAAATATTCTTTGAACAAGGACTGGATGATCTGACCTAGTTAAACTCCGTGGGTTTTTTTGACTATGGTGTCTTCTGCAGATTGGTTCCAGTATATCTCACATTTTGTGTTTGGCCTTTAAAAGTATTCTGCCTTTGGCCACTCAAACATCCTGGCTTATTGCCTTTTTTGGGCTTTTCTCCCATTCCTGTCTGCGTGCTCCTAGTCAATACAGCATCTCTGAGGAGTGCCCAGCGCTTGGTGTGACCAAGATGCAGATATGAGCACCACAGCAAGATTGTCTTTTCCATTTGCTGCTCTAGCTCAGCAATAGCCCCTGTGGGAGACACTGCAGCCTCCTGGTTGCTAGTTAAGTCATTAGAGTTTTCTTCTGTCCCATCAGGAAATGGAAATTCTGTACAGATACCCTCAAAAAGGGGTTTATGACCCTAGAGAAATGTTACTTCTTTGCATCAAAGGAGGAATATTTGAAAATTATCCAAAATTGCAGAGAACTCAACTGATTGCTACTGAAATTTGGAACAAACCTTATAGTAAAAAGGATTTCTCCCGCTGCTTTTTGCACTTACACTAAGCCTTGTTCTTTATGAATGAGCATGCAAACATTTATTACATATTAAAGTTGTTATTGGGTCAAAATCAAACCAGATTTTGAAACCTGGACACCCAATTTACACTTTTTACCATCTTCATATTTGTCTCATTTCTTCTATTTGCCTGAAGTATTATGAAACAATTCCCACGTCTTCAGCAGTTAGAGGAGCACAGCTCTCTCCAGTCATGTTACTAAATTTTTAAAAGAAGTTTGATCTCTAATAATGTCTTCTCCTGTATATTTTGATGTTTGTCCTTATTGAGTCATTTCTGTACATGCCAAATGTGCAAAGGAAATAACTGGTGTCCTACAGAACTGCAAGTCTTTGAAACACTCGTTGTTGACACTGCATATCCAGAATTTGTTTGTCAAGTGCATGCATTAAAATCTTACACCAGCCAAAACTCTGTGTGAGATAAGAAATTCTGTTCACTTCTGGTGAGCAACAGAAAACACTCTGGGAAATGTTCAGCTAATAGTGAGGTAAAAACCAGGTCACACAACCAGAGAACAAATTGTGTGGCTGGTGTGTGGTCGCCTCGCGCGTGAGGCAGGGATTGGTTGGCGAGACGCGTGGACACCATGGGATCAGAGAGCTTGTTCAGTGCATTTGTTGTCCAGATAAAATAATTTAGCTTGTAGTTGATAATGTCTCTTTTGGGTATCATGGATGGGAGTTGTAATTTGTGTTTGTCTCTGTGCCAGGCTGCTGTCTCTTGGCGGAATTCAGATGCTTTTTGTGCAGTGTTGGCAGTTTTTGTGACACAGATTTCTTTTATTTTTGCCTTTGGAAAAGTTGTTGCAGAGGTGTTGTTTGCTTGCCTTTAACACCAGCAAACTCTTGGGTGCTATAGCCTAATTTTGGCGCACATGATATTTTTTCTTGACGGATTGTGCAGTGAGGGCGGTCATTGCAAGGAAGAGGATCATGGATGGATATGGGTGGCAGGAAGATCATAAATGGATATATGCAATGACTCAGGCAGGTGGTTCCACTCAACAAGATGGATTTTGTGCAGCAGTGTTGGCTTTAGGGAGTTTTACACAAGAAGCAGTTAGTATGATTAGTGATTCTGAATATGTTGTTTATATCTTAACATAAATACATAGAGTTTTATAAAGGGATATAGCTGTAAGATAATTATTTGATGTTATGTATATGAATTCCTTTGGTTGTTCATAGGTTGTTCATGTTACCATTGATGATTTAGCTACTTGTCTGCAAGAAATGTATAATTTTAAGAAACGTTCCAAACTGATACTGATAGAGATTTGCTTGCAGGATATTTTAGGGAAACCCTCCCTGTCAAGGCCTAGGCTGTGGCCAAGCCCTGGTCCTGGCTGGTCGGGAAGTATGCCAACAGACCCAGGTGTTTCTGCGCTAAAAATGTTATCAAATCACTTGGACTTGCTGATTTGATCTTATAAAAGCTGGACCCCCTTTTTGAGGTTAACTTGGAAACCTTCCTGGGGAAAGGTCCTTCAGGTTGTCACTGCGAATTGGGGCTCCCCAGTGATTGCAGACTCTGGGTGATGGTGAGGTATTTAGGCAGTTGATGATGTATTACCTTGCTTATTTTTGCCCAGTGTGCACTTATTGTTTTATTAGATGTATTGTTTTACTGTTCATAGTCAGAGAAGTGCATGTTATCAAAAAATATAAAAGGAGGAATATGGGTCCTCAAGAACATTTAAATAATGTAATATTTGCACTAAATTTTTTGAACGCAGGTCATCAATTTTGATCCCTGGCAGAGCGATACTGCTCTGAAGATTTGTGTGTGCAGAATCAATTTCCAGAAGTTTTATTTAGGGAGCCAGGGGATCCACAATTGGGTGTGCAGTGGCAAGGCCCAGCTGATTTACTAACCTAGGGGAGAAGGTAGGCATGTGTCCTATTACCAGCAGGTCCAAAGTGGTCACCTGCTCATCTGGACAAACATTGATCGTCTCTGAGACAAAGCCCAGTGAGAGGAAAAATGACCTAATTCACCATCCAGCCCTCGTGGCCAAAGCAGGAGCAGGGTAGGGCTGCCAGGAACATGGCTGTGCCTGAAAGCTTGCAGAGGCAGCCTGCCAGTAGAGCCTTGTGTCTCACTGCACCCACCATGATATTTTATGCTCCTGCTGACTTCCTTCAGTTATTCCCTGCTCCATGCTTTCAGAAAGACATTCAGTAATGTCAAAGTCAGCATTTCCAGCCAAGGGACTCCCTCCTGCCTGAACAGCACAGCCCCCGAGCTCCGGCCATATGGACTTTGGAACAGTAGCCATTTATTTCTAAATGCAGAAAAAGCAACTCTCTTCCTGGGACATTGGACACTGTCTTTTTGTTTTCCTGTGCTGTGGGTCTCTTTGTCAGTGGCATGGTGTGTTTTTACTGATTGAACAAAGAAGGAGAAGATGTGGGAGATAAGAAATCCTGTTCACTTTTGGTGGGCAACAGAAAGCACTCTGGGAAATGTTCAGCTATCAGTGAGGTAAAAAACAGGTGAAGTTTAGAGCCTAAAAAGGCTTGGTTTGTTGCAATAAGCGATCTTCTTTGGAGCAGGCAAGAAGGAGGTGCGTGTATCTTTGTTCCCCACTGCTACAGAACTCTGCTTGGATGTGCAGGGAGTGTATGCACAAACTGACATTTCTGCAGCAAATTAATTTCCTGCCTGAGCAATTTTGATAGGGGATTGCACGTGTGTTTTTGCTGAACTAGGGGATCGACAAAGGAATGGAAGAGTGCTACTCATTGCTTCTATAACTGCCTCGTATGATGTACTCCAAGCTGAGTTTTCAGCTGTTAGGAAGGGCTTCTAACCCAAAGATGGGCATAATGTAATTAACACTTAATTCCATAAAATTGGAATTTAAGTATAAGTACAGGGCATATGCTTGGCTGTCTGGTAAAAATTTCCACTTAGACTTTCTGAAATGGCATGCCAAAAAATAATGTTACACCACAGTCTTGTATATTCACTGAAATACAAGACATGCTAAATTTATTCACCGTTAGCTTATTTCAGTGATGATTTGCTTGATTTTTCAAAAACACATATCAGGCATGCAGAAGTTTCAAGCATTATTTTGGTTCCATTCATTAGAATGGAACCATCCATTCATCCATTCTGTTTCATCTTTAGATCAACAGCAATTCCCCAAATTAAAAATCATTGCAATGCAATTGAAAATGGTAGTTTAGTAGTCTGAGTAAATTTTTCCTGCTTAAAATTAGAGGACTTTGTGTACCCAGCTAGCACTACTAAGCAAGCTGAGCAGAAAATGCAAAACTCATTGAACATGGAGAATTAATCCATTAGTTGGTTTTCCAGAACCAGATTGAGTATATTTTAGGTTGTCCAAGTGGTGACTTTTACCACAGAAGATAGCAGAGCATTCTCAAGGTTAGAAATTTGGACTTAATTCCTGTGGGTGAAGTTGATTTACTCTGTGGAATTTCAGACCTGGTAAAAGCAGCGGCTTTTTACCCATCTTTACAGGAGCCAGGTTTTCAGCCGACTTGCACCATTTTAAGTGATCCACTTTACCTTTAAAAAATTCTATAGTGGTATTTCCAACACATTTGTAAATCAGTACAAAAGAAAATAGATGACACATTTCACCCTTTACTAGGTTACAAAATCTTTTTAAAAAAATTTACTACAGGAAATGGGAAAGAAGTAATTTTGCCTTTCTGTTTCTAGAAATAGCCTTAGAAAAGGAAAGCTTTTTTCCTTTTTTTTGCTTGTACGAGAATCTGTTATAGGATTTCAGTGTTGTTCACCAAAATAACTGTCTACATCATTAGATAACATGGGCTCATTTTGAATCCCAACTGCATTTTTACCTGCACTGAGTAAGGACTAAATTTCAAGTGGGAGAAACATCTAAGATTTGTCTGAAACAGAATAAAAGAAGTAAAAAGGATTTGAGCCTGTGTACTTAAATATAGCTTTTATTTTAAAATGCAGTTTGAAGAAGGAATCTTGGATCATACAAGCCGTTTTTTATGCCAAACAACACAAACTAAGTAAAACACAGAGGTGTTTCACTCTCAATTTGCCCTTTTAAGGTCAGAAAAAAGGAAATTGTCACACACACTGTCTCTTGTATATAGTATGGAGAATTGTTATGAAGTGATTATTTTATAAAGGTTATACATACTTCCAAACAATATTTATAACACTCCTTTTCTTTATCATTTCTAAAATGATAGTGTGCTCTCTACATCTAGAGAATGATCTTACTATTAGCAGGATACACGGCCTATATGGGTTTTTTTCCCAATTTAACATCTCTATGTGATAGTTTAATATTACAAAGTTTCATTCCTGTATTTCATTGCTATGGGCCTTATTGTCCAATGTGCCATTGTTGGGCAAAGATGATGGCTTGTGCCAGGCAATTGCTCAGGGCTCAAATCATTAATGAATTCCTTTCAAGGCTGGAGTGCACTCTGTTCATTGAACGTTTATAAAATGGGCTGTAATGAGCATCCGATAGGAAATCCCAATTGTCCTGCAGATCACCAGAGAGACGGGACTGTGGGCAGGGGCTGACTGGGGAGATTCAGATGTGCAGCAGGAGGAAAGGAAATTCTTTGGTGGCCCTGTGAAGGCACCTTGGTGGGGGGGGTAAAAGATTCAATTTGCTATTTGGACTGATTTCTTACAGCATGAACTATTAATACAGAATGTCCTGTTATATGCTACACAAGTCCTTTGTTTTAGCAGCCACAGTTTCCTTCTTCCTCCAATTATGGTTTTGCCTGAATGACCCTTAAATTGGAATATGTACCTCTTGGGAACAAGTTAGGAAAACGTAGTCCCTTTTATTCTCCAAGGAGAGCAAAATAATTTTGTTCTGTTTATTTCTTCTGAATTTGGCATTTTCTTATTCTATTTCGAAGAATTAATTCATCATTATTCCTAACAAAATCTTTACTTGAACTACTTTCCATTTACCCTTGATATTTTTCTATAGGATATATTGAAAATAGGCTGCACAAATGCAAGTTTCAGCCGGGCATTGAACACCATGTAGTTTAACTTCTAATAAAGCTCGTTCTGTTCTCCAACAGACATCAATGAGTGTGAGACAGATGGAATATGCATGAACGGGCGCTGTGTGAACACTGATGGCTCTTTCAGATGTGAATGCTTCCCTGGCCTTGCAGTAGGACTGGATGGACGTGTCTGTGTTGGTAAGACAGACTTAATGAAGTCACAGTTAACCAAGGTTAAGATATTAGTGCTAATCTGATGGACAGATCAAGTTTGAATGTAGAATTTACCACTTTTTCATGGAATGGTGGGTAGTAGTTATAGTGGATAATGATAGCTTTGTAATGTTTACTGTAATAGCCCATTTTGCTCTGTTTTAATTTCCTTTTTATTTAAAGAGAAAAAAAATGTGGGTCAAATCACAAGGTCAGGTAGACTATACAGAGTAGAGGTGACTAGTGCTGCATCAGTTCTGAGTAGGTGAGACTTTGCCCTGTTTCTGTCAATGTAAAATTCTTCATTTGTCACTAAGCTTAAAGATGTAATTACTCTGGCAGGTCTTTTTAATGTGGGATGTACCCAATTTTCTGCCCATTTCTGTACAAGTTCAGTGTTTGATTATAAAGTACTAATATGCGTGAAAGCCATTTATGGGCCAGCTCTTAAAGAAAGAGAAAATCACCCCTGGACCTGAAAACATAAACATATGAAGTCTTATGTACTGGAATAGCATTAATGACTTTTCCTTGGGTTTTTTACAAGCAAAGAAAGAGCGAAGTCTTTGTCCCTTTTCCCCAAAGCTTCTCACTAGTTCAGGGTTAAGAATTTATTGTTTGCCTAGTAGTTCATCAATGCACGTTAAGTCATTAAATACAGTGACTATTTGTGTGCCTTAATTCTTGGGAGCATGAGGAAGAAAAAGTTCGTGTCCCAAGTAGAGGGAGGTGTATAGGTGGCTGGAAAGCAGAGGGAAATAAAGATACATTGTTTTGACAGCTATTTTATGGTGTTTGTGACACCCGAGCTACATTTAATACTTGTTATAATTTATGGCAGGATAGTTGGCTATGGCAGGATTAAGAGAGATTTCTTCCCTCAGATACACATATGCGAAGCACGTGCTATGGTGGCTACAAGAGAGGACAGTGTGTGAGACCATTAACGGGTGCAGTGACAAAGTCAGAATGCTGCTGTGCCAGCACTGACTATGCCTTTGGAGAGCCCTGCCAGCCCTGCCCAGCACATAACTCAGGTATGGCGTGTTCACTGGTAAATCTTCTAATTCACGAATGAAGAAGGAAGTTTTATATTAACATTGCAACTTAAATCAGGAGATTACATTGTTGTGTAATATGTTACATATATGTTACATGTTATATAATATGTGCTCCTCAGAAGGAATTTGCAGAAGCTCCTGCCATTCTAGGCTAAATTTTGTTGATGCATGTTCAGAGCAGGTCTGCTTTCACATACAGATACAGTGATTATTTGATTCAGGCAAGGGTACATATTAATTTGCTGGTTATGTTAATAGTGGGAGATGTGTTGCATGGGATTTTCTCAAAGAGAACACAGCTCATTCCATAAATAATATGGAATTTTAATATTTATTTTTAATATTTATTAATAGTAGCAGTGTAAGTATTTTGGCTGTTATTGTAATGCAAATATATTGGAAAATGTTGACTTGTATGGCAATAATTAATGCTGAGCTGGCTCTCAGTTCCTGCTATTAATTGTCCTGAACTCAAAAGAAGAACTTGAACCCAGCAGTAAGTGGGAAATTTCAGAAGCTTAGTCACATATTTTAATTTTTTTTTTTTTTAAGAAAAAGATATCCCTGATCTACTGTGAACTCATGAAGACACTCCTGCTAGATGGAGTTAAATATGGGGCAGATTTATAGGAAAAATATTCTGCTGCCTGGTCTCTTTCTCTTTGAAAATGCACCTTGGGCAAGGACTTGGACATAAAGTTCTGGAGAATCTTGCTGTGAATATGTTATGGTTCGTTTGTGTAGGAGGACCAGCATGAAGTTTATGTCTATTCTTAAATGCCACAGTTCATCATGTGGAGTTTTTACTCATCCATCTTCATAAGTAGATTCAGACCCTGAATCTGCTAAAATGCTTCACAGGTTCAGAATACTGTGAGGTTATTAATGTTTTCAGGAGAATTGGAAGGCATGTAACTTCTTTCAAATAATTAATTGCCATACTGTAAATGGTGATGCTGAAAGCAATGAGCTAAGAAGGAATATTCCAATAAGTTTTTAAATATTTTAAAATATTTTTTAAAATATTTTTTCCAGCTGAATATCAGGCTCTGTGTAGCAGTGGAACTGGTATGACTGCAGGAGGAAATGGTAAGATCACCTAATGTAATTTATATATAGCACTTTTGTCTGTAAGTGTTACCTTGATATCTTCAATTTGTTGGCCACGCTGGTGGGCATGGTGACAGAAGAGAATGGGAGAAAGGCTTAGGGTGAAATGAATGGAGCATAGAGTTTCAGAATCATGCCATTTCACCACTGGGGCCTCTCTGGTTTACATCATGGGGTGTATGTAAGTGCCATTATAAAATAATGACAAATTTATGAGAAGTGTCATTACCTACATGACTTTATATGCAAGTCATATTTGCATATTTCAGGTGAAGTCATCCTGAAGAATAAAGCCATATTGAACATTGAGCTTACTCATGTTCTCATCTGTCAAAATAGGCCAGGGTTTGTTTAACTGCAGAGAAGAAGAAAGTTATTACAATGAAAGCTTTGTAATCACAGAACTGTGAACCTGCAAACTCTTAAATCAGCCAGTGCTCACTAGTAGATTTGTTGTCAATAGATAGGGAAAAGCACTCAGAAAGGAGGGATATTAATGCTTTGACAAATGATGCCATCTGGAAATGCTATCAATCAGGAGATACTGGGAGTATTAGTACATGGGCCTCTCTAAATCTAATCTCTGATCCTGGGTTTAATATCCCAGTTCTTACCTACAGTTGAGAGTTTCCTAAATGACCATGAGCTAACGATAAGTCAATGATAAAGAGGTGTTTTTTTCTCTTGAGTGGGAATATTTAGGTGTGAATTTCCCAATCAGAACTACATAATTATAAATATGGAGCAGGCAATGTTAAGGATATTGAAACTGTCTTTTTCTAGTTTGGAGAATTAATCCCTACAAGCCCTCAACAACTGCTGCCCTGATGTTTGTGTTTTTTTACCTTTATGTAGATATTAATGAATGCTTATTGGATCCTGATCTCTGTCCAAATGGAAGGTGTGAGAACCTGCATGGAACATACAAATGTTATTGTGACCCTGGATATGAAGTAGACTCAACTGGGAAAAACTGCATTGGTATGAAATGTCTTATCCTGAAAGTATTTATAAAGAATCATCATATCCTTTCTCCAACTCTGTCTGCTAAACTATCCAAATCTATACTTCCATTCTTTTCATAGAAATAGAGGCTGCAGCCCTCTCTTGAACATGACTGATCTGACCAGTGTACAGTGTTCTGATGAAGTCTGACTGGTGCCTTGTCTAGTTGTGCCAGAAATTCTCCATTTCCCCCTGGAATATCCTGCCTAAACCGATTCTAGTGTGCATTAGTCTTTTCTCAAATATGTGTTACACTGTGGGATCAAAGTTAACTTCTAATTGGGAGTTACATCCAGAGTTTGCTCACTAGCCTTCAGCTGATGAGTTCTGGTTT
Source organism: Dicaeum eximium (assembly GCA_013396995.1). Classification (NCBI taxonomy): domain Eukaryota; kingdom Metazoa; phylum Chordata; class Aves; order Passeriformes; family Dicaeidae; genus Dicaeum; species Dicaeum eximium. The sequence continues at coordinate 2,697,195 of VWZP01001966.1, forward strand.
CTAGCATGTTATTGTTACTGGTCCCTAATTGCAAAGTTTTGAATGTTGGTGATTATATGTCATCTTATTTTTCTTGTTTATGTTGTCAAGATTAATTTAGCCTTGCCTGATTCTCTGTATTGGTAATAACTTCTAGCTTAGTGTTGTCCACCGTTTTTGATTCAATTAATTTTTTTACTTCTGCATTAAAATAAATATTTTATAGGATCAGTTCCAAGTCTGATCCCTGAGAGCATTTCTAATATCCTTGCTTCATCATGATTATTCTCTTTTTTAATATATCTTACTGTAATCTCTCCTTCGTCCAGCTCTGGAACCACCTTAAAATTCTTAAATTCCTTTCTATTATCTCCAGCTCACATAATAATTTTATTTGGGTTCTGTATTCTCTACTTAAACCTAAATACCTTAAGTCATGGGTGTTATCCCAGTCTAAGCTATCCATTATCTTAAAAAAAAAAAAAAAAAGTCGATCTTTCTTAGATAAAAATCGCACCGTAATTCATCCCATTTTCCCCATTTTCCCTTTTTCTTCTTTGGCTTTAATTATCCATGTCCTATTCCAGTGTTTGCTTGTAGCTGATGGCATCTCTTCTCCCAGTCCATCTGTGAGTTTTCCAGATGCTCCCCAGCCCACCCTGTTGTAGCCCACGTCCATGCTCCATCACAGCTGTTTCCCATTCTCCTGTAATGCTCCACCTGGCCCTCTCTCAATTTTTTCTGAACTCCTGTGAAGCTTCCCACATGGTCTGTTTTATTCTGCAAGTCTCCCTTCTTTTCCTAGCACTTTTGCTGTTCCCAGCTGCTGCACTGACCCTCTGAGTCTTCCCAACTTCTCTCAACACTTTCTAGGCCTCTCTGACTTAGCCAATTGTTCCTGTCTGCTCTTTGGGTCTCTCCTGGTCTTCACCTGCTATTCATGGCCCATTGCCACCTTCTTGCAACTTCTCCCTAATGACCACAGTTCTTCCAAAGATTTCCTCAGGGTTCTTAAATTTAGCACTAGCAATTCTATTTAAATTTTTCATCTCTGAAGCAAGTGTAGACTTACATTAGCCTTGTTAACTATAGCATCTAAGTTCAGAGCCAGCTTGGAAAAAATAGTGATTTAAAGACCAAGATGATCAGCAAACCTTTTCAAACCAATCCTCTCCTTGTTTCTTCATGACTGTGGGTGCTGCTGTGCAGTGACTCAGAGCCTGCATAGACCTAATCTACAATAAAGGCAGGATGAAAGTCTGAATCCCAGCTTTATTTTGAACTTTGGTGTGGCTGTCACATACTATGAATATGTGAGGAAAGAAAGTACAAGCTCTTGTGCAAACCTGTTGTCTGCAAGAAGAATCCAGATTCATATTCCACACACGCCACACCCCCCTGCCCTATTTGTCTCCTCTGAAAAGTGGCTGTTGGGAGTGAAATGCTCTCTTGACTTCAATTCCAGAAATGTTTTATTTCTTAAAAAGTTCTTTATTTTCATTGTAGATATTGATGAATGTGCACTGAACATGCTGCTCTGTGACAATGGGCAATGCAGAAATACCCCTGGAAGTTTCACCTGCACCTGTCCAAAAGGATTTGTATATACTCCTGATCTAAAAACATGTGAAGGTAATTGGTAACACACCATTTCATCCTAGTTTTATTCATATGGATTGTTCTCAGATTGTGCCAGAAATACTTTGAACCTTCATGAAGATATAATGTGTAAAACTAAAAAAAAAATCACCATAAATAAATTCTGTGGGAAAGTAGGAGAATGAGGAGGGAGGGACAAGGCCAAAATGAAACTATTAGATAACCTCATGGCATAACTTGTATTTACTCTCCCTATTTACCACTACCAGTGAGCCCACACTGTGCCAAGGGTGAGAAGAACCAAGCTTTACAAACCTATTGTGTGAGGAACAGCCAAAGGGCCCCTAGTTTGAGCCCTTTTTGAGCCACAGACAGTTCTAATATCTTAGTGTGTCTTTGGGACACATGCATCACTAGTCTGTTGTGAAGGGTTTCATAACAGAAAAGGGGAATATCAGCAGGACTGGTTATGAGGAAAGCTTCATCCCCTTTTTCTAAACTTAAAAGAGCCATATGTATTTTTATTAATGTTTTCTGGCACTAATAGCAATGTGTTTCTTTTCTAGATATTGATGAATGTGAATCTAACCCCTGTGTTAATGGAGTGTGCAAAAACACACCAGGTTCTTTTGTTTGTGAATGTTCTCCTGAAAGTACTTTGGATCCAACCAGAACCATCTGCATAGGTATTTATTCCTCTGAAGATTTTATGTTTGCTGATTAAAAATGTCCAGTGACATGCGAGCATTGCAAGAGCTCTGTGCTGGGACAATTTGAGGCTATAGTCCAGCATAGAGAAGGTTAAATTAAGAGATTTTAAAATAAATTTAGCTCTGATGTGGTAAATTATAATGTGGTAAATTATAATGAAAGGATGATTCTTTTTCATAGTTAAATTCACATGTGTTTGTAAATACAGTAATGCATAATGCTAGAGAATCTGCATGAAAATATTTTGGTTTTTTCCCAAACAGAAACTGTCAAGGGTACCTGTTGGCAGAACATAGTCAATGGAAGGTGTGAAATAAATATCAATGGAGCAACTCTGAAGTCCCAGTGCTGTTCCTCACTAGGTGCTGCTTGGGGAAGCCCATGTACACCATGTGAACGAGGTAATGCCATTAATTTTCCTCAGGAGCCTAGGACATTTCCTCCTCTGAGGTTGGTCAAGATTATTGTCGTAGAAGTTGGGCACAGGCTAGACAAATAACTTTACTTGTTGGGTTATCAAGCAGTCATTCCTTATTCAGTCCCAAAAAAGAGAAGTCTTAATATGTGAGAGATAGCATGTATTCTTCTATAGAAGATTCTAACTGGATTTTACAGTAAATATTTTACAAATTTAAGTGCTGAAGGGAAGGGACCACACCTACAGTCTGTAACTGGCAGCCTTACATGGTTTGTCATAATTAGTGATTTGGAGTTCCTAATGATGTAGCAATAAATGCATGTTCCCCAGAGATCCCAGGGAAATGTTCACAACAAATGGATCTTTGGTGTGGTAATGAAGGGAGGAGAGGGAGTAGCCCTTGTTATTATACTCTGTAGATTAACTGATGACCTGGAGAATCATACAGTTGATCAAAAAATGGGTTGAGGTCGCTGCATATTCATTTGATAATTTTGCTGAACTGTGGGATGAGCTGGGAACTCAGGGATGAGCTGATGAATGCAGAAATGTATGTGGGTTGTTATTTCTATATCCTGAAAGCTGCTAGTTTGCTCAAATCTTTGGTTAATTTAATTCTGTGTATCTTAACAGAATTCATTCTCATTCATCCATGGTAAATAGGGTTGTAATGTGCTGTGATCGAGTGAAATGAATTAATTGGTTCAAATGAAACAGAAATCATAACCACTTTTAGGCCAGCTAGCTGAGACACATGGGAAGCAAAAGAGGATAAAGGCTGACACTCTATGTAGTTTATGTAGTTGCCCCATCTTATCTCTTTATTATTTCAGAAAATACTGGGATACTGTCTGAGCACTCAGACTTCTCATAGCAATAAACTAGATAATGTTTCACATGATCAGTTTTGCACAATAAATTAATGGTGATTTTTGGACTGTAGTATTCTGAAACTTCACTTCTGTTTGTTTTACAGACCCAATATGTCAAAAGGGATATTCAAGAATAAGAGGAACATTGTGTGAAGGTATTTATTGTTGCCTTAACATAAATCAGAGTTTGAATAAAAAAAAGCCAGTGTTTTGATTTAAGTGGTTAATTTATCATAGAGGAACATTATGCCAAGTTCTTACCTTATGTTGTTCCATTGACTTCATTAGTTAGGGATGTCAGGGATGAATTTGGTTTCAGTTTGTTTAACATTCCTGCATACTCACACTTTATTTCAAAGTACACACTTGCAAATGCAATGTTGACCCATATGAGGAGGTGGCTCTCTCTTTTCAACCACTGTTAACTGAGTAACCTGTTTTTACAAATTATGTGTCTTATATATACTACAAAACACAGCATAAGTAATGCAGTGGTATGATAAGTCATTACTATGCTTTAGAAAAAGAATGTTCGAAGACTGTAGTTCACATTAAGTTTTTTTTTTCTTTTTTCCCTAACCATGGCTTTCTCCCATACGACATTATATGAAATCTTACACATTCCAAAACATATTTCCGCTGTCCTATTAAAAAAAACCAAACAAAATAAAGACATCAGGACACAGTTACACTTTGGTTAAAGAAAAGGTTAATATTTTAAATGTGTAGTTTTTTGCTTGGTATGAGATGACTCTATACTATTCTGTGAGAATTGAAGGTCCCACCCTGTTTCATCTCTATTTGAATTGATTTGAACCCCTGGAAAAGTACTGCATATTTACATAATATGCAGAAGCTCAGAGAGTCTCAAACTGCTGTGGGTCATCCTGACTGACAACATCTGACATGACACTGCAGTTAAAATATTTTTTAAAAATTACTCCCATATGTAGCTTCCATAAAGAAACATTGTTTTTTTCCCTTCAAAAAAAAAAGAAAAAAAAAAGAAAAGAGGAACACCCTCACACATACTCTTTGCTTTCCAAATGATGACTGAATACCTTGGCATGTCTGTGCTGCAGACCCACTGTACATAACTTATCTGACCTCAGCAACACTTTGTGGAGTGTGTAAGTGAAAGAAAAGCAAAAAAAAGGTGGGCCCACCTATCTCTCTTCACAAGGAAAGTCTTAGAACATTTTCAACACTGCTGGGATGGAAAGTTTATCCTTCCAAGATACAGACATAACTGTTTTCAGCATTTCCTTTACCAGCACATCGGATTACATCTATTACATGCTTTAATCTTTCTCGTTTCTATGGGACCTGGATAGCCCCAGGTTTTTCAGAGTAATTTTCCTTCCTTGTAACCTTACTGAAGCCTTACTTGGTTTTCAACCAATGTAAGCATTTTTCAAGACAGGGAAAGGTCTCTAGGAAATTTACTGGCAAGTTAGAGACAGGAGTAAGTTTAGTTCCCAAAGGGTGATAGTCAGTTCTCCCATACACAGCCCATGTAAAATGAGTAATAGATCTTGTGCAAGGAAATAAGCAAACTAAATTGGCAGCATTCCTCTCGTTTTTGGGTGAGCCCTGGAGTTGTCAGCTGCACTATTGCTCACAGGCTGTGAACAGTGTTTCAGTGGTTTCTAATAATCCACTGGCTTTACTTCATACCTTCCAGTCAATTTACAATATCTGTTCAAGGGCAGAGGCCACTGATTTGCCCCCCAGCGTTTGTCCTCCATCGTGCTCCGTGAGGTTTGAGAGATGCAGTCTCTGCACCGGGAGTTTTGTCTGGAGGCCTAAGCAGCCCAACCTTCCCACTTCTTGGTTACTCTATACATCAGTATTCATCTACAGATTGCCAGTCATTCTTTTTCCATTTCTTGTTCTTATCCTCTCTTGTCCTAAAAATTGTCACGCTTCATTTTGGAGCATGTTTAATGCTGGAAGCTTTTTCCCAAAGGCAGTTGTGAAGCATATGCTTTCCACAAAGGACATGGGTGGGAGGAACTCACACTTAGATTTCTAAACATTTATTTAAGCTCAAGCCAAGCTAATGCATATAATCAATTTATCTTTACCCAAAAACACTAAATTTGCCTTTTAAATATAGAAATACAGTTTTTACTTAATGAAGTTAAACTGTGTGTAATTGTACGGAGGTTATTTTAATATATATAAAGCTGCTAATTGCTGACAAGGCCATAGGGCCAGATTTCAAATGGTATTGTAGTTTCCAGGCATGCAGATAGAGAAGATATTCAAAAATCTTTAAAAAATATGGAATCTAGTTGGGATAATGCATAATGCCATTTTGCACTTATCTTGGTCTTTCTTTGCCCATTTGCTTCAGATATCTGGCCCACAGTGAGTATGAACATGGATATAGTTTTTAAACACCCCTCCCTTTTCTGTTACTTTTGAATTTAATTTCAGTATATGTAGGAATAGCTAATAGCAGCATGTACTATTTCTGATCATCAACAGTTTTCTGTAATTAATTTGATCTGGCTGACTTGCTTCGAAAACTGTAAATGTTTTGAACTTTTTCAGTCCATGTAGACTGCTGTCATTTTTCATTTTATCTTAAAAACATTACAATGTTATTATTTTTTGTATTTTTGATAATTTGTTCATGTTTAGAGTGCTAGTGATTACTCTTACTCACTTCCTTTTCTTCTTTAATAGATGTTAATGAATGTGAGGTGTTTCCTGGAGTCTGTACAAATGGGCAGTGTGTCAATACCTTGGGATCATTTGTTTGCCAGTGCCCCAGTGGAATGACTTTAGATGCTTCTGGACGGACTTGTCTTGGTAGGTGTTTATTCCATGTACAGGTCTGCTAGGGAAGACCAGATCTATGCAGTGACCAGTGGTTGCACTGCGAGTTTTCTAACAAGAAGGGAAAATTATTTTTGCCCATTTTTCAAATGGAATTAGTCAGGGACATGAATTTAGTTCACCTGGAATAGGAACATGTTCTAATGGTAGTAGCTAAAGCCCATCACCATCTGCTAGCTGGTGAATAGCTGTGATTTAGCTGTCAGACTTTTCATCTGACAAATCCCTACAGATCATCCATGCTCTTAGCACTCTTCATCTGCAGCCCCACGAAAACCACCTTCCACAAAGGCTGGAATAGTGGAGGCCACACCATTGTGGGCTGGGACCTGGCCACATCCTGCACCTTGATGGAGTGTGCAACAGAATATCCAAGTGTTGTATGCTGTCCACCCAAAGCACCTTTGTCCATTTATAACAATAATGCCCTGGATTTGCCTCTGAACAAGACATAGCTTGTAGTAATTAAAAGGCCTTATATAAGTATGGCAAGCTGCAATGTTTAAAATCCTTTCCTGATCCAAAATTTTCTTCAAGTGTTGAACACCATTTTTCATAGTGGTGCATTAAACTTACTTCAGCTGTTAATTTCTGAGTTTAGCATTAATATTTTGCTGTTAGGAATTATGCAGTGAGCTTGGTATGCTCCTCCGAGTCCACAAAAACGTGGAGCGAGCTGTCCCGTGAAGGGATTTTGGAAGAGAATTCCTCTGCAGTGAAGTAAATTTTCTCTTTCTTTCTCAACATGTTGTTAAATTGCCCAACAGACATTCGCTTGGAGAGTTGCTACCTGCAGCACGAGGACGAGCAGTGCAGGGCGCAGATCCCCGGCCGGCACCGCATGGACGCCTGCTGCTGCTCCGTGGGGGCAGCCTGGGGCCACGACTGCGAGGAGTGTCCTCTCAGGGGAACTCCTGAGTTTGAAGCTCTTTGCCCAAGGGGACCTGGCTTCTCTACGAAGATAGAAATAAGTGGGAAGCCTTTCTCTAAAGGTATGTGATCCATTTGTGGTTCATTGCCGGCAAATCCTGATGGCTTCTATTTCTGCTCTTCCATCAGACAGCTCCTCTGGGTTTGAAAATTCTGGTTATAGGCACTTCACTCACCCTAAGGCATGTTTGAAAATCCAGTTAGATTTCACGGCAACTGAAGTCCAAATAAAATACAAGAGATTTAGTTTGTAATTAATATAATATTAATGTATAATACTGCATATAATACTGCAGCCTCAAAACACAGAATTAGTGTCACTAGAGAGGTTAAATTGTGCCTGACTTTGCCTCCTGGCATCTCACAGTACAAGAACTGGAACAAAATGGGTAGTCAGCTTTGGATGTATTGAAAGAGCAATCCTTACTTGTGAAGGGTGCAATAACTTTAATTCTAATGTGAAACAACAAAGAAATGGTGAATAATTTTGGGAATTTCTTGTGAAGCTACTTGGAGAAGTAGAGGAAATAGCTTCCAGGATGATGGCTCAAATCAGAAAGTTTTATTTACAGTGAACCTAATTGTGTTATGACTCTTGTTGATAAACTTCCAGCATTAAATGGGAATCACACAGTGACACCCTGGCATCATGTGCTGAAAGCTATCTTTCCAGGATTACCAGTGAGGTTAAGATGGACAATGTCAGAAGTTATCCAAAAAACTAAACATTATGAAGTCTGAAATGAGGGGAATATATCTATATGAATGACAATTGCTGTTGTTAGTTTCAGCCTTGTTTTATAAACAGTTACTAAGCCATTAATTATCCATAAAGAAAAGTGACATGTGCTTTTACTTATGCTCGTTATGTCTTCTGTGACTCATGGAAGTCACACTTTTTTCTCAGAAATCAGAAGACAGAGTGCTTCTTTTGAAAGCTGTCTTTGCCTTGATCCTCTGTCCACTGAAATCTTCCTGAGCTGCAGATCAGATCCCACAGGACAAAGGGGAGACTAATACCATTCTGTAGCAGAAAGTGTTCTTGGAAATTCCAGCACAGAGGGTCTGTCTACCCTGCTGGTTAAGGGGAAGTCACTATCAGTTTACGTAGTGTGGTCTAATTTTCCCTCAAGGAGGGGTCACTGCCATGAAAAAGGATAAGCTCTGATGTCAGCATTTCTCCTTTGTACACTGTTTTTGTATGCAATGGTAACATCCTATGTCCACACTATCTCATTTTCAGATATCAATGAATGCAAAATGTTCCCCAGCCTTTGTACCCATGGAAAATGCAGGAATACCATAGGCAGTTTTAAGTGTAGATGTGACAGTGGATTTGCCCTCGATTCTGAAGAGAGGAACTGCACAGGTAAACTGCATGGATGTCTCTCTCATAGCTCTGAATTGAAAAGGGAAAACTGAACTCCTTTGAAAATCCTGTGAATGTGTTTTGTCTTACAGACATCGATGAATGCCGCATCTCTCCTGATCTTTGTGGCCAAGGCATCTGTGTCAATACTCCTGGAGACTTTGAGTGTGAATGTTTTGAAGGCTATGAAAGTGGATTTATGATGATGAAAAACTGCATGGGTATGTTTTTTATAGGCCTTAGATGTGCAGTAGTATGCTATGTGCTAGTATGCTATGCATGGTTTCCTTGGGGTTTTTTTTTAAGGTTTGATTGTGCTTGGGTTTAGGTCTCTCTCATTTGGTGAGCCTTATTAAAGCTAACTTTAAATGTGAATTTGCTGCTTCTGCAAGCTGCCAAAGCATATATAAGCAAGGGACAGGATTTTATGATGTTAAATTTATCCCCACAGTCCCCATCTTGTTAAGTGGGACACCATTTTGAACTTTGAAGTTAAGGTAAATTAAAATTTAGAAGAAGGCTTTTTGAATTTATTTTCTTTTTCTAACTGCGTTATGGTCCAAGGGATGACTGGCTCTAGGACAGGCTGCAGGGTCGCTCCAGGCAGATGGTGCTGTGATGGGTGAGGGGCTGTGGTGGGGGATGTGCTGGCCCTGCTCTGATGTGCCCCTTTCTCCCCACAGACATCGACGAGTGTCAGCGCAATCCCCTTCTCTGCCGAGGTGGCACCTGCATCAACACAGAGGGAAGTTTTCGGTGTGATTGCCCTCCAGGCCATCAGATATCACCCAATATCTCTGCATGTGTAGGTGAGACATGCAGGCAAAATCAGGATTGTGCACAGCATTTTGTACCTCTCTTGTGCTGTGCATTTACAGCGTTTGCTTTAGTACCGTTTTCAGGATGAAAATGTGTTCCTCTTTTTCTTTTGCCAGACATTAATGAATGTGAGCTGAGCACCAACCTGTGCCGAAATGGCCGTTGTGTCAACCTGATTGGAAAGTATCAGTGTGCTTGCAACCCTGGGTATCAGTCCACACCAGACAAGCTGTACTGTACAGGTAAGGACAAAACCTACACGGGAGCTCTAGCAAAGGGAAGATAAACACACAGAGTTGTTTCAGTTTAGTAGATATATAAAGTAATTTTTAACCATGAATGAAAAAATCTGAAGAAGAAATGACAAATTACATGAAGTCATGAAGAAATGACAAATTACAGTTTGTCAAAATAGTATGCAAGATCTCCAAAACATGCACATCTGTTTTTGAGAGAATTGAATGAAGTTATGGCAGGGCTACACTTAGCTGAGTAACAGATTATTTTCTCTAGTAAATAAATCATTATGTATAAAATCACATACTATTTTAAATGCCCCAAGACTTCAGTCTTCAAAGATTAAGAGAGAGTAACTTGTTAGATTAGTTATATATTTAATTAAAAATCATCATTCCTGCTGGACCATGAAATAGAACAATGTGGTTCAATTGCATACATTCCTTCTACTGTGCCATGAAAAAATCCGCTGTCTTTAATTCTGCCAAGTAATTTTTTGCCCTGACCCTTACAAAAACTTTGTTGCCCTCATGATCCTGTGGTAACTCAGTGCTATTTCTATGTGTAGAAGGAGGAGCACAGAAGTATTTGTATATGCAGTCTTTCCATCCCTGGTTTGCCTCAATCCTTCCCAGTGCCTACCTTTGCAAACACTTGAATGTTAGTGAGCCAACACCAAATGTAGATTCTGGATTGATGGTATACTGGAAAGCTGACTCAAAGTGTGTCCTTGAAATGTGCTTTAAAGTAGAAGATATTGTGGGTTTTAACTGTAATGTTCTCGTTTTTAGATATCGATGAGTGCCAAATTATGAATGGTGGCTGTGAGGACTTCTGTACAAACTCAGAGGGCAGCTATGAATGTAGCTGTAAACAAGGCTTTGCACTCATGCCAGACCACAGGACATGCACTGGTAAGGGAGATTTTGGGAACTTTTCTGCTTAAAGGCCTATTTTATTAGGCCCTTCTTTTTAATGTTAAAGCTATTTTAACAAATATACTATTAAAAGAAGAAAATACATGGAAAGTGAAGTTCTTTTTCTGAAATAAATATCTCCAAGGTGTCAGAATTGGGCAACTGCAGAAAGAAGTGCTTTGAAGGGAATTGGTTCTTGATAATTTCAGAAAAGTGTAAAAGTTGATTTTGATTTTAATAACAAAAATCTCCAATTTTTTCAGTAGGAAATAAATTTTCCCCCTTAAGGTATTGTAGTAGATCCAAATCCAAAACAGGTTGAAGACCATTTAAAAAATTATCATGAACAGAAGCCAAGATCCTGTGCATGTGTATTGTATGGTTGTGTTGGAGAGAGCATAGACAGAGACTCTAGAAAAGAAGCTGATTGCTCTGCTCTGTTGTTTTGTGGTATCTGCTCTTAAGCAAGTAAGAAAATTCCTATTTTTAATTCTTTGTTTAGTCAAGTGCAAGTATGCTGCATTAATTCAGAGCTGAATGACTTGCAGAGAAATTGAAGTCTGAATAATATGAATCTTTCTTAGGAAACAGGTCTTTTATACTCTTAAAAGGGTTTGTGAGAAAATTTTCAGAGCTCTCTTATGGCCGGGTGTTCTCCTTTGGGAGTTCTGGGAGTCATATCCCAGGAAGTGAATTGTACTTGGTGATTTCCACATAGGTTACTAGAAAGATAATTCTACCCTACTTTTCTCTTAGTTCTTGCTTCACAGCCACTGGCCTGATGAGGCATGTGAATATTTGCCAGCTGTTTGCCAATTCCATCCAAGAGCTCCTTGAAGAGCATGATAATTATAATAGGGTTAATCCCTTGGAATAGAATTGCCTTTATAGTTGAACAAATGGATAGTTTTTATACTGGATTATTACAGCACTTACATTTAGAATTTGTAAATATTTATGGACCTTGAACCAGGGTCTCAATTACCCTGACACTACTCATGACCATTCCAGAAGATAAAAGAGCCCTAAAGCACAGCAAAATGTAATTCTCCCCCACATCCTGCCTTGCTCTGTCAGAAAGATGTAAAGTAGCCAGCCTTCAGCAAGTATCAGACCCTCATTCAAAGAAAGAATTCAACTAGAAAAAGTGCTGATTTGATTGACCCCAAAAACCCAAAATATTTGATTGGAAGTAGTTTGCTTTAGCTCAAGTTTCTAGAAAAGGCAAGCTTTTACAAAAACTTGCCCAAACACTGGTGTTTGGGGCACGTTTTCAATGCAAAAATAAAACCAGTTGATCGAAATTGTGCTTCAGCCAGAATCTAAACCCAGTAAGAGGATTAGAGTGACATGAGAGGGAAGGGAGGAGGGGGTGGAACAGAGTGTCTGAGTCACTTTTCTGTTTTCATCTTCTTTATTTGACTTGGACCAAATGACCCAAATGTGCACTTGGACAGTCTTTGGGATCTCAAGTCTGCTGGCTAGAAACAGTTCTGTCTTTACTCCCCCTTATCCTTTGCCACCCCGACACATCTCTAAACTCAAAACCAGAACAAATCATTTACAGCACCTTCCTGCATATTAAACTAAAAACTTTGAAATAGGAAACTGTCATCTTTCTGTTCTCAAAGCCAAAATGCAAGCATCTGCCTTTGCTGTGGGGAGTGGATGGATTCTCTGTGATATGTCCACACAATAATCTGACCCTGAACAGGTCCATAGAAGTTTGTAGTCAGATGTTACTTTAGTTGTGAATTTCTACATATCTATTTCTACATATCCAGTCTTGACTCCGAAAAATAGAATTTCCTTCGCAGACCAGCTGTAATAACTATTAGCTATTCATTTTCATACTCTCATCTAATAAGGACTTGAGTGCAATAGCCACACATAAAAAGGTCTAAATAGCAAAAACACGAGACATCTTTGGATGTCAAGTCAAATCTAAGAAAGTATCCAGAGATGTGAGGGATCCCCTTCACTACCCTATTAGTATTGAAAACACTGCTTCCTTATCTTGAAAAGATGTTATTTACATATGTAAACATCTGGTGAGTGGATTCAAAATCCACAGACTAAGGTTTTGCCTCTGCCCAAACAAAGAAGAAGAAAAATAATTTGTGACTTTGCTTTCTTGGCACTAAATATCTGGTTTTACATGGTTAGATGTTTGTGCATGGTACAAGATAAAACAGGACTGTGACCTTCAATTGTGAAACACCTATTTTACATTTTCAGTTTTCTCTGTGTGTGAACATGTCTTTTATCTTTAACATCATACAAAGCTGGAAGCCATCACAGAATGTATTTCCTGATAATTGACCTGGTAAGAATGCTCTGCAGTTCAGTAGCAGGTCACATTTGAATTGGTGAGGTTATGCATAAATAATCAGCTCAATTAGGAGAAACAACAGGTTCTTTGTCAGCTGATTTTCCCCCAACTGTGAAATCGGTACAGTGGCAGGTTGGTAAATAAAGTTCTTTTTTTCTGTCATTATTATTCCCATTTCTAGTGCTTAAATTTGCATGTTAATTCAAATTCCATTCCAAATTAACATTTTCAGGCTAATGTCCATGTCAACATTATTTGCTTGTTAAGATAAACAGAGACTGGTCAGCCTTCTTCCTTGCAGAAGTTGTGTATCCACACAAGCCCTAGCTGCTAGAAATACAGCAGAATAATGAACATAATATTTTAAATGAATGTGAGTTCATTTTCTGCAGCTGCATAATTACTGCAATCCACAATAGAGTGCTCTGATAATGAGTTACACCCTTTCTCTTGGAGAGGATTCCTGAATCTTGTCCTTTTTGTGCTGATTTTTTTCCCATGGTATCACTATGCAGAGATTCTGATTTTTGCTCTTGCTGGTCTGTGTTGGTGCTGACACAGGAAGATTCTAGGGATTTTTACAAGGAACACTAGCATAACCCCAGGGGCTCTGAAAGATTCCAGAACTTAGCATGGTTGCCTTAATATAATAAAGTATCTGCTTCTGCAGCTTGGCTCCAATCAGAGATGGCAATTTTTTCAATTGAGAAAACAACTTTTCATCCTAGAATATATAGCTATATGGCTGGCCTGGCCAGTCAGTTGAAATACTAAATAAGACCATAAAAATCTCGCAGTGAAATAAATGTATGTACTCTAATTATTCCCATCATGAGTTGAACTGTTTCCAGTTTGTCACCACCCTTGAGATCCATAAAGGTACTTTGAATGTATGATGGCTTTTTAAATATCTGTAAAGTTTGATATTTCTGTCACTGAATTTGACTTCAGAGCTTCCATTGATTTCAACAATGATGGAATGTATCCAAGAATGCTCAGTTATATGTGGCCTTGTGGTGTGACAAAGGTTCTGTTGGAGTTCTTTTCTCTGAAGGAAAAGTTGGTTCCTGTTCCTCCCACTTGAGTCAGAAGGGAATGTTTTGCCACTGGCTTTAGCTGGAGACAAGGAGCTTACTCATCAGTACAATTTTGCAATGTACTGCTCAGTTATTTACAAGGATTCAATCTTCACCATGTTTATCAGAGCATTAAAATGCTTACTTGCCATGATGATGGTTTGTTGCATTGGATAAAGGTAACATATTTTAATCTGATTTTCCCCTGTAGATATTGATGAGTGTGAAGACAATCCTAACATCTGTGATGGAGGCCAGTGTACAAACATCCCAGGAGAATACAGGTGTCTTTGCTATGATGGATTCATGGCATCTGAAGACATGAAGACTTGCATAGGTAAGTGAAAGTACATCTATTCCAATCTGCATTAAACACTGAAAAAATATTTATTGAGGCACTCTTTCCAAGTAGACAGACAATGATATTTGAAGAGTGTTGCTCTTATCTCCTAATTTTGGTCACCTGACCATAGAACCAGCCCTATTGCACAAGTGCAGATGTAATCTGTATATCCCTGTAGATTGGGGTGCAAACATGATCTATAGCATTGCATCTTTGTGTCCTCTTCCAGTGAGGTTTTTATGCAACTTAGATAAAAGAATGCCTGCAGGAAGGAAGTGGATGATTCCTAGCAAGATAAATCACCAGTGCTGATTTAAACTTGTCTCTGAGACAATACTATGTGGAAGTGTTGTACCTTGGTAGAACAGAGTTGTGAAACTGCATATCTCCACAACCACATTTTCACATTTTAATTTAAAATCTTGAGTGTAGTTCAAGAGGAATGTCTGACGAAACTAAACAATGCATGCATGCATATATAAATGTATACAGACACATATATGTAGGAATTATCTGTAATCGTAGTCATTCTTTGGGTAATGTACTGCACTTTAGTGTCTATTTTTTAGGAAAAGCTGGCACTGAAGGTATGTTAATGCAGATATGGTAATATAACACTGTCACCCCAGATCTCAAAATATATGCTTGTATGCTAGGTAAGGAATAACTATTATAAACAGCTTTTTCTTTGCATATTTTCTTTTCACCTGTGTTTGTATCAGAATTAATATCTAAAGAGACTTTTCCAGTTACTTTCTAAGAATTGCATTTAATAAATCTTAATTAATGGGGTTTTTTAGATGTTAATGAATGTGATCTGCATCCAAACATCTGTCTGAGTGGAACCTGTGAGAATACAAAAGGCTCATTTATCTGTCACTGTGATATGGGATATTCAGGCAAGAAAGGCACAACTGGTTGCACAGGTAAGTTTTAAAGCTTAATTATTAATTTTTACTTCAACTCATGAGTCTGCTTTTCTAGTGTTTAGAACCTCCTCTCCTTGTGCTTCTTTTCACTTGTGCTCTTATTTTACCTCTCATCCAAATCTGCTGAGCTTGTGTTCTGCTAAACTTCAGTGGTACAGCATTCAGCATGATGCTGCTTCTGCTGAAATGAGTGCAGCAAAGATTGGGATCAAAACTGGGCATGTTACTGCACAGTTGTTCATCTAAGAGAACAGCAAATGCCATTCTCTGTGACTTGAAAAACTCCTGAGGACCTCAGTGCATTTGGATTAGTTAATTGTATACTATGCAAGCAAATAACATGTATCTGTTCAAAGTATTATTTGGCAAACACAGATGGCTTGAAATATATGCTAAAATATATTTTCAGTTTTTGCAAAGTGTTGACAATACAGTTACACAACTAAATTCTATCAGCTGAATCAGAATTTGCTTTATTTCATGTATTGCCAGCAAAGAGAAATGAGATTCAAATATACAGGCTCTGAGGGCATGATATCAATAATCCAAGTGCTGGTGTCTCAGCCAAGGTGTTGAAAGTCTTAGGTTTTGCCCAAATATGAATGCAAACATATGTTTAATATAATTTTTAATGTAGACTTAGGGTAAACACATTTCTGGCAGTGTCTTTGAGACACACTTTTATTCTTAGTCTGCTCTTATTGTACAGATGTAATAGTATATTTTTTTAAGTGCCCCAAATATATGAAGCTGTTTTTTTTACAGCTCTTACAGAAAAATCTGAGAGCTGGAGTTGTATTTTGCATATTGGACTATGGATGAATAATTGTGCATTAGTAACAGCTGCCTTTGACTTACATATGAACTGATCTAAATCCAAGAAATCCCTAATTGTACTCTGTAGACCAGCATTTCAGTGTTCTTTGTTTCTGTGCTAAATTATATGAAGATATTCAGAACTCTAGACCTGAAAGCCTCACACTGATCAGTTACACATGGTGCAGCTATCAGTCCCAGCCTAAGGAGCAGGCAGGGAAGACGAGTGGGTTCACTTCTTCAAGAGAGTTGAAGGCAAAAGATGCAGAAAGGTCGTGGAGGCAGAGGAGGAATCAGAGGTATGGCTCCTGGAGAAGTGCCTGGAAATAGCCACCATTCTGGCATCACATGATTCAAGGTAGTGGCAAATGTCCCAAGCAATACTTTTTTGTTAAAGGAGATGCCAGGAAATCCCTCTGACCTGTGGATAGACACTGTCTGTCATGAGGGCCCTTCCCACCCCCTTACACATTTGTAACCCTTCCTGCTGCTTTTTTCTGCATGCCAGTGTTTCAGAGAGGCTGGCACTCACCAGGAAAACCAGCAGAACACCTTAATTCCAACAGTTACTACAGAGGGGCTCAGTAATTTGAAAGAGTGCAGTGGTCTAAGACAAAAAGGTGAAGTATTAGTTATGCTGATACAGCTGAGATAGGACCATACTCAAATAATGATTTTTTAAAAAATTTAAATAAGAAAGCAGGAAGCAGAGCAGGAAATTTCTAGATTTGTTTCATAATGAAAAAACTGTGGATACAGATCCCATAGTGACTACATTGTGCAGATTCTCACATTCTGTTTTTTAAATTGTCTGATTTACTGCTGGAGAACTTTGAATTCCCCATTTCTTATTTGCATAGTATTAGAGCAGAGTTGAAGTTCCCAGGCTCAGGCACCACAGACCATGAGAGCATCCTTCAATACTTCTTCTGGAATGACCTTGCCAACAGCACCTTAACTCCAGAATTCAGTTCTTGTCTTACAGACAGATCAAAAGCATCCACAGCTTTTAGGAATTCCCATGAAAACAAAGTTACAAAAACATGTACAGCACTTTGAATGGGAGATCCTCTGTCTCATGAGAACAACTAAATCATGTCCTTTGGGCTCCATTCCAGTTTTGTCTAAATATTTCAGCTCCCTTGTCATTACTGAGTGATTCCATTTTAACAAATAAACTTGGTTTCTTCCCCCCAATCATTTAACAGTATTCAGAATCCACCCACTGACTTACATTCCCATCCCACACAGATGTTAGTTCCCCTAGTTCTGTCCTCTCCTTGGTTCTCAGTAAGAATGTGGACAGTTTAGTAACAAAAATATGATTTTTAAAATACTATGCAAAAATAGTTGTAGATGCAGCTTTCCAACATCAAGTGCTGTGAATGGTTTAATTTCCATTCACCAGGCAAACTGTGATAATACAGGCTTAGAGCAGTTCATTTTAGATTTTCTTGGGCAGGCAATGGTATGCAGCCACTAGAGAGAAGATAGCTGGGTTTTCCACTATCCCAGTTCCAGATCACTCAGCTTTGTGACAAATGCCTTGTCTCTACTTTTTCTGTCAATTTTCAAGTATATTTCTACTTGTGCAGAAATGAAATCCTGCTTTGGAACTTGTATTTTGTGATTCATCACCACTCTGAATTACTGCCTGTAAATCTGCAATATTTCACTGTTGATGTAGAGCCTTGAACTTGCTCTGGTATTTTCACAGAGAAACAAATTCTTCTCTGGCTCTCTCCCATCCATCCTTGCAGTTATGGCTGTGTGCAGAGCCCCCCTGGTGGTTCCTGTTGGAGGGGGACTTGCACAAGCTTAGGGTGCTCTTCACAGAGTCAAACTGAGAGAGGTGAACTTGGGCAGTAATTTCCCAACGTGGCCAACAGATCAACGATAAACATGTTACAGGTCAGCTGGATTTCTCCACAGCAGGCTCAGGGAGTTGGAAGGCTGGGAACAGGCTCTGACTCGGCAAGGGCCATGCTGTTGCCATGTGGAGGAAGGCTAGTGGAAGGTATTCAGCTGCAGCCTTGGGGTGGGCTGTGAGCTTGGAGAGTTTTGTTGGACGTCTTCCAGTGATGACGTTAGTGGATACAGGAGGAGTGAGTGCACACTGCATACCTGCATGGGTGGCAGGAACTTGGTTCCAGAGAGGTCAGACATCTGATACAGGGAAAGGAAGAGGTGAGCCTGTCATTTGCCCTCAGAAATAGAGCCATCATATTTTGTGACTTGTATAATGTACTCTCCTCTCCATTATTAGTGGCTTCTGGCCATTAATAATACTTTGTGTTTCAGGCTTGATGGCACAAAAGAGTTCTGGTACCAGGGAAGCATATGTTTGCCATCATGAGTCTGGGAGCTGGCTGTGTCAGGCCAAATACCAGAAGATAATGATAATGAGATCCTGCCCACCAAAGGGGGATATTACAGGAGGAGTGTATGGCAATAGGCATCTGTCCAGCAATAACACACTGTGCCTCAGTGTGCTGATGATGTAAGGATGGATAGCAGGCAAGAGCTGAACTGTCCCATGTGAAACTCCAAGAGTACAGTTTGCTGAATAAAATCTGAGAGTGATTCCAAAAGAGAACAATTTTACATATAGGAAGATCAGAATAGGGGACTTTTCCCATATATTTTTCTACTTGTGTGAGTGCCAACTTGAAATTCACAGACTTTTCCCTCTAAAATGCCTGCGTTTTTCCTACCTGATTACATGGGCAGCAGCCCAGGAGGAGGAAATGCCTTGTGACTTCCACCAGACGACTGGCCCTTGGGGAACTGGACCCAGGCTCGAAATACCAGTGAAACGTCAGTGCAATAAAATGCACAGATATGCAGAGACTGCCAAAAAAATGTAAAAGTCAGAAAATGCTTAAGGGATTTGCATAATTCCTGACAAACAGTACTGATTTATAGGTGGAGTCTGAGTTAAATTTGCAGTTTGCTAAGGATCCTTATACACCCAATGAAACCTAACAGAAAACAGTACACAGAGTACCTAAAAGATTTCATGCCCAGTGATGAACATGTGAATTTTCTTCAGTTAATGTACACTCTCATTCTGTTCAAATGCAAAGGAATGTTTCTAGAGTATATCTGAGGAAACAATGACTTATTCCCATGCTTCTGTCTGGCCAGTTTCAATGATCCACTTCCAGATTGGGTAAGGATGTGTTTGCAGATACTGGCTAGCAGCTTCCTTCCTTTGGTTGCCACATTTTGCAAGCACAGTGCAAAGGGTGACAGGTATATATGATGTGTACTTTTGCTGCATATGCATTGAGAGCCCTAAAAATTTGTGACACTGTGATTAATGGGAGAGACAATGAATTGCCAAAGGCTTGAGAGAAAAAATATTTGTCCAAAGAAGAGAACTGAAGCAGCCAACCAAACAGGGTGACTGACAGGTTTTTTTCCCCAGAGTGCTTAGGATTGTTATGATGTCAGACCTGCATATTATTTATCGTGCGTATTCTCATCTGTTGTAGGCAGACAACTCTCCTAGTATAAATGGGAGTTGTGCAATTGCAAAGCTGAGAACATGTGTGCAGCAGCACTGGGGCATAGTGGGACTGGCTGAGGATGCAGTGTCAGTCTCTCACTGGAATGTCTTTATTTTCCTTGGCTTGTCACGGACTCATGCTGGAGGCAGAAGGAGAAGGTTGATATAAATCAGTGACTCACTCCTTTACTCTTTAGTGAAAATCCCCATGAAGTCAGTGGGAATAGGCCATCATTGTGTGAAACCCTGACTTCAGTAGTGTCCTCCTGGGTGCTCTTTGGGTCATGATACCTTTACTCAGACCAAGTAATGCCTTTGTCTTCAATTAAATGAAAATAGGTGGAGTATTTGAAGAGTATAGTACTGTTTGTACTGCCATGCAGACAGAACAGGCTGGACTCTTGCTTTATTAAAGATATTGAGTTAATTTTTCCCCTACAGAGCTCAACTTCTTTCTGTTTCATTCTGTGAAGCCATAATTCAATACTTATGGCAACATAAATCCATATTAAGCTCCAGTATAAAAAGACATAAATTCCACTGATTTCATTGCACCATTTACATAGGACCATGTTTGGTCTTAGATCTATTTTGCCTTGGAGATAATTGCAATGCAATAAATGTAGACTTACAGCTCAGCTGTGCAATGAAAGGAGAGAATAGGGATTATAGCAAAACAACATCTGAGTTAAACACAGGGGAAAAGAAGTAAAATCTAGGATGAAGCCAGTGATGGTATTTTATATACCTCAATCAGCTTTCACTTAAGTATCTGAAAAAGCTTTCCATGCATCATTGAAATTAGCCCTGCAATCTTCCTTTAAAGGTAGATGGTATTAGAGAATACAATTTGCATTCCCTATTTGATCTTTACCCAGGCAAAAAAGTATTGAAATTTTTGCTTTTTTTATTCAAAGCAAGTGTAATGACATTTCAGTGGCTGATGCCAGAGAAAGTTGATCCCATTATAAATACCCGTATTTGGGTATAGATTTATACTTGCAGCTTTCATTCCAAAGAAGATTCTAAGCTTTTTAGAGTGTGTGTCAAGCAGCTGATGGGGAGCAAGTGTCCACTGCCAGGGCCCCAGTGTTGTGGTGCTGCTGTTCTGCTGGGAGGTGTTAGTGGGGTTCTCAGGTACAATGTGTCAGTGGGTCAGTGCGTGGTGGGATGGAGTCCACAGCTACTTTATGGAGGGTGGAAAATTTGGCTTGGCTTTTCTTAAATTTGAGCCTGAGCATGACTTCATTGTGGTGTAGCTGTTGCATGCAAGTTTCTGTTTGTGTTTGCTGGTGGTTTAAAAAAATTCTTGGCAGAAACCTCTCTACTGGTGATGGGGCTTTTTTTGTGTTTTGTTGTGCTCTGCAGGATCTAAGAAAACTTGTGATTGTATGTTTCAAAGCATCAAATAATCTTATACAGTGGAGTCTTAATGTGAGCAGTGGTTTAACAGTTTGGGGCTTAAAATCATGTAAAGGTTAAAATATAGAATATTTGCCTCAGCTTTTTTATGTCAGTTTATACTGTAGCTGACCTCTCTAAATTCCTTACAGTCTTTCCCCAAGCCAAAATAAGTTGCTTTTTTTTCAGGCCACCCTTAAGATTTTTTGACAGACACGAGTTTCCTGTTTAGGGTGATGTTATCTTCATGAGTTTCTGCACATGCTAAGGGCAAAACTGCTCTGAGATTATTCGCTCCTGACCCTTTTTTTAAGTTTTAAAACGTAAGTGTCCATTTGCATGTTTTCAGGCCTGTTGGTGGAGTTAACATTCATTAATGGTAGATTCCAGCTGCCAGATTTAGATTCATATCTAGATGTCAGCATTCAGATTATGGGAATGCTCATGTCTGGGGTTTTGAGTCAAAGCAATGCCTTGCTTAGAAAGAGACTCAGAAAAGTAAGATTGGATTAAATTCCACTTCAACAGACTAAAAAACTCCAAAAAATTAAAAGCCAACCCACCAAAACAAACAAAAAAACCCCAACCCCAAACAAACAAAGCAAAACAAAAAACCCAAAAACCAAATCAAAAAGAAAGCCCCAAAATCTCAACAACAAAAAACCCCAAGCAAGCACAAAACTCACCAAACACCCCGTCCCTCCCACCCAGCAGTTGTTTTGGGTGTTTTCTGGCTTTGAGTATTTAATTTTAGGATAATAGACAGATGTTGTCTGCTTTTTGAGGTCATGTGTTGCCTTTGCAAAAAGGCAAAATATGTGTATAAGGCAAAGTGAAAGTATACAGCCTTTTGTCTAGAGAAGTGTAGACAGAAAAACCTAAGAAAGTGTTGTAAATGAAATGGTGATACCTGGACACTTTCTTCATTAGCTCCACAACCTCTCCTTCTTTAAAGAGCTAATTGTTTGTAGGTAAAATCATAGGGAAATTCAAGTCTGTGATTTTGGTGCTGAAAATCCCAAAGGTTATTATGTATTTGATGGCTGATGCCTTTTCTTAATCATCTTCTTCAGAAGGGTCTGAGCTGGGTTTTTGTCTGTGAAATCATGCAGAATTGTTAGCTTATTTCCCCTGTTTTCCCTTTCCATCAGCTGTTTTACAGAGGGAGATGATTTGGCTTACAGCAGCATCAAAGACACCTGTGAGGGCTAAAAAAATGGGTATCAGTTTTAAGTGGTTTGATGTGAACTCTAGGTAAGTTACATCCTGTGAGGAAGTAAAGTGCAGTTCAATACCTCAGTTAGAGAAAAGACTAAAATTCAAAGCTCAGATAGGCAAGAACATTCCTGCCAGTTTTGTTTCAGTTAGCAGTAGTAATTTCTGAAAACTTTGCCTTTTAGTCAAAGTCAAATTTTATTATACATTCTCCAACTACTTATATGGAGCATTAATAATGTTTTATGAGAAGAATGAAGTTCAATTTAGGTTTTGCAGTCTATATATTTTGACATTGCCAGAGAATGCCCAAAAATGAAAATAAGGTGAAAATAGCAAGTACTGAAATAGAATGTGGTGGCATGACCATGTATGTTGAAGACTGGATGACTTGCTGCCCAGGGTCTCTGAGGATGCTGACTTCTTCCCAGTGTGTTAGGTTTCCTGAGTTCCTAATAAACTGCCTGCCTGATGAGCTCCTCAGCTGTCTTGGTGAATACAGTGGTACAGCCTGTCCCCACACAGCCTCTGGCCAAGCAGAACCTGCTTCATTCCCTGCCTGGGGACAGTCCTAGGGGCAGCTGGCTGGTGGTGCCTCATCAGCATCCCTGCAGATACATGGGGGCTGTGGGAGTGCTGCATTCCAACAGTCCCTGTGCAGCAGAGCTTCCTTTGAGACTTTTTAGCAAACTGCAATGTGGAGCCACCAATGCAGTCCCTCTCTGCAGACTCTGCCCAGCCCTGCAGCATGGGCACACGGGGAAGGCTGTCTTCTGAGTTACTGTCTTCCTTCTTGGATATACCCGGAGTGAACTGCAGCAGCACTGCTTTATGTGGTTATCAGAAGAACAGGTAGTGGGGCAGCATGTTTCAAATGTGCTATGTGCTTCTTTACTTTCCTTTGCTTTCCTTTGTTTTCCTTTGTTGTGATTTTGTCTTCAGCTTCCTTTTAAAATGTCATATTTTAAAGAATAAAGTCTTGCTTTCACATTCACATTGCCTTTCTTGAGAAATTCTAGTGTCAGTTACCTGGATATGAGCAAGTGTGTTCCATGAGCTCCTCAAACATCTCTGTTTACAGATATCAATGAGTGTGAAATTGGAGCCCATAACTGCGACAGACACGCCATATGTACAAACACAGCAGGAAGCTTCAAATGCAGCTGCAGCCCTGGCTGGATTGGAAATGGTATCAAGTGCACAGGTGAGTCTTATGCATTTGTATTTATTTGTAAGGTCAGACCACAGTGGGGTTCTAGCAATTCTGAAAACAGTAATACCACAACTATAACATGAGAAGGCAAATGGTCATTGACCTTGTTAGGTTGATTTGACATGATCTGTTGGAGGACAAATTTTCCACCATGGTAACTGTGAAATCAACATTATCTCATGTTTGGCTTGTGAAATGATGAGAACAGACTGGACCGTGGAGAGTGAGGCTTTGTGCTTGAGGGCAGCTGATGGGAAGCAGTGAGGGGCCTCCTGGTGCTCCCCTAGAAAATAGCATAGAAGCCTTGGTACTGAGTGCCCTGGAACTTCCTCAGTCACAGTTACCTTGTCAAACTTCTTTGATGGACTGCAAATAAGCTGTTTTCAGTCAGATGGCCACACATATGTATGGGTTTTATTATGGAAGATTATTTAAAGTAGAGCTTCTGTGCACCATACACTATTTAAAGTTTGTATTCATATGTGGGTTTTTAACTAATTATTTTCCCCCTTTTTTATTATTTCAAAGATCTGGATGAGTGCTCCAATGGAACCCACATGTGCAGCCCACATGCTGACTGCAAGAATACGATGGGCTCTTACCGCTGCCTGTGTAAAGAGGGTTACACTGGGGATGGTTTCACTTGTACAGGTGAGCTGTCTGAGGAGAGCAAAGGATGACCTCCAGTGGTACCCTGCAACCTGCTAGTCTGTGATCCAGTACACAAAACCAGCTTTTAAACATTTGAAATCTTCATTAATATCTCACCATCAATTGTCTTCTCCTTCATCTAGGTTGCCATATATGAAATGTTATATATTATACATAGTCTAACTCAATCACTTTTCTCCTCTTGATAAAATGCAATTTTTCATTGAGCTTTTCTTGTTAGTTGAAATGAGTGGCAAAATTATTAAAACAATGCGTGATTATGTAATTTGGCTAATTAGTTAACTAGTCCATTGGCTACTCACCTTAATACTTAAATAATAGGACATATGCATCAAAATTGCTTCACAAAATTGACTAAAAATGTCCTTTCCACTAGTGAGTGGGAGTGATGTCTGTCTTCTTTACTCCATCATCCTGAGAGCTGATGTCAGGATGAAGTGCTGGCGTGTAGAATGAAGGAAGTAGCTGCTTCAGAAACCTCATTTTATAAACTGCCTGCCTGTAAATGAGATTATAAAACTTTCCTAGAGAGATGTTTCCTACCCACACTTCAGTCTTCTGCTTTGAAGAACAGATTAGCTCATGTGTGCTGAGTCATGAGGAGCCCTGCTCTTGCACTGAGGGTGGCAGCATGGCTGAGGATGCTCCCTGCTTGGAGCAGAGCCATGGGACAGAGCTGGTGGGCCAGGTTTTCAGCTGGTGCAAATCAGCAGCACTCTGTCAACTACAGCAAGTTTTTAGAGCATCTGAGAATCTGGATTGTCAGGTTTAAGGCTGGATTTGAATAATTCCAAATTCTAAGCAGACCTTGGAATTCTGTTTAATTCTCAGTATAATTTCATCTTGAATCTGATTCAGCTTCCTCAGTGGCCTTCTTAACCCAGTGCTCTTTGGTAATTTCCTGTATGATGATTTCCAGGAGTCTGTAAGCTACACCCTTCAGATGGAGTGCTCACGGAGTTTCTGCATTCAGTAGAACTTTTTTTTTTTTATTTGAATACTTTATTGTTTGTGAATTCAAGAGGTGTCTGGGACTCAAACTAGAGCATTCAAATGTTCTGTAAGCCCTCTGCCAAAGTGTGCAGCGTGCAGCATTCCCCCTGGTAGGTGATTTTTGATTTACCAGCCATGGACTTTTCAAAACTCATGCTGCCAGCCAGACTCTGTTGCAATAAGGAGGTGTTTTTGTGATGTGTAACATTTCAACTCGAGAGTAAGGGCCACGATCTATCTGAAGGTGAGTGAGTAGGAAGGCTGTTTTTCTCATCAGCTGTTAACCTGCAGTTTAGTTTTGATGAAGTTCTTTTCATGCCACTTTTTGTCAGTGTTTTGATGTTTGGCATGGAGAACTGCCTATTACCATATGTTTGTTCACTAAATAGTGAACCTCCTTCCTATTTTTTTCCAATTACAGCCTCTAGGCTTTGCTGTAATAGAAACAATAACTATAATAAATTTCACATGCTCATTCTGAGTCTAAATTTGACCCTGTGACTGCCTCCAATTGTTATTAACTGGAGCTACTATAAGAGTCTGTGCCTTTCTGATTTTCCTTTTGATTAGAAGCTGTATTTGCAACATGTCAGGAATATACAGAGCTGTGACATGTAGTAACTCTGCACATAACTAGATTGCAGTTTCTTCTGCACATGTTCAAATGTAATAGAATAATTAAAATGCTTGGAACACAGTGCTTAACTTGCAATATCCTTTCCTTTTACAGACCTCGATGAATGCTCAGAAAACTTGAATCTCTGTGAAAATGGGCAGTGCCTCAATGCCCCTGGGGGGTATCGCTGTGAATGTGATATGGGATTTTTGCCAAGTGTAGATGGGAAAGCATGTGAAGGTAATTCTTTGTAAGCTTTAAACAACACTCAACAGATTCTGCCTTAATGGTATTTTATGTTCCAGTTTTTTACAATTGTTTGCTGTTGTGGTTGTATTGAGAACTACATGAATTTTTAAAAATAGTATTTGCTTTTTTGCACTTCATACATTTATTATGGACCTCTAGATGTTCATCTACCCGCTGTATATAAAGAGAACAACTTTTCAAAGCCTGTCTTTGAATGTATACCCAAATGGGACTGATAGCTGCCATTTCTTCTTGATCATTGATGTCCAGTTCTTCATTTTATTCAAAACAATTAAATAGAAGTTGTTACTTCTCATTGGTATGTATGAAGCTGAAAAGCAGTGACAAGCAGTGATTTGGTAGCCAATACAATGCATATACTCTGAGAGCTTCTGTGAGGTGCAGAATCAGAGTGTGAAACCTTGCAGAAAGTCTATATGACCCACAAAAAAAAATCCTGTATTTGTTCAATTTCAAAAGTGAGCTGTCAGTTAACAGTTTACAACTTGTTCATAAGAGCTTTGCATAAGCAAAGATTCAAAACAATCAAATAATAAACATGTTACCAACATGATTAAGGTCATATATTTGATTTGAACATTTGAAATCCTCATTTGTTATAACATTAATCACTTAAGTCAGTCAAGAAGATGCAGCCCTATCATCTGATGTAGTCGCTACTCATACCAACTGGTATTTAATGGAGTTCATAAATACATCACTTTAAAAAGGAGTTTTTCCCTTGAAAAGTATTCTGTGTATTTTTTAGAAATCTACTGAGCGAAATCATTTGAGAGTGAGTTTTTCTTTAAATGAAACCAATATTAGGTTTCATAATGTTTCATGAAACAATTTACTTTCAAACCTTTTAGCTAAGTTTAAATAGCTTTTTTAGAGGCTAGCTCCTGTTGCTTAAACAGACTTGCCTTCATGTCTCAGATGTCTACATTAAGTGCAGTATTTTAAAGTCCTTTGTAAACACACACTTTTTATTGTATCAAATTAGTTGTCCTTTGTGCAGTGGATGTGGCATTCAGTAAATACTGGTTCAGACTCAGTGATTTGGAGAAAAGGCACAAAACCCTCTGCTTGCCAAACTTTACATCTGCCAAATGCAGAAACCCGAAGATAAACATGAAGTTCACTTTTGGGCACAGGCTTTTCTCTTGCTGGTGTCCAGCTTTCTGCAGATGACTGCTGATTTATAGTAAACTTCATTTTATTAGGGCATATCTTCTGCTATGTTTAATATTGCTACTTATATTAGCCCACTAATAAGCTAGGATAGTTTCTGGCATAGCTTCCAGAGATATTGGAAGGAGCCTTTTTCTCAAAAAAATCATTATGGATTAGGTTCCTTAGGCTTCAACATAAATCTTCCATGTTACTTTTTCTTGTCTTACACGATGTGCAGAAGCTGTTGTCTTCCAGATCCATGCTGCTGAAAATGTTTGCAGTTCTCTATGTCTCAAGAAGATAAGGAAACCTCATATTTTTCCCCTTCTGTTCCTTAATCAGATATTGATGAGTGCTCACTTCCTAACATCTGTGTCTATGGTACTTGTCATAACCTGCCTGGGCTCTTCCGATGCGAGTGTGAAGTGGGCTATGAGTTGGACAGAAGTGGTGGCAACTGCACAGGTAAGAACTGTGAACAACAGGCCTTCTAATCTTCTGTCAGTGCCTGGGCAGCTCCTTAGGAAAGTCTTTTAAGCTGTACAAATCAAACTGGTTATAGGAAAATACACACTTCCCTACTGCATAACACAGGATTCTCCATACGTTTTTTTATGCTTCTCTTTACTGTTCTTTGTCCACCTCTGATATCCCCTTAAGAATGGGAAAAACAGATCAGAGAGAGC
Source organism: Dicaeum eximium (assembly GCA_013396995.1). NCBI lineage: Eukaryota > Metazoa > Chordata > Aves > Passeriformes > Dicaeidae > Dicaeum > Dicaeum eximium. The sequence goes on from VWZP01001966.1 coordinate 2,725,121, forward strand.
CCCTCTGGCAGAGATGTGTTGTGCCTTGTACAATACTGGATGGTAAGCTATGGCCTTGTCTTGTTTTTTTTCCCTTAAGTCTTTTTTTAGTACTTTATGTGAATCTTGTTCATAGATTTATTTTTTCAGGAAAAATACCTTTTTTCCTATGAAATTATGAGTTCATCTCAGACTACTGTTTTTCTAAAATGCCTGTTTATTTTTTAGAGCTTTCTGGAGACCAGTATCTCCTAAATAATGGATTTGTGATGGTCAGCATATGCTACCTGATATATCAAGAGTTTTTAGTGTCCTTGAGTATTTGCTTACCAGTATTTGCTGGTTTTTTCTTGCAGATGTTAATGAATGTGCAGACCCTACAACCTGCATTAGTGGCACATGTATCAACACTGCTGGTAGTTACACCTGTGAGTGCCCTCCTGATTTCGAGCTGAATCCCACCCGAGTTGGATGTGTTGGTAAGGGACCACTCACTCCCTGTGCTATGTACAAGTGAACTTCCACAGAGGGGCTCCAAGCTGACTGCTTAGGAATGAAGTCCCAGGTCATGGGAAAGGCTTGATCAGGCTCTTCAATTCCCATCTCACTGCCCCTGGCTTAGAAGCTGTAACAGGGCAGCAGGAGCATGTCCAGAGTTGATGCAGCATGCCAGCAGTGCCCCGCTGCCAGGACCAGCCCCTTGGGACATGTTAGAGCTGTCCACAATTTACAGCAAGCAGGAGACAACTTTAAAATTCAACAAACTTAAGTCCACATCCAGCTGGCCCCAAGATGGCAGGCAAATGAAGCTGTGGCATGAAGCCACCCATGCTCTTGGAGCACTGAGTGCACTTGGCTGGGTGCACTTCATGACCAATGGAAATGCTCTTGTGTGAGGCTCCAACTGCTTAGTAATCCTAATATTTTGGTTTTGTTTGTTTAAGAGGGTGTAGGGATGCTTCTCAAATTTTAATGTGTTTGGAATTCCTAACATTTAGTAGATGCTTTCCTACTTGTAAACCTTGAGTAGAGGAGAAAGCAGTGGATATCTGGAACTGGAAAGATGTACAAATGTGAGTGAAAATGAGAAAAAGCCCGGCAGACATGCCCTTGGACTCGATAAATAAATTTCCTACCTTGTGAAAAGCCCAAAAAAGCCAAGGAATAGGGCACCAACAACCTACCTAAGTGGGAAATGCTGGGCCCCCCTGGGCAACACAACTTACTTGCTGTGGTGTCCTGCAGGAAATGGGAGCCATGTGTAGGTGTCCCTCACCCTGAGAGGATGTGCTGTGTTTTGCTGTCTCCTGAGGTGTGTTTGTCATTGTGTGCATTGTGAATAGATACACGATCTGGCAACTGTTACCTGGACATCAAAACCCGCGGAGACAACGGTGGCACCTTCTGCAGCAACGAGATTGGAGTGGGTGTTTCCAAGGCCTCCTGCTGCTGCTCCCTGGGCAAAGCCTGGGGAGTTCCCTGCGAGCACTGCCCACTGGTGAACACCAGTAAGTCTGCTTTTCCTGGCTTAAACACAGCCACGTGTTTGGTGCGTTTTCTCCTAATTTAGCCAGGTAGCTCAAGTACGGGTGTGCATTTATTGTGCATACCAAGCTTCCACTGGTCTTACCAAAAACTTTACTAGTCCTTCAGAAAGATTATTTAGTCAGAATATTATTATGTCTTCCAAGAAAGTTTGCTATTACACTGAAAGCTACTGAACTATTAGTGAAATGGAATAACAGATGATGTTGCAGAGTAAAATCTAACGTCTCTAGCTGGTTAGTTTGTAAATTTACATGTAAATTATCTGTAATAATATGATCTGTTTTCAAAAACAATTGTGCTGAAAATGTTTCTACTATCATATGCTCATAAATCTGCTTTGTTTTCAGCTGAATATAAGGTTCTTTGCCCTGGAGGGGAAGGATTCAGGCCAAACCCTATTACAGTTATATTAGAAGGTAATGTTTCCAATTTCCTATATTTACGTGTCTGAAATAGTGAAACTCTAATGAGGGTCTTTTTTTCTTTCATCAAAAATATTAATAAAATGTTTGTGTGTTTGTTTGGACAGATATTGATGAATGTCAAGAACTGCCTGGACTTTGCCAAGGAGGAAAATGTATTAATACATTTGGTAGCTTCCAGTGTCAGTGTCCATCAGGGTACTACTTGAATGAAGAGACTCGAGTGTGTGATGGTATGGAGCTTTCACTTAACTAGTTTTCTGCTTTATTCTTTAAAAATAATGACAGATCAATATGCAGAGAATTAATCTTTCCTTGAAAAGGAGCTTAACCAGACTAAGTACTGTAAAGCTCTAGGGTCAGAAAATAGAACAAGTTGAAATCTTGCATTAAGAGTGTGAAAATTCCTTCTTGACCATGTTGAAAGATATGCAAGTTTTTTTAAAATTATCATATTTTGATCAAAACCTGAAAACCAACAATTTTTTCTATAAGTAAGACATAATTTGCTAACTGGCTATAAAAAGTAGCTGTTTGGTAATGGGCAATGAATAAGCAGTCAGATAAAAGAACAAACTTTTCCCAGAATCTGGTGGACTGGTGTGCCCATTCATTTTTCTATTGCTTTTTTCATTCCTGCTGGTCCATTTGTCAACTGAAAATAATGGTTGTACTGCAAAACATTTTACTTTCTGCAGCACAGTCAGAAGTATGTGTCACTCTCAAGGTGTACTGGATATAAAATCTTAAGCAACCCACCAAGTTCTAAAATTTCCTGTTGTCCAGGCTGTCTTTGGTCTTCCAGATTGTTAATAATGCTCATGTAGTCCCTATGAGGTGCAAAACACAGCAGAAACACAAAACATTCAGGCCCTAAATTGAGGCTGAACCAAAGTGCTTCGTCCACGTTATGCTTATGTAGCCTGACAGATGCTGAGTGGTGTGTCAAAGATAGTCTAAAATTTTAAGGCTGGGGAAATATTTTTGAACTTTTGGGAACGGAGGTGTTTTGGAGGTGGTGTTGTGTTTGGTTTTGGTTAGATTTTTTTCCCAACATCTTGTGTTGGGAAAGTGGCTCAGTTTCCCCGGTCAGAATTCCACAGGGAACCACTTCGGTTCTTTTCCGGATCTAAGAATCCAGAATGGAGGACATCCTCAAATACTATTTTTGTGCAGCAGATGCAAAAGCCAAATTGCTGTTTCTGAGCTTTCCAGACATATCAGAGTTCCCATCTTTGCATCACAGCTGGGCTTTCCATGGCCACCTGTGCTGCCACTTCCTTTTCTGTGTGGCTTCACTCCACCATGACCTTCCTTGGAGCCCCTTCAGCTTTTCTCCACCCATACCTTCCTACCTCAGGCATTACTGAGACATTTTTGTTCTCAGAAGCACAAGAAGAAAGCTTCTGTGGCCACTCAGTCACTGCCTCTTTGTTCTCTTCTAGATGTGAATGAGTGTGAGACACCTGGCATTTGTGGGCCTGGCACGTGTTACAATACTGTTGGGAACTACACCTGCATCTGCCCTCCTGATTACATGCAAGTCAATGGAGGAAACAACTGCATGGGTATGTGCTGGGGTTTTTTTAAAGCTTTATCTTAGTGCATTGGGCCAGGGAGATCATCTTCCCTCAGAGTTGCTTACTGCATTGGCCTGAAGTTTTCTTCATTTTCACAGATATGAGAAGAAGTCTGTGTTATAGAAATTACTATGCTGACAATCAAACCTGTGATGGTGAGCTGCTCTTCAATATGACCAAGAAAATGTGCTGCTGTTCCTACAACATTGGGCGTGCCTGGAATAAGCCTTGTGAGCAGTGCCCTATCCCCAGCACAGGTACATTTTTACATTTTTGCATTGCAAAGCTCTGGGAAGGCCTTGGTAACATTGTAATTACTCCTAGCAAGTGTAACACCGTTAGAGATGCTATGTAATTTCTGCTCTTGAGCAGCCAAATGTAAGATGTAGGAGTGTCTCTGCTAATTGTATGGGCATACATGACCCTTCCACACTGGGTCAGACTGCAGAACATCCCACTCTGGTTTGAGGTGGTTTCCTTCAAGAGCAACTTCCTAGACCCTTGATTCTTTCAACTTGTAGTTCAGGTTTTTATGAATCAGATCTGAAATTGTTTGCAAACACTGTAATGCATAGGGGTAGGCATAAGCAGAGCTAAATAAGCTTGTGATCCCAACTGAATGAGAACCCAAGGAGTGCACATGGAGAGTTTGGGAAAGGGGCTGCCTACCTCTGTGTGGCCTGCACCTTCTGAAAGAGTAGAAGAAGAACTTTCTTGGCCAGAATATATGATGAATTTTTGACTGTTGATTAATTCCAAATGCTTTAATCACTGCTTTGCTTTCCTGTTGCAGATGAATTCTCCACACTCTGTGGAAGTCAAAGGCCTGGCTTCTTCATTGACATTTATACAGGATTACCAGTTGGTGAGCTGTAATTTATGTTTTGAACTAAATTCCGTGCTACCTCTGCCCAGGGAAGAGGGGAGGTTTGTTTTCCCAGTTTGGTTTTTTTTTTCTTCATGTGAGGAATAACAATTAAACAGTGTAATGGAGTTCAGCCCTCTGTTTAAGTCCAACTTAAGTGCAAACTTTCTGCCTGGCTACTCCTAGCTGGCAGCAGTGACAGTTTCTGCTTGTAATCAAGGCAGCACAGAGCTCCAAAGAAACTGTAATCAGGGCTCCATGAGCAGGGCACAGATACCGGGAATGAGAGGTCTGGGAGTAAGGCCAACCAGCATTTGATCTGTGAGGAACTGGGAGTCTTTCCTTCAAACTAAAGCAAGATTTAGTCTGACATTTCACATCAGTCCCCCTTGGGTATTGGTTTGACACAAAAATCCTTTTTTCTGCTCAGCTGGAATATTTCTCACATATGTTATTGTGTGTTACATTTGAATCGTGAGTAACAAATTGCAAAACAAAAAGAGGGAGAGAGGAGGAATTTTAGGACAAGGAATTGAGTAAATCCCTAACGGGACTCCCTTTTGTTTTCATTTACACTAAAATGCAAATGAAAAGCAGATAATGTACCCTGTAACAAACAGAGATGGCATATAGGCAGTAATCAGATGCTTTAGCAGGAAGCTGTTGCTGTGGTGCAGTGTTTAGCTAGTTAGATGCAAATATTTCTAGTAAAGTGGGGAATGTAATTTTTAAAGAGGTTAAAGAAATGCACAGTATTTATTATTTCCAAGGTCATTCCTTGGAAGCAAAGTTTCCCCTTCTAGCTAGTAGCACTAGTCCAGATTGTTGCAGAGTCTGCTCAGCTAATCAGGCCCTTCGTCAGCATCAGCAGGGAGCCCTTGGGTGTTGCTGACATGCACAGGTAGAAGCTGCAGCTGCAGTGTTTGACACGTGTGCAGGGGTGCTGCAGGCTGCTCTGCCCATGCTGGCACAGCCTGGACCTGTGCAGTTCAGGAGCCAAAGGAAACAGAAGGGCTGCTCCTCCAGTGCAGGCTGTGCTGACACTGATGCACACACAGCTGCTCACAGCTGTGCAAATCACAGCTCTCCTGCTGCTCTGGGGTCCAGGCTGTAGCCCTCAGCCCCTGCTTTGCACAGGGTTACTCCTGTCCCACACACCTGCAGGCACAGGACCGAGGGAGAGCCCTCTGCAGGGGCAGTGCTCTGGGTACCCTCTGATATTTGCTTACAGTTACTTTCTGTTTAGATTAAAGTTCTATATAGTTACACCTGGGGTTTTTTTCAGAAACAGAAATAATTCTTTTTTAACTCATCCTGTATATGAGAGGACTCAAAATTACAGAATCTAATGTAGAAAATTAGGGGTTAGATCCAGCAGCAAAATAAAACAAATGAACAAAAAAAAAAAACCTACCAAAAACCAGAACCAGCAAAACCTTGTTATCTGATGGAAACTCCTGTTAGCTGACAATTTCCCATCATATTCTATGACTGTGTGCCTCAGTGCATATGTCAATGTTTACTAGAGGCAGAAGCTTTGGAGGAGCCTCTGAACTCTCATGTCAGAATATTGAGATGTGTAAGGACCCAATAGGGAAGACATATAATTGTAATAGCAGCTGGGTTTTTTCCTGTCAAAATCAGTTACTTAACTGGGGTGTATATAAAGCATTGGCATGCCCTGGCTGCCTGGCTTAATCAATCTAATTAATAACATGTTGGCAGCACTTCAGATGTTACCTGTCATTGGCACTTTCAAACTGTTATACAAGACCCTGAAAGTCTTTTCAGACTAACTAGGGTAAAACAGTGCAAAACTAATTCTGAGGAGTGTTTGCATTCAGTCATGCTCTCCTGTGTTAAACCAAAGACAATTCCCTTGTCTCTCTGTTTGGCTCTTCCCAACGACTCCACTGTGGCACTTGGGAAGGTGATGAGTTCATCAGGGCTGTGGGTGATAAACATGAGGAAGGACGTGTCTTCCTCTGTATTCCTCTGTAGCAGAATATACCTTCAGTACAGAGAAGAGTCAGAACCTGAGAAAACAGGAAATACCTAAATTTCCACAGTTTGGAATGACTCACTCGCTGTTCAGTTGGGAACATTCTAATGCTTGCATTATATGTTTGATAATTATCTTTAAGGGTAAATGCATAAGGACATACTCTGTAGCAGAAGATTCCATTAAGTTCTCAGTACAAGCATTAAAAAAAAAAATTATTCTTGCAGATATTGATGAATGCAGAGAGATTCCTGGAGTGTGTGAAAATGGGATCTGTATAAACATGGTTGGCAGCTTCCGATGCGAGTGTCCTGTGGGTTTCTTCTACAATGACAAGCTCCTGATCTGCGAAGGTAGAGTGCTCCTCTCATTCAGAGGAATGCTGTTTCACCAGCTGGCAGCTCAGACACTGCCAAATCAGAGCCCTGAAGGCATCCTTAATGAGGGGAAAATACTGCTATCAGTGTAATAATTCTGTGTTAATTCAGACGTTTTGAATTGTTTTGCATAGAAAATACCACATTTTCTGTCAGACATCTAAGGCCTTGAAGGCACATGAGTCAGCAGTTCTTGGAAGAATTTTTTTTTCCACATTTGACAGTAAAGCCAAGAAAAAAATAGTAGTATTGAGTCAGATCATGAGCACAATTTTTTTTAAAATTCCAAGATATATTTTTCTAATGGAACAAATATTTTTGTAAAAAATATAAACAGATGGTTATTCTTTTCTAGTTTAAACATTCCCTAACATTGTATTAGTCAGTTTAATGAAGAAACTGAAGGTAGCATGAGTTGCTGTTATTCTCTGCTGTGTGTTATGACTGCTGAACAACAATGGGTGCTGCAGCTGAGGCATTGAGAGCTTTGAGTGAAAGCTTCTTCTGTGTGCTGCTTCTAAGTGAAAACCAGTTACATTTCTGGGGAGATAAAGTTCTCCTTTTGCAGCACCTGAAGTAAGGAAAATTGATCAAAATTTTTTTGCCTGAAGCTTTGTGATGGTGTTTACATGGAAAGCTACTAATACCTGTACGCTGAAACAATACGGTTTTGTCATCTTTCCACTGCCACCTTACTATAAAAAACAAACTCCTCTTTTTGTCTTGACAGATATTGATGAATGCCAGAATGGACCAGTTTGCCAGCAAAACGCAGAGTGTGTGAACACAGCTGGGAGCTACCGCTGTGACTGCAAACCTGGCTACAGGTTCACGTCCACGGGGCGCTGCGCCGGTGAGACCCGCGAGGGCTGCGGCATGGGGGCGTTTCAAAGGGCTTGAGCAAACATCTCTCCTCTCCAGAAAGTTGGCATTTTAGGGGATAATCTGAGCTTCAAGAACCCTTCTCTTAGAGTCTTTTAGGGCATCCCATAAACATTGAGGTAATTGAAGTCCATGCCATGGATGTATAAGTGGGAGTTGAAAACCTAAGTAGGTGTTTGTCTTTCACTTTATCCCACCAAATGCAAGCATTTTTATTTAGCCCTTGTCATGTCTAGGAAGGGAAGACCATTTGATGCACTACCTTTCTGTATTTTCTGATTTTCATTATGATTTTCTATATGTTTTAGCAATTTTTTTTCCGCTTGTATTTTTACAAATAATTCCCTGCTTGCTGCTGGAGCTTCTGTTGATAAGGTAGACTTATCTGCTTGCCTAACTAATGCAGTAACTAACTTGAAAAGCTTATTGTTGAATTTCCTAACTTTGATACAGATTTAAACAGGGCCCATAACATTATTTTTAAATACTCACTGAGTGGGACTGAAGTTTTCTAATCTATTTTCTTTGTCTTACAATATCCTAGTCCAGAGAGGCATTCATATTATCTTGCTTACTTGAAGAATTGCTGAGATTTTAAAGACTGCAGTGGGCCAAGCTGCTGTAAATATTATATACTGTATCATTTCTGAACAAAATAAGAATTACAACGGAAACTAGTAACATTATTGTTGGGTTTTTGCTTCTGAGTACTTGAGTTTTAGGAAGTGCACTTTTCCCTGCAGTGCAGTTTTTCATTGTTTCATGTGGCCCTTGTGGGAAAAGGGTGTAGGGGAAATCAGAGCACTACTATGAGAACTAAAACTTTGCTTTGTTAAGCTATGCAGTGGCACATGTAAATATTCAATATGTTCCTAATGTAATTGTTGTTGTTAGGGGTTCGTTACAGCAGTACAGGAAGTGCAGGGGAAGGTTCTGATATGGGTTACAATTCCTAAGATGAATTGGCACAAATAGCAATACTTCCCTGAATTTTGCTCTTATTTTATATTTGGTGAAAATAAAGTTACACAATTAGAGTAAAAATAAAAGTGGTTGATAAAGTATGTGATCCAGCAAAGGAAGGAAATTCCCAACCACTCTGCTGGGAGCAGAGAGTGGTAAGCACCTTGCAGAATTGGGTCAGCCATGCTACTGCATGGAAAATGATCACACTCCAGTAGTTTGTGTTCTATTGAGTCAAACCCAATATATCACAGCCACCAGTACTAGGAGTACTGCATTTATCTTCCCTTCAAGATAACATTCTTCTGGTGCTCTCCATTGTGGTAAATGAAATAATTTTTCTTATAAATTAGTTTTTCACATGGCTATTCATTTGCTCACAAAGCACCAGAGAGTCATAGTTTTTATTTTGTCTCTGCTCTCCTGGGTTGTGAAGATTAGGAGTTCTTAAGACAGCGTTGGCTTTCCTTCTGCCTCCTTCAAACTGTAATTAGCAGTGCTGTCATCAGTAGAATTGGGAGAGCTTGGTCCTCAGTGCACACCCATCCAGAGTTGAGATGTCCCCATGGGATGTACAGAGATCCTGGGGATGGGGCTGTCAGGATCGTCCATGATTGTCCCTGTGCCAAGTACAGTGCAGAAGACAGGCAGAAAAATGAATTTTAGTACATGAAGTTCTTTGCAATTAGGAACAACTTGACTCTTAATTTTGCAATGACCTGGGGATGGTTTGCTGAGAAACTGTGTCTGCTTGGCTTAGATTGCATATAAAAGAAAATTACTGAGCACTAGAGCCTAATCAATTTTAATACAAGCTCATGGCAGCACCTCAGTTCTCATATTTTGGAGCTGCAGCATAGGAAGGAAGGAAGTATATTGAATCAAACCAGCTCTTGGTGGTGATGAGGTCAACAGAAACACCTCATTTGATGTTTCTGATTTGTCGTGGAAAAAACCATGCCAGAGAGCAAACATTATGTTTGTTAAGATTTTATTTCATTTACTATTGATGGAACCCTGGGATCTGCCTGGAAGTATTTCTAATGAGAGTAGCAGGAAGCAGTTGGCTGTTGAACAAGTAGAAGAGATGCCCTGCTATTGTAAGGCAGCAATGACATGCTGGCAGGAGAGCTCTCCTCCTTCTCTGCAGAATTATACAAAACATCCCCTGACTCCATATAGCAGTGACTCTTCTTGCTGTTTGAGCTCTGTCCAGTTTATAGGATCACTGCATTTCATGGATGCTGCAACATGTGTATGTGTGCCTGTTTTCTCTCTGCATGATGAATTGATAAATCCAGTGGTTTTATCTCTCTCTAAGCCTTGTGAGAAAAGTGTGGTGATCATCCCCCTTTCTGTTCTGCTGATTTCCATGACTTGATCACATATTTGTGCTACATCAAATGTGGCTAAATGCAAGTAGCTGCTTTCATGAGAAGAATGCAAACTGTAATTCATATACCTCCTTATATCTCCTGCAGTCAATATAGAGCCTTCAGACTCAGACCCTTCCCAATCTTGTGTCATTAATTCTGCTTTTCAAAGCCATGGTGATATGCTTTCCCTCCAGCAAGAATTTGAGGTTGCTAAATATCATTTTTATGCTAAATTTTTTTCAGGTCCACAACTACTGGAAGAGGTAATTTACATGCAAATAAGCCCTTTTTCTGGGATTTACTTGGTAATGTTTTCATCATCAATAAATTAAAAATACTATTTTAAGTCAGGCCATGCACTGGATGCTGTCTTGGTTGCTACTGATGCATCTTTCCAACCTTGTAGTTCAGAAGCCTTAACTTTCACTGCACCTCTTTGTTTTCAGATCGGAATGAGTGTCAAGAAATTCCCAATATCTGCAGCCATGGGCAGTGTATTGACACTGTTGGAAGTTTTTACTGCATTTGTCACAATGGATTCAAAACCAATGATGACAGGACAATGTGTATAGGCAAGTATATCAAATTAAATTAAACTGAACTTAGACTCCCATTAAAATAGTTACTAAGTCTGTCCTATCTGTAATAAGGAGTTGCATTATAATATCTGAGATTGTGAGCCATTTGTCACCAGACAAAGGTGCAAAACTGGTCATAAGAGGTGATAAAAAGCTGATACTGAATGGAAACCATCTCATTAAAGTAGAGTGAACCTTTAAAAGTACATAGCCTGTCTAATGAACTGCTAATGCTTTCATTTTTGAAGAAAATATTTCATTCTTCTTAGAATTTTCTGGAGCATCTTGTCACATTTATTCCTTTAGGCAAGAAATTTAATAGATTAATATTGCAATGAAGCAGCTGTATATGGCCTACTGGTTAATAGAGTGAATGAAGGGTAGATTTCTTGCCAGAAAAAAACCTTTTTCAGAAACAGTCATCTTCATTAACAAGGGAATTTTGTATTTAACCCATTCACAGCTGTCAGTTCTGTGTTGTATGAACAAATTGAGACTTCAGAATGCTTACAATTAAAGATAGCTTACACTTACTTTGGGAAGGATGATACAGGAGCCAAAGTAAAATAAATGATTGTTGGACCCTTGATTATTTTTGTAGATGTTAATATCGAGTGTGTAAATGTATGTAAAATCTTTTTGAGAGACAGGGCACTCTTTTTCCCTTCTATTCAGTGTGTTGGCAGTGGATTATTTCTCTGCTGTTCCTTTGTAGATATTAACGAGTGCGAAAGAGATGCCTGCGGCAACGGAACCTGCAGGAACACCATTGGCTCCTTCAACTGCCGCTGCAACCTGGGCTTCATCCTCTCACACAACAATGACTGCATAGGTAAGGAGTGCTGAGCACAGGCACATCTTCTGACACTTTCTACTTCTTATAAAAGTACCTTAAGTACCATTAGGTAACCCTATTTTGTCAGTCTCAAAAGGCCTCTTTGATTATGCACTGCTCACGTTTCTAGAGCCACTTGAATGTTGGCACAAGATACAGGAACATCTGGGTTTTACTCCTGCTCTGACAATTTTATAATACAGTAATTTCCTCTCACTTGCCTTTGAAACGGGATTGTGTGATCAGTTACTTTGTTGACATGGTGGAAATGAAATCTCACCCAGTTTCCATTGTTGCTGACGGTTCTGACATCTTTCAATATTATTTTTCTTAGACGTGGATGAATGTGCAAGTGGAAATGGAATGCTCTGCAGAAATGGTCAGTGTGTGAACACCATTGGGTCCTTCCAGTGTCTCTGCAATGATGGCTATGAGGTGGCTCTGGATGGAAGGACTTGTGTTGGTGAGTGCTTTCTTTTTGGGTTGAAAAAAAGCACAGCAAACCTTGAGCAGGTCTGCTCAGTGAAACAGTAGGGTCAGAGAGAACTGTCACACTGCCATCATTGTACCTAGCAGAAGAAAACAATGACAAGAAGATGACTCCTCCCATTCCTGAAAAGTTCCACCTTCAGTTTGATGGAATCAAAATTAAAGTGGCCTCAGTCAGAGATTTATTAAGATAACAGCAATTACCTCAAATAAATTGTCTTTCTTTTCTTCTAGATATCAATGAGTGTGCACTGGAGCCTGGAAAATGCTCACCAGGCACATGCCAAAACTTGGATGGCTCATTCAGATGTATCTGTCCTCCTGGATACATCCTGCAGAATGACAAATGTGAAGGTGTGTACAGATCAATCCTTCTTCTGTCTCTTTCTTAGCTGCTCCCAGTTGTTACCTATTTCCTTTGCATTTAACTGTGAGTAATGTTTAGTCTTTTGTGGCAGTGTACAGTTCTGAACTGTAGCCGATAGTAACTCTCTTACTTCCTAGAAAAGGTCTCACCAACATTTGTTTGAAACAGAACTACTTGCTCTGAACCCTAGAAAACTATAATCCCAGGCTATTTCCTTGGTGGTACATTGCTGAAGTTTGCCCACTGCCTGAGGATTTGAAAACTAACTGTGGATTTTGCACTTGACTTAATGCTTCCTCTTTCTGTTCTTTTTTTGGGCTTTTTTGTTTGAAAAATATGATAGATATCAGTGATGATGTAAAATTGCCCTTTATGTAATACAGGTGCCAGTGTAAATATTATTATTTCTCATCTCTTTAATTACTTTTCTTACAGACATTGATGAGTGTGTGGAACAGCCAGAAATTTGTGCCCTGGGCACATGCAGCAACACTCCAGGCAGTTTCAAATGCCTGTGTCCAGAAGGCTTTGTATTGTCTTCCACAGGAAGGCGATGCCAAGGTAAGTTCATTCCTATTTTCTGGCATTTCAAAATTTGTTTGCTGTTTCATAAAAGCCTTTTTAGGGGGCTGTTTCTAATACAGCAAGAAAGCTCTGGACTCAAGCAGTGTTTTTCATAGGGAAAACATGTTAATTCTGTAGCTGGGGCCAGGTTCTGTCTTGCCCTAACATCTGCTTTTCATTAAACAGAACACTGCAATAAAAGGGGTGAAGTTAATGTTAAATGCACCAGGTTAAGCAAAGAAATTATGTTGTCCTAAAATCCTTTCTTGCACCCCTGGAAGAAATGTTGGGGCTACCTAGAGGCTTTGTAGACAGCAACAAGACACAAAGATGGAGCATGAATACAGGCAGGGGACTCGAGGCAGCATTTCTGGTTTTAAGGCTCTCCTTAGCCCTTTCCATATTCACCATAACACTTGTTATATGCTGATCCTCTCTGCAAGCATGAGGGTAGAAAAAAAGATTGTTGGAAAAAATTTGCAAGCAATGTTGTGTGGACAGTAAGTACCTATCTGCTTAGGGAAATCTGAAGTGTCTTTTGACATACACAGTTCAGAGCCTTAACATGGGCACTAACAGATAAGTTGCTAAAAGCTGAATATCTAGTAATTAAAAGCCACAGGTTAGTTTATTTTGTGTGTAAAGAACAAGCACAACAAATTAGGGAGTGGGTAACTTTAAAGGCTTTGGAAATGATGAAACAGATACAGCACTAAATGTCTTATACATTGTGCACAGTGGGAATGACTGATGAGTAAGACCTTTATAAGGACCTCTGTAGTTTTGCTTGGCACAGAGCAGTGATGCTTGTTGACACCACAGCGAGTTCTTCCCTTCACAGTGGGCTAAATGAAATTGTGGTTTCGGTAAAAATGAATCCAACCTGCAGTAAACATTCATCCAAGTCTTCAAACCACCATGCAGTTTGGCACAGTTACAAGAAATCATCAGTTACATCAAGAAAGCATGTTTTAGCTGTGTTTATGTAGCTTGTATAAATGAAGTTTCTTCAGTCTGAGGGTTTTCTTTTCTTCAGGTAAGAAGGAAAAAAATCACAAAAACCCCCAAAGAAACAAAATCCTAAGAAAGAATGCAGCCCCATCTTCTACTTTTTTAACAGAGGCCACTGTTCCACACAATGTCAGAGGAGAGTGCACACTTGTGTATGAACTTCAAAAGGACTTCTCTCTATGCCCTAAAGAGGACTGTTCTTTTTCAAATATCTCAGGCCAAGCAAAGTTTTGTTTAAAACTTCCCATTACCTAGGACTTTGTTAAAACCTGGACATTGCCCAGCATTGATGCTGCAGCCGGAAAACTGGATGAGGAGCTGCTTCCCTAAGTGCCCTGCTGCTGTCCCCCTGCCAGCACAGAGAGCTGCCAGCTCCCTGCCTGCTGGATGCCTGTGGTCTGTGATCTCAGCTCTGTCCAGCATCCTGGTTACCCAGCTTCAGGGAATAAAATGTGGTGCCACAGGGAGAGTTTGCTTTGTTTGTGTGTACCTCCGGAAGAATGAGGAAGGAAAGGGCTGTTGAAAATTGCCTCTCATTTTAGCACTACACAATATTGTCATTGCAAGTTGATGAAAATCTCTTGACTTGAGTGATTCTTACTAGAAATAGAACACAAATTCATGGGGCAGTGTTCAGTTTTTCAAAGAGGGGAGAGGATAAGAGGACAGTACAGGCCTTCCATTTCTGCTGGACCAAAGAGAAAAACCCTTGCTTTTCCATGACTGAAGCAGGAAACTGTTCCATAGCTTTTCTTTAGTGACGTAGGGAGCTTCCCTCCTTATTCAAATCTTCCAGAGTCAGAGACAATGATGGTCCCTATTAACAGAGCTAGATGGAAGTTGGGTGTTTTGGTGGTGTGTATCCTGTAATTTTGCAGTTAACACCTCTAAGTGAAAATTGTGCCAAGGTTACTCCAACTGCTCATAACAAGTTTTTTTCTCTGTGCAGATCTGAGAGTGAGCTACTGCTTTACCAAGTTTGAGGATGGAAAGTGTTCTGTGCCGAAGTCCCGGAACCACTCCAAACAAGAGTGTTGCTGTGCCTTAAAGGGGCAGGGATGGGGAGATCCCTGTGAGCTATGCCCAGAGGAAGCAGATGGTGGGTTACTGACCAGCTTACGATACTGCCTGTCTGAACTGAAAGGAGATTGGGATTCTTATTAGAAGGAATTTTGAAAAATTGTTTTCTAAAGATGCTTAACCCTAGTAATTGTCATAGGTCTCTATAAAGTTGATGCCATTGCAGTCTGAAAAACCACGTCCTTTGGATAGTCAGATATCAAATGTATTCCTTTTTGGCTTGTAGATTTGTTACAGTGTTTATTGCTATGGAGACATTGCAAACAGAAAGTGGAAAGCAGCAAGTAGGTCCTTGGTAGGCTCTGAGGAGCAATTCCTTCAAGAAAAAAATTGAATTCTTCTAAATTGTAAATAGGTATAGGAAGAGGTGCCATAAACATGAAATCTAATTAAAATAAAACCCTAAACAGTTAAACTGGATCTGAATCTGAATTTTATTATTAAGAAAATGTAAATTTGCAATCTTATCAATGTAAATTACTTGCAAAAATAGCAGGGCATAACAAAATGCAGGCCTTGAGGAAGGAAAGCCTGCCTGGACCATTGCTAAAGAAACACTTTCCTTTGTTAGTATCCTTTTTAAGACTGAGTAACTAGACATCAAGCAACTCAACAGGCCCCTGTAGCATCGTGGTGCAATTTGCTGAACAGACTTTAATTCGTGCTGACAAACGCGGTTAACAGCGTTACTGGTTTCAGCAATACATGATTGCAGCTCATTTCATTCATTAGTCATGTCGATTTTTTGCAGAAAATCCTCACAAAAGCTGAGGTTAGAAAAGAGAATTAGAAATGCCAGTTGCAATATTCCTCCTAGACCTCTTGCCTGTGCATGTTTCATTCCATTGACATGGAACATGCGAACCAAAGTCAGTTGAAAAGCACAGCTTGTATTGCAGCATTTCCTTGAAGTGTCAGCACATGTATTTTTCACAGTCCAAACTCTCCTGAAGGATAGCCAGGCCCTTTCTCTCATATTTTAAAAAAGAAATAGCTTTAAGATAGCCAATCTGGGTTAAATTATGCCTTCTTCAGCAAATATAGGAAATTTTACTTTTACAACAGAAAAAAATGCAGTCACTACTACAGATACTTCTAAAATAGAAATGCTGCATTAGCTTGTTTCTTAAAGAATTTGAATACTGCTAATTATTCATGGGATATACACATGCATACAGGAGATCTGGTGAAATGTAAAGCAAACACAGTTTTTACATGAATATAAGGTGATAAATTTATACATTTATATACTTTATTTCTGGACCTGAACATGAGGAGGATGAACTGGTAGCAGTGGTTACAGGTGGTTTGTGCAGAATGCTGATTGCCAAGATAGAATTTAATGTATGGTTTGATTTTCATGGTTTTTTTTTCAGAGGCATTCAGACAGATTTGTCCATTTGGAATTGGCATCCTTGTTGGACCTGGTGATGCAAGGCTGGGTAAGTGCCTGAACTGCACAGTGCCACTTTTGCATCAGTGTCCCTTTTCCACCCATAAGCCATTCTCCATTTCAATTGAGAATAACACTTCTGCAACTATTTGCCAAAGCCATGAATTGTGGAAACTTCTATACCTTTTATCTTCCCCAAGTTTTTATACTGATTTCAAATTTCAGCTTTAATATGTCAAATATCAGAAATTAAACTTCTTTTAGAGCTAGGACACTTATGTAAAATCTAGATAATGGATCTAATGTCCTGTAGCATGCTTGTCTTTTCTTACACAATATGTGTAGCCTGTTTACAGTAAATGGTTTTAATCCTCCAGAAGTGCAAACGACGGTTTCCCAGATCCCTTCAGTACATTCTGTTCTCTCCCAAGACAAACAGCACTTCAGCCTTATTGGCAAAAGTTTGCATTTAAGGAGCACTGGATGACTACTGCTTTTCATATCTGCTGCTCTCCCTGTAGCCTCAGTCAGAGAGGTTTATAGCTGACATTTAGAATCAGTTTCTTTTCTGCATTCTGAAAGCTGGCCTGCAAAACAAATTCTATGCCCTATCCTAACATGTCAGAATTTAAATATTAGTATTTTTTGTGATCTCAGAAATATTTCTTGCCAGAACACTTGTTCTTAGAGAGAAGTCTAAAAGCACACAAAGCCATTTGCACTTACTGTGTTGTTTGTATTTCTGGTTCAGATGTGGATGAGTGCCTTGATCCTGATAACTGTAAATTTGGGCAGTGTATCAACACAGATGGGTCTTTCCGCTGTGAATGTCCCTATGGTTACATCCTACAAGGAGCAGAATGTGTGGGTAAGTATAGCTGTTCCAGCTTCCATTTGAAAGATTCTCCTGAGTTGCTAAGCATGGCATTAAGGAGCAGTGGAGTTGTTTTATTCTAGCATTTTGGAGTCTTCATCCCTGCTAGTGCTTAAAACCTGTCAGGGCAGGGCCTGAGCAATCTGCTTCAAATTGACCCTGCTCTGGCTGAGTGTTTGACCCAGATAACCTCCAGCAATCCAAATTATTCTAGGAGTCTGTGGTTCTAATTCAGTACTTTAAGTGAGTTCTCGCATTTTCTATTTTTATGGTTTCATCAACAACATGGATTTTTTATCATTTTGGTTGAGTATAACCATGTATCCTTGCCTTGGTCTAACTACTTGCAGATACTGATGAATGTGCTGTTGGAAACCCATGTGGAAATGGAACTTGCAGGAATGTGATAGGAGGCTTTGAATGCACCTGTGTAGAAGGATTTGAGCCTGGGCCAATGATGACCTGTGAAGGTGAGACTCCCATGTGCTAAGGACTGTTGTTGGAATTGTGTTCCCTGATTTTGAAAACAGCTGAGGGGAGAAAAGCAGCTTTAAAAATAAAACATGAACACTTGGAATAATACATCTTTATCTGAAATGGGAAAATGGGCTCCTCCTTCCTGTATCACCCTTGAACTGTAGTATGTTTTTCTGACTGGAGCTGGGGTGGACAGACTTTCAAGTGGTATCTACTAAGGGACTGCCCAGAGAGGAGCATGTTGGGCTGCAGCCTCTTCAGAACAACTCCCAGAAGTGCTGCTTACTGTTTGTATGGGTTTTGCCTATCTCCTTGAGTGAAGAGACTCACTGTGGATGATGAAGATAGGAAATGGGCTGCTTGAGTGAGTTAGGGAAGAAACAGGGAACAAACAAGAAAATACAAATACAGTACTCAACAATTACTATGGTAATTACTAGGTAAAACATTTTTCATGCTTCGGTGTCTCATTTCAAAAATTAAAATTTGAAAATGCACAAAGAGGAGTAAGGAAGATCAGAGGTATAGAATAAAAATAAATTAGATTTTTTCAGCGTGGAAAATGTGGTTGAAGAGATACATGATTTTATAAAGCCACAAGTGGTAAAGGTACCAAAAATAGGGGGACCATCTTAGACAAACCAAAGCAAATATTTTTATATGCGTGGTACTTATTTAAGTTGTGGAACCCTTTGCTGCAGAATATTATCAAGGCCACAAGTATAAATTGATCCAGAAGGAGATTATACATATTTGTGTGGGAATCCATCAGTGGAAATTAATCTTGATAGTTTAGTTGTGGCTTTTGGCTGTGGAAGTCCTTAAACTGAGAGGCTGTATCAGGGGAAAGATCACTGCATACATGGTTTGAGGCTTTTAATATTTATCTCCTTCTGTTACAACCAGGGAGAGGAGAACGTCCCGGGACGTTCTGACACTGTCCTGTGACTTGATACAGCTGTTCCTAAATTATCTGCCACAATCTATTTCTTTGCAAGCCCATGCAATAGATGCAAAAGAATGCATCTATTTTTGCATCAGACTGCATTATTTTTACACACAGTTAGAGCTTCATTCACTTCTCTGTGGAATTTGGGTAAAAGCACAAATTGCAGAGGAGGAGCAAGCAGAGTGCATAAACATCACTACAAAGCAGTAATTACTCAAGTAGTCCAGGCTCTATGTAAATGCACTTCAAAATAATGTTTCTACTAAGGATATTGTTTTATTGAATTCGGTTTATGAAGAAGCTGCATTAATGCATGCAGTATTTAAATAAACAATCAAAAAAACTGAACCTAGGTGTGGAAAAGACACAGTTTTAACTGAGCAAGTATTTTGGCAGCATGGATCTGGAAATTATTTCCATTGGCTGCTTGCTGTTGAACTTATTGAAACTTCAGGTAGCTGTGCAAACATCCTGGTGTGTCTGGTGCCTGCTTCTCTACAGAAATCCATGAAGAGTAGAACCAAGGGTCCCCAACTTTTAAAATCTATTCCTCAGTAAACTGCGATCTGTGGTATTGCCTGTACCTAAAACCTGTGCACTCAGGTCTGCTGAGTTTTACACAAGTGTTTCCCTTCCCCCATGGTCTTTGTTGCCCCAAATCCAGATGTGAATGAGTGTATTCAGAACCCTCTGCTCTGCGCGTTCCGCTGCGTGAACACGTTTGGATCCTACGAGTGCAAGTGCCCCGGGGGGTACGTTCTGCGGGAGGACCGGAGAATGTGCAGAGGTAAAGCTCCTACCAGAGCCTCACAGTAATGAGATAATGATTTCAGTTCCTGCAGGGGCAGGGCTCTGACTCACTGCACTATTGGGCCAGAGTTTTAATCCCAGGAAGTAACTGAGTCAGAAAGAATTTGGGATGAAATTCTATGGTTTGCATTATGCACTTGATTGTACTAGGCCTGTCCTGCCAGTAAATTTATACATCTGCCTAAAGTGAGGTCATATCAGATGATATGGTTTTGTCTTGCCCTAAAAATGGGCATTTGGGAGAAATCAATTTGCTCAAGGCTAGTATATTTTATGGTTGGTTTAAAACAATAAATGTATGTGTAGGGTTTGATTATGACAGAGGTTCCAAGGTCAGAATTTACTATTATGAATTTCCAGGATCGTGTCTCTATATAATAAAGTCTAAACCTTGTGTTTTAGATCAGAATGAGTGTGAAGAAGGAATTCATGACTGTGACTCAAAACAGATGGAATGCAAAAACCTAATTGGCACCTATATGTGTATCTGTGGGCCTGGTTATCAGCGCAGACCAGACGGGGAAGGCTGTATAGGTAAGTGACACTCAAGTGTTGAAGCTCTTGAAATACACAGCTCCTCAGCAGGACTAGAAATTTTGGATTTAATAAAGTGTTAAGAAAGTCAGGGGCAGAATTGCACAACTACTTGTGTAATGGATCTATTGGTGCTGCACACACTTGGTTTTGCTGTTCAGGCACACACATCTGTGGGTAGTAAGTAGAAAATCTGGGTGTGGGTGTCTTTACAATCAGTTTGTACTGCTGCTGATGCATGCTCTGAGGGAAGAAGATGAGGATTTGGGTTGGTTGCTGTAGGCTTGTTTATCTCTGCTAGCATGAATGACAGTAGATCTGAATTTTTTAAAAATCTTGTATGGCATTCAGAAGTGCAGCTGTAACTATGAAAAATTTTGAAAACCAGTGAGGAATGTACTGCAGATATAATATATATAACAATTGTGAGCTAGATGATGATCTTTCCTCTGAAAATTGAATAAAAGAAACTTTAAAATAGAAGAAAAAGAAAAAAAATTGAACTTTAATGAGGCAGACTGCACAGCATAAGAGTTCCATACCAACCTCTTACCTACACTAATCTAATAATGGACTTGATTTTTGTCATAAAATTTCAAAATGCAGATGAGAATGAATGTCAGACCAAACCTGGGCTCTGCGAGAACGGCCGTTGTGTGAACACAGTGGGGAGCTACAGGTGTGAGTGCAACGAGGGATTCACGGTCAGCGACAGCCAGGACGAGTGCCTTGGTAAGTCCCAGTTTACACCTGAATGAGCTGTGACTTGTACAGCAGCAAGGAGGGCTGAAATTAAACCCTTAGGAAGGGGCCCTCATATGTAGGTGTCCTCTTGCAAGTTCCTTATTTCCCTGCTCACCATATCCCTGCCTCAGTCAGTCCAGCTGGGGTGACTTGCAGTGAACGCTGACTGTTCCATGGTTTCAGTCAGCCAGGAACTGCTCTGATGTTTCTTTGGTCCTAATGTTCAGCCAGTCCTTTTTCTCTAGATTCAAACAGAAACATACATTTCTATAAGCATATTGTAACTTCTTGTCTTCCACCTTTTGCTAAATTTCTTGTCTTTGTTTCCCTTAGATGTCATTTTCTCGCTCTTACTGCTGGTAGTCTTTCACTCTCAGTTCCACAGACTCAGGGTGAAGTATGCCCTTTCTGTTATATTTCTGACTAAATTCCCAATGTCTCATGACCCTCTGGAATTCACTGTTAGGATTCTCTGTGATGCACAATTTGTCTTCCAGACAACAGGGAGGGCTACTGCTTCACTGAAGTCTTACAAAGCATGTGCCAAATCGGATCGAGCAACAGGAACGCTGTCACCAAGTCTGAGTGCTGCTGTGACGGTGGCCGAGGCTGGGGGCAGAACTGTGAGGTCTGTCCCTTCCCAGGCACCGTGGCCTTCAAGAAGCTTTGTCCTCATGGCCGAGGATACACATCCAGTGGAGCAGGTACTTTTCATTAAATGATCTCTTAGACAATGCCAAATTAAGTGATAAATTATAAACTTTTTGCATATTTGAACACTGCAATATCCTAAATGGTTTGGATATCAGCTGAAATTTTCTGAGATTTTCATGTTGACTGAGTATAGTCCTTTGGGAGGAAGGTGCACAGCCAAAGGCCCTGGAAGATGAGGCATCCATCCCATCTTGGCAGACACGTGCTTTATGGTTGACTGACATGCACTGAAATGGGAATTGGCATCTCACATTTGAGTGTGTTGCAGGCACATGTTGAGAGCTATTTATGTACATGAAGGCAAAGGGCTGTTTGGTTTCTGAAGGCTGATACATGATCAGCTCCAGTTGTTCCCTTTCACTTACAGCGTGTTCATTGCATAAGAAAGTTAGATTAATGCTCCATTCCATATTTTTCCACTGACTATTGCTCCTTAAATCTGTGCAATATTTCACTATTTTATGTATGGTGTGGGTTTCTCTGTGTCAGGTCACAAGAATCTATGGAAGCTGTACAAATCAGTTTTGTTCCATTGAGACCTAACCCTCGTTTAATTGCAGATATTGATGAGTGCAAGGTTATTCATGACGTCTGCCGCAATGGGGAGTGCATCAATGAGAGGGGAACTTATCACTGTCTTTGCAACCTGGGCTATACTACAGATGTCACTGGCACTCTTTGTGTTGGTAGGTTTTTTGTTGTGGTGTTTGTATATAAAGTTTATTACTAAGAGAGGACTTGAAGAAGGAAATAGAAAGATTTTGAAAAATGAGAAAATAAAATGTCACTTGTTAATGATTTGGGGATTTGGATTTCCTTCTGATCTGTCCTGAACATTTTGTAAAACATTATCAGAAATCTTGATTACCAGCACTGAGGTATCTGGTTTTGCTTCTTGTAGATCTGAATGAATGCAGTGAGTCTCCAAAACCTTGCAATTTTATCTGCAAAAACACGGAGGGGAGCTACCAGTGTTCATGTCCAAAAGGATACATCCTGCAAGAAGATGGGAGAAGCTGTAAAGGTAAAAATCAGGAAAAGAATTTACTGCAGAAACTGTTTCACAGGCAAAAATAATTGCAAGGACTTAAATGATGCAAATCTGTCTCCTTGATTCAGTATTTCCACTAAAGACAGTGGAAGTGGCCTGCACAGGATGGAGCTGGTATTTCAGTTAATTCCTTGTTAATTTGGATGAACAGATTGACAGGAGTTATTACGGGTTGATGGTAGCTGATCTTAAAAGATTTTGTAATTAACAATATATATGATTGTTCTTATTTTGGTAAGCTTGTTGTTTAAGCCATATAATTCAATGATAAATAAATCTTATTGGATGCAAAGATGACTGTGGTGCGCAGTGCATTGCCCAGCATCAATAGAATTTTTACCTACTGCTTTTACAGCATGCTGGATAAGGCACAGCAGTGCAGGAGAGATTTTGGAATTTTCATTAGAATTCCATACATTTGTGTGTCTTGGTAACTAAGATTTGACTAAAACCACACAAGTTAGAGCAATTCCAAATTTGGCATGGAGAATGACAATGTACTTTGTTGTTAGCATTTCAATATTTCTTTTGGAGTAATAATGTGCTTCAGTGCAAGGCCATTTTGCAGTCTGCCAGGTCTCATGAAGATGGTGACTTCCCATTTATTGGCTGAGCAGACATTTATTTTGTCACAGCAACTTTCAGACAGATGAGAGTGGTGTCTGCAATTCAGTGTTGGCATGGACACTGTGTAGCTCCAAAGCCCCATTCATTAAATGTGGGGTTTCATGTAAGAGGAACTGGAAGCCAGTGTGTAAAGTGAGATGTAAATTGAAAAGACTTTATTTGCTGTTATTTTTTGTAATCACTTATTTCTGAGTCCAGGTAACATAAGTGAAAGATATTTTCTTGGCTTTTTTAGATCTTGATGAATGTGCAACAAAGCAGCACAACTGCCAGTTCCTTTGTGTCAACACTATTGGGGGATTCACTTGCAAATGTCCTCCTGGATTCACTCAGCACCACACAGCCTGCATTGGTAAGTGACGTGGGAAGGCAGGCAGATTTGGGATTTGTTATTGACCCTTACTCCAGAAGCTAAGTAGCAAGGAGGTAAAATCATCTTCCTGAGGAACCAAATGGAAACATAGGCCAGATTCTAATCCTAATCCCACCAGAGATGCAAAGAGGCCCCTTCCTCCCACCTTCTCTTGCTTTCATACTGTCTTTGAATTTTGCACTTGCAAGAACCAGCCAGTAAAAACACCACTTTTTAATTCTTGCCTTACCCTTTCTTAGGCATTGGGCAAAAAAAAAAAAAAAAGTTCTATTTTTCTTTTTGTAGCTCATTGAGATCATGTCAAGGCTTCTTGAAACAGCTATGAAATACACATTTCTGCAGTTGTCCTCTGAACACATACCCATTGGGTACATGGAAATGTTACACTAAATTGCTTCCTCCTGCAAAACACACTTTCTGCTCTGCAAGCTGGATCCTTTTTCTGTGTCTGTTTGATGATCCCGTGGTATTGGTGTGAATTTGAAGGTGTTTGGAATCCAAAACATCAAACTCCATATTTTTGGTGAAGAAAAGAAAGTTTCCCTTCCCTTCCCACTACTTTTGTGTTTCCAAATTCAAAAGAAGTCAGTGTAAATGTCCTGTAATGCAAAGTGAGAACCTGGGAGGGCAGTGGGACACCTGTGTTACTGATGTGCCTTTACCTCCTGCCACAAGTCTTCCACCATTAGCATGGCCAAAACATCAGCTTTGAAATGACAACTGCAAACTAACACTGAGCTTTGGTTTCCCTCAGACAACAACGAGTGTGCTACTGAGGTCAATATCTGTGGGGCAAAGGGCATTTGCCAGAATACACCAGGAAGTTTTGTTTGTGAGTGTCAACGTGGCTTCTCACTTGATCAAACTGGGCAGAGCTGTGAAGGTGAGTACAACACAGTGCATTTACCTTGGCCTTCTCTTGCTTCCTTAATCTTCTTTCAACCATACTGTCACCCAAGGAAGGACCTGTGGAGTAAGCACCAAAATCTACAGAAGCAAGCATGTGTAGGTTGAAGCGAGGGGGGAGTACAGAAATTTAGCAACAAGGCAGTATTTCTTTCCATGGGCCAGAAAAAATGGATATATTGTGGGATTCTAAAGAGCTGGACAGATATTTTCTGAGGAGACATAGCCTGGAATGTTTTAGTTTGTGTTGTAAGTTCAGTGAACCTCTTTTGACTCCTGCATGGATTTCTGAGGGATTCAACAAGGACAGGAAGTATTGCATCTGCAAGGTGACCTGCTAAAGAGAGTTCAAGGGCTGTAGGCTTATTCCTCTGGGTCCTTAGAGCCTTTTCCTGGGACAGAGTTTGGGTTGTTTTGAAAAGAGGTACCCTGGGATTTTGGGTTGGATGCCTGGGTAAAAGCAAGGCTATGTCTGCTGTGGAGCTGAGACCCTTAGGAAGGCATTAGGGATGCCTATACAAAGCCTGTAGAAAGCCATAGACAAATGGCTTTCTGCTGTCTGCTCCACAGCAGAATGCAAAAAGTGAAAATTTTTTGCTGAATATAAGAACTTTCCATGGTTTTCTGCCCTGTATTACTTGCTGTGGAGCCACAAATCCAAACACAAAAGGCCCACAGTGGTCAGATTTTTGGAAGATCCTGAAATATATTATATATTTATGATAAATGAATATACATGATTATTTGTAACATGTTTTCCAAATACAGCATAATTTGAGCTTCTCTCCCAAAACTCAGAGTATGTTTCACCCTTTTAGATGTTGATGAATGTGATGGCAACCACCGGTGTCAGCATGGCTGCCAAAATATAATTGGAGGATACAGGTGCAGCTGCCCACAAGGATATCTCCAGCATTACCAGTGGAACCAATGTGTTGGCAAGTCACTTTTGTATATTCATACATTAAAATGCACATTACTTTTGTTAGCAGCAAGAAGTGAAGGGCAGTGGTGCAGTTTGCCATACTTTCTTTTCTGATAATAATTTGCTAAGTTCAGCAGAGCTTCATTACAAGTGTGGTCTCCTGTGGAGGCAGAGTGGGTATGAAGCACACAGTAACCCATGTCTTGGTTCAAGAAGTGTTTAAGCACAAAGCTCTCCTTGAGGGTGCTAGAGATTGTGTTGACTTTGAGGAAACTCATGTTACTCATGTATTTTGTGGTCTGAACAAAGGAAATCTTACTCAGCTCTGCAATGGTCTCTGCTTGGACAAAGGTCCTGTCTAAGAGTGGATGGTGGATTGAGCCTGGCACTCTCAGAGCTACAACTTTGGATTGTTAAATCATAAAATTCAACTTCTGGCCCCAAGCATCTCAAATTCTGTTAAAGTCCTACTTGAGCTGTGCTCTTGTTATTCTTACAACACCTACAGGAAGGCTGCTGTGTTTAAGTCCCTCCTCTGTACAGAATTAAGAATTTTTCATATTGAGCAAACCTGCATCTGTCTGTCTAAAGGTGCTTCCTTTAGGCTTTGGGATACAGTTTAGAGTGAGTGCTTACAGGACAGTTCTGGTTATAATTAACAAATGCTAGTGCTCATAAGTTTATGTTTTGTTAATAAGCAAATACACTGGTGAATTAGATGCCCATTTCTTCCCTATCTAAACTTTGTAGCTATGCCAAGTCTCAGAGCCCTCATAGATGGGGCTGCCTGTGCAGCAGTCATGGGAAAACCCTTACAGGGTCTGTGAACACAGGATTCAGCCCCAGGTTTTAACACCTTGTGGTCTCCACATGTTCACATTGTACTGTCTGTAACTGTATATCCTTAAGATACTTATCTGGATCTCCTGGGTGTACCACCGGGGAAGAATCCATGTACTGGGTTTTTCCGTGACAATTCCTTCATATTCCTTGGCAATCCTAACTCTGCAAACAGTTTGTGTCTTTTTTTGCCTATTTAATGAATCGTTCAGGGATTTTTTTATGTTGCTGCAACACATTTAGATAATCACTGAAGAATGCTTTGGTTCCTCCCATGTCTTGTGCTGTCTGTGACTGCATCCCCTGCCCAGGCACTTCCACAGTACACCACATTGTGAATCAGGCTGCAAGAAGCAAAGACATTGCTTTTAAACAAAGAACAAAGAGCCACATTGTTTGGAAAAAGACAATAATGCCCTGACTTACTATTTATTCTCCTGTAACCTGGATGTTGAGGTCAGAGATGCCGCTCTGTACTTCCCAAATGGAGTTTCTTATGTGTGCACATACCCACAGTGTACATATGCATTTATCACAGAAAATGGGGAACAATAATATTCAGAACTTTTGGAAGCAATTTGCCACATCAGATATCAAAAATCAGACCAGCTTCATTTCAAAAAGTAGCCATTTTCAGTAAATAAGCTTGAACTGACCTCAAACTCCTACAGTGCCACCCCTAGGAAGTTTGGAAAAGGACTGGTTCAGACTATAGCAGTCTTTTGTATCTACAGCTGCTTTTATTTTTATTTTACTACTTCCCTTATCTTACCTATATCTAATATTTATATGTAAGTGTGTAGCGAGGTATTTTCAATCCTTGGAAAAACTGTCAGAGCCTGATTCCTTACTCTTTTTCCTTTAATGTTGAATAGCATTATGAACAGGGGATTACTTGACCAGATTGTTGGCTGTAAAAAGTTTTACTCTTCTCAGTTATTTCTGGGAAAAAAAGCTATTGTCTCTGTTTCACTGCTCTCCAGAGCATGACCTGACATGGCATGAAACACCTTCTGTAGAGTAGCCCCAGTGTTGCTGTTGTGTGGTTGTAGTCATCTCCCAGGGACCACTGCCCCAGCCAAAGGGGGGGACAAGCCCAGTTGTCTGTGTCCATCTGAGGTGGCAGCACATTCAGCAAGCATGACCTGTACAAGGGGTAGGCGGGACTGAACCTGGGTAAAAGTTAACATGGTATATTCTGCTTCTTTTCCAGATGAAAATGAATGTCTCAGTGCACACATTTGTGGAGGAGCATCCTGCCACAATACTTTGGGAAGCTATAAATGTATGTGCCCCACTGGATTTCAGTATGAGCAGTTTAGTGGAGGTTGCCAAGATATCAATGAATGCGGTTCTGCACAAGCCCCATGCAGTTATGGGTGTTCAAACACTGAAGGTGGCTACGTCTGTGGGTGTCCACCTGGTTACTTCAGAATAGGACAAGGGTAAGGGATTCTCATTTTAAATTAACAGATACCAAGGGGACATAGTCCACTCCTTTCTTAGCAGTGTGGAGCAGCAGAACCAGGGGGATTTCAGCAATTGAAGAGGGCTAGGATTGGGAAGATGCTCAAGAGTTGGGTGCACCTATGGATTCTGGAGATTGAGGGGAGGGGAGGGTGGGGAAAGGTAACCATGGAAAAGGAGGGGTTTAATGCTTGAAACTGAAATTTGGTCAGGGCTACCAGGTTGAATCCTCTATTTTAAGCTACTGCTTTCACCTCACTGCACACCCCAGCAGTCTGCCAAGTCCTCTGAGCTTGGCACTTGGGAGCTTGCACTTTTGCTGTGATTCACTTGTCTCCTTAAAGAAGAACAAAACAAACATGAATAACACCCCCTACCAGCTGCAAAAAGAAATTACATTATACAAGAGGTTTCACCTGCTGGTTAGAATAACAGCTCTGCATGCTCTTAGGTTCTTGTATGTTCCATATTCTTCTGTGTTTCAAATTAATATTTTTTTAATAAATGTCTGCTTTATCATTAAAACCAATTTTCCCTTGCCCCAGTGGGCATCTGTACATCATATAGGACCAAGCTACCCAAATGGAAAGCAGAAAGATTGTGGTTTAAAGTTTGTAAGTGACTAAAAGCTTTGGAATGCATTATGAAAGACCTCACTCTTCAGATTTTTCAGCAGTTGTTGAAAATTGGTCTCTTTAAATGTGTTCCAGAATAAATGTGGATAACAGAAATTGCTAACAACTCAGAGCTTAAGCCTGTGTTTTTCAGACTGTTAAATATTGGCAGGTCTCTCTTGGGCAAAAACCCATGAAGGCAGATTCTTGAAATAAAGACTGGCCTCATTGTGATTCAGTGAGAATTTTGTCTGTTGACTTTAGCAGAAATTTTTCCTAGGAAATGAATGCAACATAATTGCTTAATTATTTGTACTTACAGTCCTCCAAATGCAGCTTTTGATAAGATCTATGTCTCACTGGAGTTAATTTTGAATTTCTTCCTTCCTCAGACACTGTGTTTCTGGAGTGGGGCTAGGCAGAGGTCAAGGACAAGAGCTTTCACTCAGTGGAGAAGTAGATGACAACTCCCTCTCTCCAGAAGCTTGTTATGAATGTAAAATCAATGGCTATCCCAAGAGAGGAAGGAAGCGCAGGAGCGCTAATGAGACTGCAAGTGAAGCCGAGGTAATTGACCCTTTCTGGGGGGAAAGAGTTTGTGGCTATCCTGTGAAAGCTGGACTCAGAAGGATGTGTGCCAAGAGGCAGTCTCTCAGGAAAAATTTATACCCTAAAGTAGACCAAAGCTGGTTTTGGATGCCAGGTGGTGTTTTTGTCTCAGAAGTGATGTAGAGCTTCCCTTGCTTTCCAAATGAAAATGTTAGAGCTTGTGCTGCTGTCTGAAATGTTACCACCCAGTCAGAGGCGAAGGGTGAGGCTGCTTTTCCAGCACTCTGCTGCACCTGCAGTCTGCACTGGCTCCACACTTAAACCAAACAAGTCTTGCAAAGCAGAAAACCCCCTCTGAAATGCTGTGGCTCCCTCACAGACCCTGCTGTCCATCACAGTTGTTCTCTGAGCCTGTGGCTCCCCTGGCAGAGAGGAGGAGTGTGCCTTATTTGCTCTCTTTGCAGGAGGCTGCTCACAGGCTCCCAGCATGGAGGGGCTCCATTGTCAGGCAGCACAGAAACTTCCAGTGCGTGTCTCGGGCTCCTCTAACCCACACAGCGGAGGTGACAAGCTCTGATAGGCCCATAAGAGTAGATTTGACAGATGATGTTACAGAGCCTCCTTTTTAAAATTGTCTAATTAGTAATGAAGGACCTGGGCAAGAAACACACAGAGGCACGTGTGAACCGCTCTCTGACAGAGCCAGCTGACATCCTTTGTTCTTGTGCAGGATCAGCAGGAGCTGGAGCCGCCAATCAGTCTCGCCAGCTGGGATATTGAGAAAGCAGCGGTCTTCTCCATCAACATCTCGGATCTCAGTAACAGAGATCGCATCCTGGAACTGCTCCCTGCCCTCACAACACTGACAAACCATAACCGATATTTAATTGACTCCGGAAATGAAGATGGTTTCTTTAGAATCAATAAGAAGGACGGGATAAGTTACCTTCATTTCACAAAGAAGAAGCCAGTGCCTGGAAATTATTCATTACAAATCAGTAGTATTCCACTCTATAAAAAGAAGGAACTTAACCAGCTTGAAGCAAAACATGACAAAGACTACCTCAGTGGTGAGCTGGGAGATAACCTGAAAATGAAAATTCAGATATTGCTTCATTAATTCATCAACCAAAGACCAAATAATTAAACCAAAGATAGATAGGTAGAACTGAATATTCCTCCCAATCAGATTCTCCATATCATAGGTACAATCTTACATGAGTACATTTGTATAAACGAGCACTATCATATTATTACATAAACAAGGTACAGGATGAATACATGAGCTCAAAACTACCACTTTCTCAGGCTTTTACGTGTAGCTGAGCTACCTTGATATGTTGAATCTTGAAAACTGGGACTTTTATCATTGGAAGTTGGCCACTGATGCTGAGACACGTCATCATTTCAGCAGAGGTACAAGAATGTGCTTTCAACTGATGGACAGCTCTATTTTTGTAATTCTTAAACTTCGCTTCTCCAACTACAACTTACTAGGTCAGCCATTTATGATATCCATTTGGTGCTAGTAAATTTTCAACCTAGATTTATAAATGCACTGTAATATTTACACAACTTAGAAGCCAAAATTGCCATTATTCAGTCTAAATACTTCAATCAACCAAAGTTAGCTCAGTAGTTTATCTCAGTTATGCCTATAATACATTACATGTAAATTAAGTGTGTGTATACTGTAATCATGCTATTTTTATCAATGAAGCATTTGTAAACTAGATTAATAATACCCTTAATGTGAGGGTTTGTAATGGTGCTTATAAGACCAACTACTTGTTAACTGTATACACAAACCTGATGATAAAGTTTCTGTGACTTGCCAAAATGCACTGAGGTCAGTAGGGACCATTAAACATTCTCAAAAGTCAGATGACAATCAGTGCCATCCTACACCATGACATATTGTAACATGTCAAGAGTACCCATAGTCATTCATATCAACAAGGGTTCAATGTCATAAATGTCACAATAAAACAGTTCTTTTTTTTAGTTTATTTTGTGGCCTTGTGTTTTTGCTAAAAGTGTGATAAACTGCATTCTTATACATCAGGTGTTGTCAGTAGGG
Organism: Dicaeum eximium; assembly: GCA_013396995.1. Lineage (NCBI taxonomy): Eukaryota > Metazoa > Chordata > Aves > Passeriformes > Dicaeidae > Dicaeum > Dicaeum eximium. Next base: position 2,755,966 of record VWZP01001966.1, read on the forward strand.
TTGTCTTTGTATCTGTCTGTGTGTCCAGGTTATTCCCCCCTGAAGGAGCTGCTGCTGTTCATTCTTCATGCAAAGAAAGAAGTACAGAAACCTTCACAAATCTAAACAGCTGTGGACCTCTCTCAAGTTACTGTGGGGTTCCAGAAAGGAAGTGAGAACATTTTCAGTGACACGACCTGAGTCTGGTCAATAAGTAATCTGATAGCCAAAATATGCAGAAGGATGTTAAATCATTATACAGAAAACACAGTTAAGGGTGAAAAATCTGTTTTCCACTATTGTTTGCTAAAACTGCCTTAAGATATTCCTTTCTTTTACCTCCACTTCAACAGTTACTGTCATATAACCCAAGACTGATAACAGAGGAATAATCCAATATCAGAAACCATCACAAGTTTTAGATGGGTTTTAATATCAAGTGAATTATTCAGTGTTCTTGTATATGCAAATGCCATGGTGTATATTTTATCAGCAGCTGCAGAACGTTGTACTGAGGTGTGATGCTATAAAATCTGGAAGAAAGAGGAGCTGAAACTGCTGCTGGGGCAGCACAGTCATTGATAGAGGGAACATATATTGAGCTATAATAGCTTTGTAAGGGAAATGTACTCCTATAATTCATCCCAAATTGCATTATTGCTCTCTGTGATTTCTTCTGCATAACAAATATAATGATAGAAAAAAGAAGCTTGTGCACAGGATTACTTTGATATTTTTAATAGACCGTGTCTGGATTTTATTTATTAGTGTTCCAAAATGTGGAACAGTGTATTTTTTCCATATGTTGCATAACTATGGCAAGATATAATCAGAACTTTACAGTTGTAAATGGCACTCTTATATCAGCAGGTTGGGAATGATTTTCAGTGCCAATGTGCATGATTGTATAGTTTATAGGTAAGTGTCCCATGTAAGTATTTTTTCTCAGCCCCCTAAACACTGAGAGGAACTGAGAAGGATGATTTCAGAAAGACCTGTCAGGAGTCTATTCTGTAGAGTTGGTTTACATTTAAGCTGTATGTAACACCTTATGATGCCAAAGGTTCTTTGACTGTGTTCCAGCAGCCCCAGTGTTGCCCATACAATTCTGCAAATTGCCTTTGCTATGCTTCAGAAACAAGAAATCTTGACAGTAGCTCTTTTAGTAATTTTAAAATGAAAACCCAGTCTTGATGTACCAATCTGCACATAAAAATCCACTTCTTTTGTACATTTTTCATATGTCTCTTTGCAACAATGTCCTTTAACTGATATATAATTTTTGCTTCTTGGTTTTAGTTGCTGTATGTGTATGATAATTTCCATTAGTTTGAATTTCTGCAGCTTTCTTGGCGTCTCAGTGAAGCACAAAGATTGCACAATGACATTGCATGCAACCTGCAATTAAAAAGTGGTTTGTAATTTGCAGTGTGATTTTGGAATAATCTGCTGTATTTCATCTGATAGTGGGACCTCAGAAGGGCACTAGACAGACTGAAGTAGAGGTCTTTCTAAATGTGTATCCTTTTGCAATTAAAGGATATTTTTCAAATTCAAAGAAATAGTAAAATGGTGAATTATTTGAAATAAGTGTGGCTTCCCTCCACTGAGATTGTGCATATGACTCTGCATAGATGATTACATGGATAATAAATCTAATTTTTCGTTAACACAGTTTAACAAAGATGGCTTGTTACTGTACACAGCAAATCATTCTCTTATTGTGTGTTGTAAGAGTATCTTGTAAACTTGACAGCCCACGTGTATTTTGGCAGAACACCACTGTTTCCACAGTCTCTCTTTTAAGCAGACTTTCAAAGAACCCCAAGTATTTGCTTTCTTATGGCAAGTCTTGAAGGGTCATACTCAGGTTTTCTCTAAGATAAATATTCTATGCTGTGATTCAAGTTCAGCTTTGTGCTTTGGAAGAGCTGATCAGGTTAAGACTCCTCAGCACAGACAGGCCTGAGCTGTTTGGAGAGCAAGATGCCACAGTTCGTGTCCAGCAGCTGCCTGTGCCTTCCTGGCCCAAGTTTGGCACTGCCAGTCTCTGCCAGCAGCACCACAATAGGTAAGTGCATCACAAGGCACCAAACCTGCTGCTCTAGGCCAAGCTGGAGGGGGTGGCACTGGCATTGCAAAAGCTTTCTCACCACTTTTTAAAATGGATGTTGGCTGTGAAGGAATGGCCATTTGAACCATTAAAGCCTCACAGTACTCTTGTGGATCTGACAGTCTCTGCCCCAATTAGCAAGATTAACAGTTGATGTTGTGCTGCTACTTTCTGAGTAGGCACCAGGTGAAGAGGAGAGAGCTTCTCTTACTTCACTGTGATGAGAAAATCTTGTCTTTTCAGTTACAGAAGGGAAGCCAGAGTTCAGCATTGGATGAAGCTGGAGCTGCAGGAGCTGTGCACCCCTCTCAGTGCCCCCCAGCTACCCTGTGCCAGGTAGGATGGGAGCTAATGGGACACACCAGCTTCAAAAAACTGGGACATCTGAATCCAGGACCTTGTCTACTTCACTCTCTCCCCAGAGCAAATCTTGCAGCTTTTCTGCTTGCAGGAGTGGCCAGAAGCTAAGGCCAAGATATGATGTACACCAGATTAATTCAGTAAATCCGGGTTGGCAATGTCCTTCCAGAGTATTTGCCCAGAGTAAGCCCTCATGTTATCACAATCTTGGCAGAATAGCACTTGGCTAAAACCCTTGTGTTCAGAAAATCCCTGAGCTTCTAGTTGTTGCCTGTGGCCTGAGCATATTGGATGCCTGCAGAGACCTGTGAGCTCCTGTGTTACACAGAGCTGGTGGAGGGCTCTGTGTGCAAACCCCATTGGCACCACAGCTCTGGGATGTCACATTTAACTGCAGGATTGTGCTGGTTCAGGATGCTGTGAAAACAAGACGGGGCAAGCAGACAGGTGTGATTTGGGGCAAAATATGCCATCATTTACACCAATGAAAATGTGAATGGTTGTAGAAGTTGCAGTAGGAACAAGAGGGAAAGAAGTAGGCAGAGGGCAGAATACTGCAGTAATTCAGTGGCCCAAAGTGCACCAATGCACGTTCTGCTTCACTCACATGTGCTGGTCCTGCACAAGCCCTGGTGCTTTGTGCTTCTGAGTTGTCCCTTGCAGGTCCCCAGGCAGGTGGTGCAGGGGTCAGCAGCTGTCCCCACAGAGGAGGATGTGCCCAGGCTGCTCTTGGAGCAGGCAGAGGCACTGCTGGTGCCAGGCTGGTGGAGGTGGTCAGCAGCAGGTCCTGTTTGCAGCCCCCTTCAGTGAGCACTTCACCAAGGCTGGTGCTGCTCCTGGAGACTTTGAAGCCCAATCCCTTCTGGAGTGGGCTGTGTGCTCTGGTTTGCCTGAAGATAAGACCCTCTTTCTGTGCAGCAAAAATGTTGAAGATGTCGATGACTTCAGCTCTGACAAATTCCAACAATCTGCTTCTGTTATCCTTAAAACTTGCCAAGTATTTCACACTCTCATAACAAATGCTTTTGAGGAATATCACACCCAAGCCAATTTCTCAGTTATGAGCTTCTCATTGAGTTCAGGAGAGGAACCTTGGGGCCACAGAGGTCAGCAAAGTGTTTCTTTTGTATTTTGGGCTCTCCTTTCTATTTCTACTGTGCCATGTGACAGGAAGCATCTGCAGAGGCCCAGGCTGCCTGACCAGTGGGAGCGAGCTGGCAAAGCTGGGCTGCAGCCCTGTGCTGGTGCCAGCCAGTGCAGCGTGTGCCACTCGTGTACGGCCGAGTCCTCAGCCTGCTTAGACACGTGCCCATATGTGCACACAGAAATGGAGGTGGTTTGTCTGAAGAGTAGAGACAGACACTGTATCTCAGTGCTTCTAGGCCAAAGTGACACTGTGATGAGTCTTTGTTAAGTACTAGGAAGGGCTTTTCCCCTTTCTTGGGCTGGACCTTTCCCTTGCACGTGGCAGCAGCGCCGGCCCAGCCTCTCCCTGGCTTGGCTCTCACATCTGCAGGTTTGTTTGTTTATGAGCTTCTCTATGGCTCCCAGGGCTGTAGGATGTTCCTCGCTACACCCTTGTGAGGTTGGGATGTGTTTGTCATCCTTGTTTTACAGGACAGGAACTGAGAACCAGATGTTTTGGTTTGGGAGAGCTCACAGGCCGTGGCAATTCTGCCAGGAGTAACTCCAAAGTACTGAGGTGTCCCTGGAGAGGAGGACAAGAAGCCACAAGGGCTCATCAGCCATGACAGCCCCAGCTGGCATAAAGCCATGGGAACTGCTCCTCTTCACTAAAATGCATCTCAGATGGAGCCTGCTGGAGCCCTGGCTATTCCCCACACTCATCAGAAAGCCAGGAGCATGACCCTGCGCCCTAGCACAGAGCCCTGGAGAGTCTCTTCCCATAGGCACCCCACCCAGAACGCTGCCACTGCAGGTGCAGCTGCACCAGTTCAAAAAAACTCAAACAAAACCAGTGTCTTGGTAATTTACTGCAAAAAAAGATTCTGGGTAAGTATGCAGGCCAGCAGGCTGCGTGGAGATAATCAAAAGTGACACCGCTGGTGAGCAGGACCTGGGCTCTGTCAGCCTGCCTGGCTTATCTCTCAGGCTGCTGGATGAACCAGCCCAGAAAACAGGGCTACTGCTTCGTTTTCTTTGGAGGTTGATCCTTTATCCCTGTCATTTCTGTGTGAGGTGCTTCAGGGTGATTTTTTTTTTGGGTCTTTGACAACCCAGGAGAAATTATTTTTTTTATCAGCCCATCTGGGGCTGAGTTTGACTGTAGCTCCAGTCCACCACATGATTGAGCTGGTGAGCTGGACAGGTAGGAAAGCTGTCTGGACTTCTCTGTATGTGCTTGCAGCTCTGTATAAATGTGTTGTTATAATCATAATAAATACTGGAGCCATGAGAAATGTCTGTAACCCAACACAAGTCAGGTGAAACTCCCTTGGTTTTGGGTTTCATTACAAACTGAAGACTTGGGCCAGGTTTGTGGAGGTTCATGAACCTCTCTGAAGATGGGCTCAGTTTCAAGCAATAATAGGCCAAGTTTCAGGCAAATCTAGGCCAAGTTTGGAGTAAATTTGGAATGAACTTTAGGTGAATAAAAAATGATTTATAGTTTTAGGTTGAAACCATACCAATGATGGACTCTTTGCTTGTTTCAGTGAAGGAGGGCTGGAGGTCCTGAAGAGACCTGGTCTTTATCTTTACACCATGTATCATCTGTGTGTTTCATGGTTTAAGACTGAAAGCAGCACCCAGAAATGGAAGGAAGGAAAAAAGGCTGAGAAAATCCACTACACATGTGCTAAGAGCAAGGCTAAGGAACCAGGAAGCAGAACTGTAATTCAAAAGTTCACTCTTCAACAGAGCCAGCTCTGTGTGAATTTGTCTGTTATACATTTGCCCTATAATATGATTATGTCATTTAAGAGACTGAATTTACTACAGATCACATTGTGACCCATACATAGGCAAACTCCACACTCCTTTATCCCAAAATATTCTGGGAAAAAAAAAGTGTTTTCTGGAGCACAGATAAAACCATGGGAGGAAATTGTGGGTCCCAATGTGACTGCCAGGCCTGGGTTGAAGGCCAAGTATGGCGGAGTTGCACAACCTTCTGGTCAAAAAGACCAACTATTTGTGTTGGGCTCATTTGTGCTAACAAACAGCACAGTCTTGAGTTCCCCACAGACCAGCCTGGAATTTATTTAAAAAACAGAGAATTGGTAAAGGATTTATGCAGGGGAACCTCCCCATCAACCCCCTAAGCATTAAATATCTCATGTTCTGCATGATCTCTAACAAAGAGAAGTCCTACAAGAAAAGCAGCTGAACAGTGTCTTTGAGCACCATCTGGGAAGGCAGGGTAAAAAAATAAGAAAGTAATGCTGTCTTTGGTGTCAGCTGAACCCCTACCCTGCAAAATCTGCAATTAACCAAACATCATTTGCTGCCAGTCTGCAGCAAATTTGCTGCAGTGCCACCAGCTTTATGTTACCACACACTCTCTTCAAATCTGCTGTGACAATCAAGCCCTGAATGATCAATCCACTTATTCTGCCACATCTGAGCTGCTGTGATCTGTGCTAAAGCTGCTGCTGGTTCAGCACAGTTGCATGTCAGTGGTACCTGTCTCTGCTTGAGCAGCAGGAGCAAAGTGCCCCAAGGCTGTCATCGAGCATCCTGGAGACAGCTCCCATGCAGAGACTTCAGCCATGGGCCTGCAACCACTCAGGTCATTAATGCAGAAATGGCATTTTCAAGGCAGTAGTGCAAAGGCAAGTGAAGGACCTCCAAGTGCCAGAAAGAAAATACATATTAATGCATGGAACTATGTTCTACGTGGGGATGGATCCTGACACTAGCTGCTGTCCCTTTTATTTACTTGGAAATGAGAACAAAAGCCAAATCCAGGGGTTGTTTTGGGTTCCATTACTCTAGATTTGTCCAGATCTGCCCTTCTTGGGTAGATACCTTCATCAGAAAGTAGGTTTGGTGGAGGATCACTCTGCTTATGCTTCATTGCTCCAGAAATATGTCAGCAAACTGATCTCTCATGACCCAGGATTCTGCTCAGAATAGTAGAATTATATTTATAAAGTCAAATAAGAAGGATGATGTTGATCAAAGTAATATAAATGATGGCATAGAAAATGAATTTTGAATGAAACGCACAGATAAATCATTTATCCCCACCAATACCCTCTCTATGTTTCTTATCCCAGTAATTGAGACCATGTGTTGTGCTGCAAACAATAACTATGGGAAATTACTCACAATTCTTCCTTCATAAACATGGGAAATGAAAGTGATGGGAAGTATGATCATCTTAATTTTTTTTTTTTTATGTTAACAGCTCTAAATTATTAGGGTGGGAAGAAAATGTCAATAGAACATAAAAGTGCTTTGTATAGTGTTCACATTTGCTCATACTTTCAAATCCACTGTGGCTTATTAGTTCATGGGAAAAATGACAAAAAGGAATAAAACCCAGAAAATGAATCCAGTATCAACATCTTGCTTCTATAGTAACAGAAATTGTAACTTGTGGGTAAAAAGTGACAATATTAGGAAATGATTTTGGGCAATTATAGTAATTAACCCACTCCTTTCCCCAGTACATCCAGCCTCCCATCAGTCTGACACATTCCTACACCTTAAAGAGTGCCCAATGCTCTGTGCTGCTCCTTGTATTAAAAGCCTGGAGCTAGTGAGGGCCTTAACCTCTGTTTCAAGAGTTTATTGCTCAGCTGTAAAAATTCTCCCAGGGCTGAAACTTGACAGAAAAATGTCTCCGCCTTGGAGGAGTTTCTGTTCTGAGTTTGGTTTGAATTAGTTCAGCCCTTTTCCACTTGCAGTAGGACAATGGAGCAGGATTCCCTCTCTCCTTTTTTTCTTTTTAAAAAAAGTGACCATCGTGCTGGGGCAGTACACATGGCAGACAGCACTCAGACCACAGTCCTCTCTGCAGCTTTAGCACAGGGTCAGTGCTGGCTACTGCAGCAGGGGCCTGGCCCTATAACAAGCCAGGCTCCATCCCTTTGCTTGTGCAGCTGCTGGCTTGGATGGTGGCTTCAGCCAGCTTTGTTTTGAGGCTGCTGAGGGCCAGCTTGGCCATGGTGCAAACTGGCAAAGTCCACCCTTGCTGCTATTGCTTGAGGGCCCAGCTCACTGTGAGGCAGAACCACCTGGGCAACACCTCCACAGAACTTTTGGCTTGTCCCAGAGCTGGGCAGCACGTAAGGTTATGCTCCTGTGGTGGAGGCACAAGTCAGTCCCACTAAGCTGCAAACTTACAGTGCAATACTGGCTTGGTAAGTTTCCCAGATGAAGGGCTTGGCACAGGGAAGCTGCTCTCTGCAGACCTTTGCCTGAGCCAGGGGATTCATTTCTAGAAGCAAGAGTGCAAGATCTATTACACTTCTGCATGGGCTGCCTGCAGGGCTGGTAAATCTATTAAAACAGTCAACACTTTATGAATGAAGTCCGGCCCCACCAAAGTCAATGGCAAAACTCCCATTGATTTCTCTGGAACAAGATTTTACCCTGAATCCTCAAAGTGCCCCTGGGATCTCACCCATGTTCGACACAGCCATCCTCAGCTCCAGCAGAGGAAAGGAAAACAAAGAGCAGAGAAGAGCTCTGGTGCTTCCTTAGCTGAGCCTGTGTCCTGCTCAGATGGATGTGCTCAGACAGATATGAGAATTTCGCTTTGGCAGTGCTGGCAGGCCTGGATGTGAGATAGGTGCTGTGCAGATACTTTGGCTCAGAAGCAGAATTTCATAGGTCACTGGAGTTTAGCTCTAAGCTCCCAGAGGATCAGAGCATAAGTAACACACAAATAAAAATTTTTATGTATGGAGATGGAGAGATGTCCCACCCACACAGTAATGCCTTGACCTGGTGCCAGTAATCCAGCCTCCAGAGTCACTTCTTTGTGTGCATTTAATTGACTGAACAGCCACTTGCTATCTTATAAGAACTGCTTATAAAATTAAATGTTATTAAACATAAGGGCAGACAAGTTTGCCAATGCTTATTTCAATAATTATGCTGTGCTTGCCACTCCACAAATCTGACCTGTCACTTGAGAACTCAAATGACCCAGAACTTAACATATTTTATCCAGCTATAAATTCAGACAATTTCATTAGCTGGACTTAGCACTGTGTCATATCTTGTCCCCCTCTTTTACAACCATTTAACTGCCTCCTGCTCTTCCACTTTCCTATCACCCCTGCACACATGACCTCTAGTGACAGTGTTTTGCCATCTACCTGAGTAAATGAACAAGATCAACTAAAGGAGGTAATTGCTGTTATGTAAGAACTATTCCACTGGTTTCTTGTTTTGCCAACTCTCCCATACCTTACTATTTGCTAAGCTGACTGAAAGGTTTTCCCTACTTTTTGATTTAAACAACATTCTTTTCTTTGACAGCTACTTCAGAGTTACCCTCCTACTGATCACAGGTGAGCTCATCTCTAAACTGTGCTGTGGGATTTGTGATGTATGGAGCTCTTTCAACACTTATATTGGGGTGGCAGCTCAAATCTGAAATAAGAGCAGTCTGGCACCCTAAAGGCAAGACCTTTATGTCCAGGAAGAGCCAAGGTTCCGTCAGGTCTAGTCCCCACAAGGACATTCAGTAGCAGCTCCTTCCTATTTGCTGCAGTCTAACACAGGTGAAGCTCATCCTGCTTGTTTTCATTTGGGTGGTAACTAATCCAGCCTCTCCTTCCCTGCCTTCTTTCCTGAAAGGCATTTATGAGCTCAGCAGCTGTTTGACATTTAGCTCTTGCTTCAGTCTGGCTGATGCTGACCAGTGGCTTTGGGCTTTGCACTTTTACTAGAAGACATTTAAGTACATATACAGAGAAAGCAACAGTGAGTATTGCAGTTAGCTCATGGCTTATAGTCACTGTGGAAAAAGTTCCACTGAGCAGGACTCGACACAATTTCAATCTCAGTGCTATATGAGAGGTTCCTTTCCACTCCTTCCTTTCATTATAGAAGCTAATTAGAAAAATTAGCTTATAAAAAGTTTCTTACTTCCCCCCTCCCCCCCCACTAAAGTGATGTAAATGTCTCTTAAAGAAAAAAAAATCCTTCAACCACTTTGTGGTGTGATACCATAGAGGTTTTTACTTAGAGCCAAATACATATCAGGTTGGATTCTGAAAATCAGTCCATTATTTTTATTTCCCCTTTTGCTCCTTTGAACGTACAGAGTTTCCTTCTGATTTTTACAGTCATTTCAGAGATTGCTGACCGTACCTGGCATAAGAATTAGTGCTCTAAAGAATGAAACAGTGCACAAAACTATGCCACTCAGCTTGGCCTGTGAATTCCTTCCCTCTTCCCCAGGACCTGGTCCCTTCAGGTCAGAAGAAGCAGGTGGCGTGAAGACAAACTTCTTTTCAGTAATTATAGGAATATAAACTGATCTATTAATTCTGTACTGCATGTTCAGGTATAAGTACAAAACAAACTGTACTTGCTTATTATCTTTTGCAGAGCTGGCAGAAGGAGACTGTGTGTCTGCAATCTATTCTTGGCCTTGGTTTAATTTTCTTGTCTCAACTTATCTTCAAGACATTAAGACAGAACAGTTAACGTCGGTGGATACACACCTGGGTGGGAAAAGGTGAGCTGTGCTTATGGCACTGGGAGCTTGAGGAGCTCAAATAACTAAATGGCTTATAAACATGCATATGAAATGTATCTTGGTGGTAGCTCAGAAACTAGAGGTAATGGCAAACTGTGAGACAGTGAAGGATTAAAAAGAAAGAAACATATTTGATGAAGTCCACAGTAAGTACATGTAACCTTTGTAGTCCTGTTGTCTCTGCCTGATTTGGGAAACTTAATGTGTTTATTTGCTCACCTCGAGCAGTAACAACCTCTCTGTCCCAGAGAGTGGCAGTCCAATGGTGTTAAATAATTGCCTCTTCCAAAATTAATTTTTTTACATATGCCACTAAGATGAGTTTTGGTTGTAGACTCAATAAATACATTCTAGGTGAAGTCATAAGCACTTTCATATGAAAAAGATAAAATAATGTAGTGAATGCAACAGCTAGCTGGAGAAAAAAGAGTTCTAGGCCTACATTCCTCACTGATTACTATGTAAATCAAATAATATGAATGATTGCTGGTATTGGGATATCCAGAGATGGATGATCCATTGTAAAATAGCTTTCTAGCTTAAATATTGTGGTTTAACATTTACAAAACTCTTTTCAGAAAACAGATTACTACAGAGAGATCAGCAGCTCTAGTAGAGCACAGGCAGACTTTCAGTGAACTCTCCCTACTAGCTTTCCCATAGAAGAATTCAGACTGCCTTTTATTCTGCAGCCATTTGCAGATCATCACCAGATACTCATGCTGGTGTATGTACCATTGCCCAGAGGAGTTTTGGATGGGGCACTGAACAACCTGGTCTAGTGGAAGGTGTCTTTGTCTAGGGTAGGGCATTTGAACTAGGTGATATTTAGGTTCTTTCTAACCCAAAGCATTCTATGATTTTGTGACACTGGCTATTAAAGGTAGGAGACTGGCTGGTGCAAAAAGCTGCTTCCTGAGTGTTTGCAGCATTGCTGGGCTGGTGAAGAGAACATGATCAGTGTGTTCAGGATTTTAAACTACTGAAGTAGTAAGTTCCATTTTTCTCTAATCTAACCTGTTGTTATAGATGGAGCACAGTCTCTCTTTGTGGGTTATGGGCTGGTTTGGTTGCTAAAAGACTATGAGAAATAACCATAGAATCATGTGAAGCTTAAATTTAAGGAGCAACTCAGAAGATCCTTCTAGCTTAGAAAAAGACTAATTTGGTTTGCTAAGACTGAAAGGATTTTTCAGGAAAGTTTTATCAGTGAGATATGTGGGGGAAAAAGGAATGCTCTTGACTGCTGTTGCTGTTTAGTTTGTATGCTGAAAACACAAAGGCAGAGGGAGTTATATCCATTGTGAGAATGATATTCTTCAGTCACAGTAAGGCAAGCAAAGCTCTGCAATGCCAAGGCCCAGGTTCTCTACCCACAGCTGGAGATTTTGGAAGGCCCTGTCTAGGGTACATCACTGCAAATTAAAGGCTATATGTAGATTCCCTTTTCTTTTTGTACTGTTCATGGCTGGCAGATGGGGAATTTTTCTCATTTGAGTGTTGATAAAGTGTTCATGATACTAAAGGACAAATCACCCTCCCCTGAAATTTAAGTACTCATGCTCCAACCTCCTGATCCTTGATGACTATTGCATTAGTCAATTTGTGGCTAGCCCAGTAACTTGATAGCAGCGAATTATGTAGTTATGTGGGAACTCTGGGTTTTGGAACAGGCAGATGTTCCCAAGCTCAGGCCCAGCACTGCTAGGGCGTGTCATCTGTGTGAGACATTTAGCGGAAAGAGAGAGCTGCGAAGCCACAGTCTCTGGTGCTTTCTGGAGCACAAAATATAGCAGCAATAGTACATTAAGGTGAAAATGGGAACAAACAAAACTATTTCAGTACCAAGAACTTTTCTTTGTAGTGAGGGACTGATTGGTAACAATTCTGCTGCATTCAGACTTCAAATTTAATCTGGAGAGTAAACTGGATTGTGATAGAGCCAAGAAATAAACTGCTAAATTCATAAGAAACATTAAAAAATATACCAACATGGCCTTTAAAAAGAACAACTTAAATGTTACTAAGTGCCAGATTCTGTTCTGCCTTCCATATGTGTGCAGTATGATTCACTGAACATCAGGGATACTGGCCTGTGGTGGACCTTTACAGTCAGCTTTCAATTCTGGAAGAGGTTTTTCCACAGGTCCTGCAGCACATGGAAAAGTCTGAATTTTAAGTGTTTTTCCTAGGTCACATAGCAGGGGTACGTTTGTCTGTGTAGGTCCCCCTGAATTCCAAGAGATATAATAGTGTTGAAGTGTTCTCTTTTATACAATAGCAAAAGCGTTGGCTTTCATTTTATGCTTATTGATGTAAGTAAACACATGTGCTTTTTAAGAAGTGCTTGAATTATTGTATGGTTGTGTCCAAGGCTACCATATCAAACATGTCTTTCAGAGCCAAGATTCTTGTCCAAGAACCCACCCAAAACTTTACTGTTGAGGTATGAAGCAATAATGGAACCCACTGATTCATCTTTTGATGAAACCAGGAGTGCCCAGTATTGCCCAACAGGAGGTTACATAGGGCCCTAATGAAGTGTTTCTCTTGCATAAAAGAGAACAGATGTGGCCAATCTCATGAGAAACTGAGCTGGGACCTGCTGTGAGTTCCCACTGGGCAAAGTTTCCTTCAGATCTGAGAAGTTGCTCCAGCTGAGTCAGAATATTCCTCTGGTTCCACCAGTCCTCCAAAGGCCAGATTTCTAGATTCAGATCTGGGTTGCTGTAGGCTACATGCTACCATATTTCATCTAGTTAAGGTATTGGCAAGATATCTTTCGGCTTTGCAAACTGTTGGGAATCTGACTGCTGGCTGAGGAACTCGGCTCCAGGGACCTACAGAAACTGCTCACAAACTGGTTCTGCCTTAGGGGCTTATATGCCATGGAGAAGCAAATGACCAAGTTTTGGGTGACAAGAGAAATTGTGAATCTTCCTGCTGTACTATGAGGTAGAACTGGAACTGTGTTTGCCCCTTAAGTAATTCCAGTGGCAACAGGGTAAAGTAGAAAGTCTGGTCTTCGGACTGATGAATAAACCTGATAAAGAGGCTTTTGTGAGCTTGTACCAACTTTATAAGTGGATGTGCTACACAGAAGAGGCTTCTGGTAGGCACAGACTAGGTGAAGAGAAGAAATACTGACATGTTTGTTGCTGAGTGAGGATATCTAGATTAGTTTCTGCATCTCCTAATGCACCAAAGTCTCAGGACCAGGACAGACATGTGAGCTTATAAACACAAACACTATCTTGGGTAAACAGTACAACAACTGGTTATACAACAGGGTTTTTCTGCACTGAAGTAAGCAGCATGCTGACAATCATTGCAATTAGAATGTATTGATGCAAGTGTTTCAGGGGATCCTGGTGTTAAAGGCCAGAATTAACCCGACTAGCATTCTTGTTGCCTCTCACCCCACACTAGAATAATTTGCTCAATGGTATTAATTGTAGTTCCGAGTTCCAAACCAGATTTTTATTAAGGCTTCCAGGAAAGCAAGAGCACTGTGGATGTCCACAGGGCCTTCAGTATCAAAGGAACAGAAGAAAATTATGGACCTGTCAGGTCATCTACTCAACCTAACAGCCAATGCTGGGCTGTTTTCTGTGCTGTGCTTTTTCCTTTCTTTGTCTGCATCAAGCCAGAGGGGTTTCCACAGCATCCCTAGGGAGACTATGACATAGCTGCCTAGTTCTTGCCCTTAAGAATAACTTTGAGCCTCTGGAATAATAGAAGCATTCTATGTTTCATTTTGATGGACAAAAGGAACTCTGAGAGAAGGTCCCTCAGTCTTATGACTATTCTGTATCTCAGATCTAATTCTATATTAATAACTTCTTGTATGCAGATCATATGAGCCAATGCTGTGTCCCACTCCACCGTTGTCTCTTTCGGTAATTATTCCTTAGACAGATTTTTGTCATCTCTCAGTAATAAATAGTGCAGAGATCCTGATCAATTGCATTTCACTTGGCAAACATTCAAAATTTGCCCTTACTAGTGTTTGAAGTGTCTGTCTGACTCTCACTCCTTTTGGTTGTGTCAAAGTTCTTTGGCAATTTGTGAACTCATGTCCCAGAAACACATAAAAACCCTTAAGTCCAACATATTTTCCTTAGGTGAATTAAAACCACTCAACACATGTTTACTAAAACATACTGCATTTATAGATAGAGGAATCTTGACAGCTATTGATTTAATACTTCCAAATGTTTTCATTCAAATCCCTTGGGCACCTACTGTTGATCAAGCATAACTTTCTGGCATCTTGATCTCTTGCAAAGCAATGCTTCTGGCCAAATATATGAATGTTCTTTTTGACCTTGAGTATTGGGCATTAATAAACATGAACCTAAATATTTTTTCCAGAGGGAATAAAATACTTCCATAGCTATTAAAACATGCAATTCTCTGACTTTACTTGGAGAAAGTGCATAGAAACTGTTTGAGTATGGAGATAGTTTTAAAGCAATGCCAATACCCTTAGCATTCTGATGAGGGCTGTATCGGTTTCACAGTTCTCAGCTGCTGAAAATTATATTTAGCATGCAGGATAACTTTAAAGATATTAGTTATAGAGCTATGGAAGGCCATGATTAATACCATTTGGTGATTGTTTGAATTGTGCTTCACACAATGAGCAAGGACTCAGAGGAAGCCTTTGTCTGAGTGCTACTTTGGCTGTGGGAAAGGGGGGAAATCTGAATACCAAACATGTCTTTGTTAGCAGTTGGATGTCATTTTCTTTTGTTTAGCATTTGCACAGTGCTCTATGTAATGTAGGAATATAATAAAGCTTTGCCAGCAACAGCACCAGTCTTTGGGAATATGCACAGACCAGTGAGACTGTGGAATCAGCAGAAGAGGCAACTCAATGGACCTGTGATTCAGTTTAAGAGTTTTCCCTGGATTACTGGCATGTGCTTTATAGTGCTAAGCCAGGAGCTTTGTTCTTAGGTGTAATTTTGATTCTAATGCCTAACTTATATGCACTTTTCTTTTGTACCAGTTAAATACAGCTCAAATTATTTCTCTGTTGTTCATTAGAGGTGAGCAAGTTTCACATGAATTTTTCAACCTCCTATTTAATCACTCCTACCATTGCCTGCTAGCTGATAGCACACCTGGAGAAGAAAGTTTGCTAGTCCAGAAGGTAAAGGTCAATGAGCAAAGGCATGAGGAGAAAAAGATTTATCTAGGGAGATCCTAAGGTGTCATAAAATATTACTTTAGCCTTAGCTTTCTCCACATCTGTTCTATTTATGCAGTCATAGTATTTGTAATGAAGTCCACTTATATAATTTCTAACCTGGGTTAGTATCAACAACAGTGTCTTGATTAACAAACCTACCACGGTTCTGATTTTGATGCAGTGTTGTTTTTAATGATCTGTGGCTCCAGAGGCACTTCGTGTTCTCCAATGGAGACTGGAGGAGTAACTCATTTTCTGGGCAGATGTTGTTAGCACGTAACAATGCATCTTCTTGTGCCCCAGCCCCACAGTGGGATAAAGCTGAGTCTTCCAGACACCCATGGCTGTGACTTTGCATGAGTTTCTTTAGCCTGAGTGCCAGCTTAAACTGATCCTATACCTCTTCTCATCCAGCTGTTCTATTATTTTGGCAGCTACTCAAGACTTCCTGGAGTAATTGCAAATGAGTAATAATTTTTCATTTAGCTTGTATGCAGCCCTGGAATCAGTGATTTTTTGCATGCTGTAATAAATATCCAGCCATGCCTTGGACATTAGTTCTGTACATTTGAATAGCAGACTTCAGGAGGAGGGGGACAGAGGTAGAGTCCAATTTGTTATTATTGTTATTAGTTTAGGTTCTCATAGTTTTAAAATCAACTTTACTAGCAGAAAATAATGATGCAAAAATAAATAGGCAGGTTCTGTTGGCAAGCAGGTGGCCAGG
Source organism: Dicaeum eximium (assembly GCA_013396995.1). Taxonomy (NCBI): domain Eukaryota; kingdom Metazoa; phylum Chordata; class Aves; order Passeriformes; family Dicaeidae; genus Dicaeum; species Dicaeum eximium. Next base: position 2,772,026 of record VWZP01001966.1, read on the forward strand.
AGCAGACAGAACTGAAAAATTAAAAATCCTGTTGTAGGAATCCAAACTACCTGGAAGTGCCTGAGCTGTGTTTTTCTGCTCAGTCCAGGCTGTCCCATAAATGCTAAGCATCTCAAAGGTCATCCAAATAAAAAGTAAATGCAAACAGAGGTTCCTTTCTCCCACACAGCAGACCTCCAGCCTGGTCAAGATACAATAGTGAAAGCTTGCCTGTTTTGACTATTAGTCAGTCTTACTCAGCTGCCATTTGGGAAAGTTATGAACAGCAGTCTAGGGGCTCTTTGCAGGTGACCTAGGGCGGGACCCAACATCTGTCAGGCTTCCAGAAATATGAGGCCCTCTTTAAAGCCACTCTTAAAGCCTTTCTTGGCTAGAAAATGATAACAAAGTGTACAATAAGGAATGATTTTCGACAAAATAAACCAGTACCTTGCTGCCTCCCTGGTGCAGCAGTTTGGCTTTACATCTGGTGGCAGTCTTCCAGGCAGTGAGTTTTATCCAGTTTTTCCTGGAGAACTTTTAGTAGCTTAATTGATATGATTAGTACTAAAACCCAACTAACCAGACAAAAAATCCCATCCCAAACAAAATAACCCTCACCAAGACGAGTGGAGCTCTCAGTCACCTCCTCTTCATGTCCAGGGAGAGCAAGGAGTTCTCTGTTGCTGAATCCATGTTTCCTGTCATTGTCAGCTTCTTTTTCAGTTTTCTCACGTTACTAAAAACTTAAATGCAAGTTGAGAAGAAAGGTAAGAACAGGACTGAAATATACTTTCTCTCCTAATAAAACACCTCCTTTTCTTTGCCTGCTCTAGCCTATACATGTTGCTAAGATACAGCATCATAGATAGGATGAAGAAAAATACTCTTGCAGAATTTAAATGGCTTGAATTACCTGTAATGCTGATCAGCTTGGCTTGCTGCCAGCAGTAACTCCTATGTGGGAAGCATAGGATAGTGAGACTGGTGTTTTTGTGTTTGCTGCTGTGAAAACCTGACAAATGGGATTCCTTGATGCTGTCCTGCACCCTAAGGAAGGGTCCCTGGAATTTGGCAGTGAACAGAGTGTAAGCTAAGCAGGTGGGAAGGTTGTCATCAGGACTGAGGTGTATTAGCAAGACAGCATTGGATAACTACCATGCTTGCCAGACATGGCACAATTAGTTTAGCTGCAGAGGAAAGACGTTTCCTTCCAACAAAGACACATAGTTATTTTGTCTTGGACACTTGGAGACAACCTTTAAAATAGGAACCCATAAAAAAATACTCACATTAGAATTTGGCCAAGGATGCTACATTCATGTCTGTTTGTTTTTCCTTTTTCCTTTTACAAAATGAAAGCAAACAAATTCCTTTGCTACAATCAACAGTAGACAAAAGATAACTTTCTTTAGTTCAAGGCTATGATCAGTATTGATTGATACAAAACTCCGATTTGTTATAAATTATACTATACAAATGTTCTCTAAAATGCTGAAGGTTAATATAAAATTTTTGTGAGAATGCAAAAACCCCATCAAAATCTAAGGGGAAAAAAAGAAAGTAGGTATACACAGCTCACATATATTTGTTTAAACATACTTCACATGTTAAAATACAGTAGTTACTTTCTGGATGAGAGCTCTCAAATTATAAAATTAATCTGTCAGGTTTTCAGACTTGGCAGGGTAAAAGACTTTCTTGCTGTGTTCTAAGTAGGGGAAAAGCATCACTTCAGTGGTAAAGAGCTAAATAACCACACAGTTAATGGAGGGAAAGTTTAGGAAAATAATTACGTAAATTCACTTCAGACCTGATCCGGCAACCTTTAACCATGCAATGACATTTTTTGCCCAGCAGCAGACCCAAATTAACACTTTGCAGAATCACATCCTTACTGAGGTGGAGACTGCCAAATAGCTGTTAGTGAGGGAAGTGCCATGTGTGCCAATTCTAGAAACCAGTAAGGTAGTACAGTCTGCCCTATATTTTCAGGCTTTCGGTAACTTATGTAACTAGGTGCAAAATACTTATTTTTATTTCTGGTTCTTTTCTTTGGAAGTGCAGTCATGTGCAATCAGGTGGAATAAGTGTGCTGATAATTTTCCTTCAGAAATTGTAATGGTTAGCCATGTGGACGCTTTTCTTTTTAGGCAAAAACCATGAGGTACTGAAGCAAGCATTTACTTTTCTTGCACTTGAGGTCACAAATTTATGCAAGTCAAAAATGTTGGGCCTGCCAAAAACATCATGCTACACTCCACCAAATAAAAGGACACTGTTATTCTTACAAGGAAAGGTTTGACAGGACAGGAAATAGGCAGGGTCATAGAAGTTTACTTAATACCAAAACTTACTTAAACATCTTTAAGCCAAAATACAATGACAGTTATTTAAAAAAAAAAAATTAGAAGGTGAAGAGGAAGACAAATACAAGAGCTCCAAACTGTGTTATTACAGGAGCAGCAACCAACATAGAAACTAGGGAACCTTAATTTACATAATTCAGGTTACTATATATCACCCACCCTTACTGAGTTAATATGTATTAAGTAAATTTTAATTTATATCCTGAACTTGCAGCCAGAGGCATCTGATTTGGAAAATCCAATGCAGAATTTACCAGGCTGTATATTACTTTCATTACAGTGCAATCCTTAAGTAGACTGCATTCCGCTTAAAGGAATGGAGGAAGAGAAAGAACACAGCGAATACGAAAGATTGGAAAAATGTTGCTGTTCATTACAATTTTCCATTTTTGTTGAAACGCAGCAGGAGAGAAAAGCCACAGGCTTCTCTACTGCTTTTGCATGCCAGGAGGGATTATGCAAACACTGCAACCACCCAAATCTTATTTAAATTATTGTCATTGTTCCCCCTTTAATGGTTATACTTTTGCCTGCTTTCACTCAAATATTGCTGCATCTTTCTTTCCACCACCATAGTCCCAGTGGGAGTCATCAACTCTTAATTATAGATGAACAGATCTTTGAAAAATACCTCTGAAAAAGAAGTGGAAAAGAAAGCAAACTTTAAGTGCCATCTAGTGGCTGATTTGGAAAACATTCAATAGATACAAAAAATTCCTACCATGCCATAGAGCAATACAACAGTAGCTGAGCTGAGGAACCTGTGCCTAAATTCTCAACTACTAAACACCAGGTTAACACTCTGGGGGAAAGAAAGGTCAATGATAGCAGTGGTATTAGTGCCATAATTTTTGTTTTAACATTTTTGTCCAATAGTGGAGAGTTCAAGTGGTAGGAATTGCATAGGAATCGCATGTTTCTTCAAAACCCTCATCAGCTTATGATCTTCTGCCTTTCTAAGGACATAGAGGGTATCATAAATATTGCAGCTGAAATAAAAAAATAGAACCCTCTCAGATCTCAAAACAGACCTCAAACCATGGAGGTGAATCTGGGGCCAAGCATCTCAACTTTCTTCCAAATTCACCTTGTGTGGAAGGCCAGATTTTCTCTATCCCTGTAACAAGTCAAATCCATTTCTAAAAAAAAGCAAGTAGATTGTTAGTCAGTAATGTCCTTTTCCTTTCCTTGCAGGAAAATGTTTTTCTGCTGTACATAAGAATTCCCAACAGATTACTTTTAATTTATAAAAGCTTCATGTTTCATTTACACAGAGGATGTTCCACAAGATTCTTCTTAAAGCTTTAGGTAACTCCTCTTGCAGATGTGAGTAGTTGAATTAAAGAGTAGCTTTGCCTGGATCTGGTCAGTGATAGTAGAGAGCAGCCAATGTAATTTTTACTTAAAGTGATTTTCATTTTGTTACTTTGTAAATAGCTTTACATCTCTTCAGTTTTGTACCTGCATGAGCCCTGGGGATCACACCCCATGGCAGGATCTGTCTACATAGAAGGGAACCCTGTGCACACTGTTGGGTAACTTCTGAAGGAACTTGCTCGAGCTGAAGCACGGGCACTCACTGGCACACTCAGGCAGTTTGTCACTGAATTACGAAACTAATTTACAACTAGGTAATGTAGGTAGCACAGGTCTCAGATAAAGTAATGAAAAAGAAATTGTTTCCCAGTCCCCTCTCTCTTGCCAGATACCAAGATATACTTTTTAATGTAGATATTGTAGGAAAAAGGGAACATGCAAATAATTGGGAGGGTATTGTTTTTCATGTTAATGAAACTGTGGGACTATAAATAAAAAATATGTAGATAGCTTGGTTTGAACCACAGAGTAGCAAATGCTGTTTTAAGAAGCCTCTACTCAGTCCCAGTACAAAGTTTCTACAAGTTTCAAATGCAGGCCTTGATCCACAGTAGCAGTATCAACTTAAGAACTTTCAGTACTTTGGTAACTCTTGTTGCCTGGGTAGAAGTATTTGTCTTTCTGAGATTTGCTACTTCTATTGAAGCAAAGCAAACCCCAATACTCTAACAGGAATGACCAGAATTCCCTACCCAGGGGCAGTGGCTTGGTGCACATGGAGGAGCTCAGTGTAGAGGTGAGCTTGAAAGCATTTCTCATTTCAGATAAACATTCCCAAGGTCCTACTGGGAAGGGCCTTGCAGCAATCTAAAACTCATGGCACGCTTCTCCAGAGAAGTACTGAGAAACAATGGAAAGGAACTCCACCATACCAATTTTCAAAATAAGTGAGCCTTTTCTGGTAATGACAGACAATGGTTTCCATGTTGACAAGTTACAGCAGGCATGCATATGTAAAGTTTTTTTTTCCTTGTACGTCTGAGATAGCTCCTGAGAGTGTGCCTTTTTTAGCAGTACTTATCTCAGAATCAGTACAGATGCAAGTACAGTGCTGTGATGAGGGGTAAGGACTAACAACAAAACGACTGATCAGCATACCATGCACTTAGAGGAAAAGGCTTTTACTCTAGACAAAGATGAATCTACTTCTTGTTTCAGCACTGCCAAGACAGTGTAACGTCCATCCCATGGCTGAAGGGATCTGAATGCTGTCACACTGCTCTCTATTTTCCAGCTTCTTGGAGGGGCAGGTAGGATAAAATGTATAAAATGTGTAGTATTTTGGGCCTACTTCACTAAAATAGTCCTAGACAAGAATATTAAACTAATACTGACAGGATTATCCTGAGCTGGAACTACTAAGCAGAAGACCAGTAGGAACAGCAGCCTACAAAGGGCACACTTTTCCACTGCTAAAACTTAAAGCACAGTATTTCCTACCTGTGATCCTCCAGATAAGAAAATCTTAAAGTACAGACAGCTGTAGGAAGAAGTGTTTGAGAGCTTCAGAGCCTTTTCTAATTATTTTATGTAAAGTGGAAAAATAGTCACTTTTCTTTCCTTTTTTGTTTCATCTCTTGTCTGCATATTCTTTCACCTAAAAGTTAGTCATTCAAGAAATTCCACACACATATTGGATCAGGTTTAGGACAGATTCCAAAAAAATTCTCTGTTATCTGGACAAAAGTAAACTTAAAAAAACCAAACTGTGTATTGCTTCAATAATTCAGAATTTTTCTTCCATACAGTAACATATTAATAAATTTGTAACAAATATTTCAACAGCATAATTCACAGCCCTTATTTACTACATAGTTAGTTCTAGATTAGTTATGTTTTTAAACTCCAACACTGTATTGCCTTTTCTTTCAATATAAGAGCTGAAAAATTGGCCACTTGAAGATCAGCTAAGGATCAAAGTCAGAACTGTAGCGTTGAACAGAAACACAAGTATTTGGAAATATTGTAGAGGATGCAATATTAAATATCTTTGTCTTATTGTGATTTTGGTGTCAGAGTGGGAAGTCCTATTGATACTGGCACTGATGCTGTATGAAATAGGCTCTCACTATGAAATCCTGAGCCATGTGGAAGATAGCTTTCAGAAGTCTAACAAAAACTGGCAAGGGAACTATTGGCTGTTGTAGTTTAGGTGAGTAAAATAAAAAATATGATTAAGTTATTTTTTCATTTATTACAGTATAATTGCCACATAAACAATGTGTTCTTATTGCTGAGGACCAAACATCTTGAAAGAAAAAATAATACATCAACTAGTAAGTCAAGCCAGTCATGCACATTTCTTCATTATGCAGACAAATTTGCTGAAGGATAATACAGGGAAGTCTCAATAAAACTTGAAATGTTTTTATGTACTCCAAAAATCCTACTTCTAATTCAGATGAAAATTTAGAAATAGGGTAACAGAAAAAAATACAGAAAGCATATTCAAGTAATTTTCAGTTCTTTCCAGTAGAGCCAAAGCCACCTTCACCACGTTCTGTATCATCCAGAGCCTGAAAGACATCAATTATGATAAGCTGGCTTAGTGCCTTAACTTGCCTTTTGTTTGTATACAAGAGATACTGTCTATCATTTACGTGTAACAAGAGCTATAATTAAGAAACCAAAACATGTATGTGAGACACTTTAGATTATCTTCTGAACAAGCTTAAACAAATGCTTGTGATACAACCATTTCTAGTATATACTGAACTGTTTCTCAAAAACAGAAAAAGAAAAAAAATCTTACTGAAAAAGAGAACAAAAATCGACGCAAGTATGTACAAAGAATCAAGACCTTCATCCAGGTAGCACTGCTGCTATGCAGATTTATCACTGAAAGTAATTTTAGCCAAGTATTTATCTATATAATAAATTTCCTCTTATATACAAGTATCTTAAACTAATAATTATTGAAAAAGCAGAAATATTTTCTTCTGGCAACTTACTTCAACTTCTTCTAGCTCAGGATAATAAATGCGTTCACAGATGAGCTGGGCAATTCTATCCCCCTTTTTAACTGCAGAGAAGTTAAAATATTATTAATTCCTTCAAAAAAGTAAACAATGAATACAGACTTTAGACAATCTACTTTTAAGAATATTGGAATATAGGAAAAGTGAAAACACTTGAAACTTAGCTAAACAGATGTTAACAGACCTAGAAAAATACAGGTTAAGATAAACTTTTGTTTGGTCCTGTGGTGAATGATACCAGCTGTACCAGATCAAGGCCTTTCCATTCATTCCTGCTGCCATATTCTGGCATCTTAAGCTCATTATGTGTAAGTACTGCATAGGTGGAGACACAGCTGTATGGATAATGTTGCTCTTTTTATGAACTAGACCCAGGAATTTGGGGGGAAAAAAGCAAACTGATAAAAGAAAAACAGAGCTTCTCACTAATAACCAATCTGGCTCACAGAACTTCTGTAAGTAGCTTGTGAAGATACAGAAGAGGCCACAAAAGAACATATCTTGTAACTGAAACTTAAAACGGACTTTTTGCAGAGGAGTGTAATAAAGGGAAAATCCTGTCTTTGTTATTCATGTTTCCCAAGATTCTGGAAAAGGTTTTTCTCAAATACTGCTCAGGTAATATTTTTTTTTCATCAGAGAAACTTAACACAAAGTTGCATTTCAGTACAGGTTGTGAATCTAATGCTTAGCTAAGTAGGGATGTTTTGGTTTGCTTTTTTGGTGGTGTGGTACTTTTGGGGACAGTTTTTTTGCATGCTGCTTAATTTGCTATGAGTAGAATCTTTACATGTTCCCTTGACAGGACATTATTAAGTATTTATGTTTTTGTTAACTGAGAGAAGAAAAATGTTCCCAGCTAGTTCTACCTTTGCATAAACTTTTAAAGAAAAAATTAGTTTCTTGTTCTCAGTCAGATGGCTGACAATAGGCTCTGCCAGGCTTAACACTTACCTTCAAATGTCTCCTTGCCAAAGTTGAACAATACCACACCAACATTTCCCCTGTAATCCTCATCAATAACACCAGCTGTCATGAGAGAGGATTTTGAGATACTCAGTAAATGTCAGTGTATGAGATAACTAGATTAGATAAGGTTTAGGTTAATAAATGATTACAGTATCTCGTAATGACATCCTTTATACTTCTGATGCACAACTAACAATGTAATTCTGTGATCAATACTTACCAAATCTTACTAAAAAGAACAAAAAGCTTACCTCCAACATCTATGAAGTGCTTTGCAGCTAAACCAGAACGTGGTGCTAGAAAATAATTTTTTTAAAGTATTACAATTTATTTCTTTAAAAAGACAGTATTTATAGGTTATACAGCATATTTGCATAGGGTCTTGGCAATGACAATCGTTTCCAGTCTTTTAAAAATAAACGTATTACAGGAATTACTGTAAGAGTTTACATATATATTAAACAGAGTAACAGCTGCAACAGGCTACAATAAAATTGCAATCTTTAAGTAATGGAAATGTATCTTTATTTTACCTGCAATTGCAGAGTTTCTCCAAGGAAGGCAACTAGAGCAAAGACTGTCTAATCTTGGTTTATTTTTGGTGACTGCCACTGGTTCAGCATCATCTCAGAAGAACTTTAGGTCAATCCATTAGAGTTACGAAAGAAAACAATACTTGGCAAGCAATTTCCTAAGCAGTATTATACACAGATAAATTGTGTGGGGATTTGGGGTTTTACTTGCCTTAGCCTACTGTGATGAGGAGCTAAAAATGATATGGTCTTGAAAATTTTATTTGGGATAAGAGATGTGCATGTGTTCTTTTACATAAAAGGACATGGCAAACTCTGATCATGTTCTTCCACTGGAGTGGATATTGCCTTTTTACTTTAAGAATTTATACATAATTCAGATAAAGAACGCACAAAACAGAGTATCTTGTACAGGTTCTCTCAACTATTCTGTCACAATATGTCATCAAATTCTACTGCACTGGTACTCTGGGGTTAATTTTTAAACATTCAGGGATGCATTTTCTCTATGCCCATTACCTATTATTCTTTGTGATTTGAATTCTGAAACTGCAGAGAAATAATGAGCTACTGTGTAGCCTATAAAGTTGTATGTAGAGTACAGGTATTTTTGCTGATCATCCTTTTGTCACCCAACATACAGCAAACCTCAAATGTATCTGTCAACAGGTAACAGGAAGATCTCTACTACAAGATTTAGTAAATCACACAGCCACGTGGCATCCCTTTTTTGTGTAGACTAGTTCTGAAAGCTTTAAATGTGAAGATGGCATCAAACCTGTTCTGGAATGACTCTGCAGCCTTTGACAGCAGTGTACTCACCTACTCGGCCGTAGCATCCAGAAGGAAGTGCTATTTGAATGTCTGTTTTTACCACAGCCTTTTCCATGGGTGGTATCACACAGTCATAGGCACTACATTAAAGAAAGAAACACTAGTTTATATAGAATATTTTTAAAGTTTCTTTACTGTAACTTGAGGTACAAAATTATCTGGAATTAATCTGGGAATTAATACCATGAAATGTAAACAGCAAATATTTACAGATTTGTGAAATTTAATGCAGATCCTAAAACACAAGATGTTGCCATTCTCATGGTCCTAGTTTAAGATTCCAGAAGTGTCATTTGAACAGCATACTCCTGAAACTGCCAGTTCGTAATGTTTTTTTAATTGGTAAGATAGACAAAAAATACAAGTTTAACTTTAAAGTAACCATTAGGTGAACATGGTTGTGCATTTTTGTGCAAAAGCAGAGACTTTTTGGATAATACAGTCTGATTAAGCTTTCTACAGCAGATGAACTAGTTGTAATCAAAATTAATAATCGATTAAGTTAACTTTTAGGCAACTGTGTTTTTTTCTAAGCAGTCTGACAGTTCATGATTCACATGATTCTCCTGGGAACTCTGAACTACAGGGATTTTAAGAGCTTGCTGAAGCTACCCAACTGGAAGCCTAATGAAAAGCAGTGGTGACAATACTTGTCACATCTTGACCTTGACGAAGAATTGTTTCTTAGATACTGGGAAGCACTGAAAGGTTCTCTATAAAACACTTTTTCTGGGTCTACAGTGCAACATTGGAACAAAAACAAACCTGGTGAGATGAAAGGGATAAAAAGAAAAAAGGGTAAGGTGTGGTGCAGTAAATTTTCAGGAAAGAAGTCAGAGAGGTGATGGAAAAAAAAGGCTGGTTATTCTACATAATACTAAAAAAGGAAGTTAGAAGTGGCAGCAGCAAAGTTCACTCGTTCAGAACTAGTGACTTGATCACAGAAGCACTGTGCAAACAACCACAAGTTCAGCTACAGGTATTTCTGAACATAGTGAAAGCCAACGAATAAGGGCCGCTATTAATTGAAAGAAACCAAAACCTAAGTCTGCGCATCAACCTACGTGGTTTCCAGCTAGGAGCACTATCAAACTGCTCCAACGCTCTTTGCCAGGCAGCAACCCCGGAGACGGGGAAAGCAGAAAAGCACAAGTGCTGGCAAGGAGGGCCCACATGCGCCACCATTTTTTCCTTTCAACAGGAACGCAATCTGGCCAATGTGAGCACCAACAGCAAATCTGGATGCTCTGTCAAGCCTGACTTTTAGCCAACGACTGCATCTGTGCCTGATGAAATCAATGCTGTAATATCGGTGGACCACAGATACCTGAAAATGGTCAGGGATAGAGGAGGAAGGGAGCTATGACTAGGTCAGCTCCCCTCCCGCATGCCCAGCGAGACTGTCCGAGGGCTCTCTCAGCCACCAACAGCCCCGTGCCCGGGGCTCGCCGAGGGGGGCGGCACCGAGCGCGGGCTCCCGCCCCGGGGACCGTACCCTCACCCTCCATCACCTGTACAGATCGTAGCCCGCAGCCCGCGCGGAGCCCCTGGACGGGGCGAAGGCGTTCTCGGACAGCTTGGTGAAGCGGAGCCGCGCAGAAGCCTCTCCAGGCCCCGAGCCCTTCTGCCTCTTGCTGGGGGACGGCTGCGGCACGGCCTCGGAGGCGGGCATAGCTGAGGGACCGGGAGAGACGCTGTGAGGGACGGCCACCCGCCCGCCAAAAAACCCCGCCAAAACCCGGCCCGGCCCATGGGGGCGGGAGCAGGGGGGGAAACAGGCCCGTCCGCGGCCTCTCCGCGCGCGGCGCAACCCGATTCCCCCCTCGGTGAGAATGGCCTCGGCCAGATCCTCCCGGGCTCCCTGCACCTCGCTGAGGGTCCCTCCCCGTGTGTTCAGGCGGAGCTCGCCCATCGCCCCACACCGCAGCCGCTGCGTCACAGCCGGGCGGCCCCGGAGGGGGGCTGTGCTGCGGCTGGGGATCGTGCATCCCCCCTAAGCCCCCGAGGGCTGCGGGCTGGGCAGTGTATGCTGCCCCCCAACTCCCCCAGCCCTCCTTACAGCGCCCGCAGGGGTGCCGGAGCCGCCGGAGCCACCGGAGGCCTAGGGCCAACATAGTGCCGCCGCCGCCGTGTGGGAAGCGCGCCATGGACCGCTCGCCCGGCGCTCGCCGCCGCGGTCCGCACGGCTCATAGGGCGTGGGCGGAGGCGCCGGAGCCCCGTTATCCCGCTGCCCGGGCTCTACCTGCCGGCGCAGCCCTCGGGCAGCAGCCCGGCCCGCGGCGCTCCTGCGGACGCTGCGGCGGCGCTGCCGCGGACTGGCGGGCGGCCCCCGCGGGCCGCGCGGCGTTGCCGGGGGACGCGATTGCGGCTGCACCGGCGGGCGGGACCGGGCCGGGGTGGGCGCGGGAGGTCACGGAGCCCTCAGCAGCCGCGGGGCCGTTCTCGTTCGCGCCCCGCACAGCCGGGGTGGCTGAGCGCTGCGGGCTGCCCCGCGGCCGGAAAACAGCCACTGTCCTCCAGCAGTCATGGAGTGGTTGGGGCTGGGAGGGACCTCTGGAGAGCATCCTGTCTAATCCTGCTGTTTAAGCGGATCTTCTTAGAGCACATTGACGCAGAGTAGAGGCAGAAAGAGGCTCCTTTAGAAATGGTCAGGCCATGACAAGCGTTTGCCTTACGAAAGGAGAGCAATTCTTGATAATGAGGTGGATGGGAAAACCTGTCAATGCTCAGCCTGCCCTGTTCTTCTCTCTTGGAGCAGAAGACTTATTATCTAGTTTAGCATCATCTCAGGAGAATATTAGGTCAATCCATTTGAGTTAACACTGGTAAGTTGTCCATCTAGATCATATACCCCTAAAGCACAGTCTGGATTATGCTGTCCAGAACAGGATTCTTCCAATGTGGTTTTCACTAGATCCCAACAGAGATTGTTTTTGAAGGGATTGTTTTTTTGTTTTATTTTTAAATCAGCTACCCAACAGTGCAGGTAGAAAAGCTACCTAACCAAAAAGGCAGTGCACTGTGAGGATAAACAACTGCAACTACACTGCAAAAAGCTTGTTGTTATCCTGCTTCACACTCAAAGGAGTTTCCATTTGGGCTTCATCATGACGAAGTACAAAGCTCCAGCCACCCGCATAGAAAATTTCATCAGTCTTAAACCTCTGCAATTGTCCTTACATCTTTGAAAAGTCCTACCAAAAGCTTTCCTTACTAAGCAATAACAATCCTCATATAACCTAGACATTTATAATTTTTCTCTTTTTTTCTCTAATTCCATGTGGGATTCCAAGATCTCTTCGGCAAAAGCAGTTTCAGCACCTGATCAGTAGTTTACTAGAAAGAGACATCAACAGGTACCAGGAACCTGCACTGCAGTTGTACATATGGGGCAAGCAGCTCCCCTCAGGCAGAGGTCCCTGACCTGTCAGCACAGCCCAGGGAGACAATGTGAGTAACCCTCAGTATTTGCAGCTTGAATTTCAGGGGTCTCCCTCAGACTTCTTCCTCTGGTGGTTTGGCTGTCACTGGACTTCAGTGAAGTGAGTGTGGATCACCTCAAGGTCCTGCTCTCGCTCCCTTGATACCTCTCCAACTCTTGGCAGCAGAGCAAAAAGCTTCAGTGCTGCAGCTCTTTGCTAAATGGGTGACTCATCCCTCAAGTTACAGATGAGGGAAGTCAAGGTTTGCAAGTGCTGTGCTTCAGCAGAGGTCAGGCCACTGTTGAAATCTGTTCATGCTGGTACCTGGGGCACAGCCCCTTGGCAGCTGTGTAGGCCATGGAGATGCTGTGGCCAGCATTGCTGAGGGAACACCGCACACTGGCCTTGACTATGCAAGGAAAAATGGAAACAAATACAGCGAGTTGCAGCTCACATTCTCCACAAACAAGTGTAACAACCCACAGTCATGCCATTGGCTGGAATTTCATCACAGGAAATTAAGTTTCAAACAAAATCAAACACACTGAGGTTGTCTGGAATAGACTGAAAAGCAATGGCAAAATACCACAACCCCCACGCTGTACTGCAAACATGCAATCAAAAATAGAGTTTCATTATAAACAGACAATATCATAACAGCCTTTTAAATTACAAACCTTAATCTCTGTGAAAGAGACAGCTGTGCTAAGTAAGAATTGGGTGGGAAGTCGCTCTTTTAAAGCCATGGTTTTCTTATAATAAAAATCCTTATTTTAACACCAAAACTTCAGTGGGGATTTTGTGGCTATTATTCTTGAAACAGGCTCTGTTTCTTTCTGTGTACAACAAAGCAGCCTCCACTTCTGCTCTCAGTCTAGACAAAAAGGCAGATTATTTCAGTTTATCTCAGTACTGTTTTTCAAAGTAATGAAGAAATGCCCAGATAGCAGCACTAATCAGCAATCAGGAATGCAGGAAGGTTTACTGACTATTTACAGAGAGAGCAACACATTCCCAGAACCAAGGTAAACTTAGTTTTAGACTTCCAGGATAAGGTTGAGGGGGGTTCCCCTTGTAAAGATCTGGGAAAAAAACAAGCGTCACTCAGCTGAATCCTTTCTCCTTAATAGTATTTTTGGATGATTATCTGTTATTATAGTTAATAGTTAAACTATAGTTAATAGTAAATAGTTAAAATACTTAATAGTATTTTTGGATGAGTCCTCCTCTCTGTTATTCAGGGCTCACAGGCTACCTCAAGCACAGTTTAGAACCCAGCCTGCCTCACCAAGTCTGGCCATTCATAAAATTGGTTCTTTTCTACACTAGAATGCAGGATGCAGTTGTAAACTGCAAGTGCAGACTGTGAGCTTTGGTTTGTTCAGAGTTGTGCAGGAACTGGTCTGTGGAGGAAACTTCTGTGTAATGCAGTTAGATTGTAAAATGATCCTTCAGCCTGGTTGTAAATGTGTAAGAAGCGAAGGAAGAACAGTATGAGAAAATATCAATATTTAATATCCTGCCTTTAATAGATGGGGAAAATAAAGCATGGGTTACTGGGCTACATTACCATGTTCTGCTGAATTGCTGCTGTTGAACTCAGAAAAAATATGAATATTAAGTATTTGTAATTTCTGGAGATAGAGTGCTAAATCCACTACAAGTTAAATTCTAATAATTCAAGCAAGATGGAAGCCGAGACCTGCTTTAAAATATACATTTAGTGAAATTCAGGGTTCCCTGGCTTTCAAGAGGCTTAAATGTTGGTTGATATCTGCAAAGGAGTTGCAGGACTACAGAAAGTAAATTAGACATATTCTTTGATGGTCTTTAATTTAAATAATGCTTACACATAGGATATAGCTTTTCCCGTTAATAAGAGAAGCTGCTTTTCTTGACAGCTGAAATTATAAAGTACCATAACATTGTAGAGTAGAAAATAGAAAAATTACACAACTTAATGAATTGCCTTTATTTTAAGTTGATGTATAGTTAATATTATTTAGAAAGTCAAAAAAGAGAGAAATCAAAAATAAATCAAAAATAAGGCATTCAACTCAGCTAATGAGTTTTTGTTTTCTAATCACATAAATCACTGTACATATTATCCCAATGTATATGTCAGATTGTATTAACCCTAACATTCATAGCAAAAATTGTCAGAATATTGAGTATTTTACTATTTTTTTGTGAAATTTACTTACTACATCTAATTATTTCAATCACACATTCAAGTCTTGTAATAAAGTCCATATTTTTATATATAAATTTTTTGTCACTAAATTAGAAGTGTTTGAATTAATTTAAATTAGCAGAACATTTTAGGTAAAAGCATCTGCTGTAGGCATAGGTCATAATTTGGCAATATTACAATCAAAAATCATTGCATGTATTCTACTTGCATTCTATGAGTTCATGACTTCCACCTGATGGAGGCCATACAGGATTTTGTCTCACAAGTTGGTGCATTTCAATTTAATCCTACTGTGTGCCCATTAGCAACTATCATAGTGCAATTTGAAATAATTATTTAGAGATTGAATGCTTTCTGTATTATCACAGTTAATTTTTGCTTTCTAGGATAAATATCAAAAACTTTTTAATGCCTTATAAAATCAGAAGAATTTCTTCTTTGTGTGCTCAAAATATTTGCTGTCTCATATGACACATAGATAGATTTTCCTTCTTTTGCCTGTACTGGAGTGTAACACCAGCAGGGACCATTTACAATTTTTGTCTAATTCTTTGCCGTGTTGCTTTGGATTTTTGAAAAAAAATCTGTCAATTATTAACATTTTAGATTTGCATTAAATGAGTGTGTCTTTGATGAACCATTGCCATTAAAAACGTAGCTGCTGGAATCAAGCAAGGCATATTCCAGGCACTGATGTTTTTCTAAGAATAGAAAGTCAGTACATTTTTGTGGTTGCCTCTGACCATTAAGACTGGAGGAAGGTTCTTGGAGAGAATTTCTAGCCAAGCCATGTACAGGTAATCAGACACTGCTCCTTTTCTTGCCACAGGGAGGCTCCTGTTTGGGCAAAGGGAAAAATAAAATTATCATTATGAAGGCAGGGGTAGCCCAGGCTTCTCATTAAATACTAAGCAGAAAACATCACTGTTCATATACAAGTCTGATGTAATTACAAGATTGTTTTAATATCATAAGGCCTTAATTTGCAGACCCTTGCTCACCTGATTGTACTGGACATGAACTGCTTTTGATTGTAGAATTAAACTGGTAAAGAATAATTTTGGGGACATAAAACTCACACATAGTATGATTTTTTAAAAAGGATAAAAATGCAACACATGCACAGTTTTGCAGTCCATCAGCCTATTTTCTGATCTGCAGTTATTGTGAGATGGGAGTTTTAAAATATGGGTCAATTTATGGTAAGCATTATATGCCCACCCCTTTTTTTGAGACTGAATTAATAGAACTGTAGAGGTTTATCTGTGCATGACAAATGCAAGCTAATTTATTGAAGTTGTGTGTAAAAACTGTGTCTGTAAATAAAAATGGATTCTGGAAAGGGCCATTTTTGGTAATTTTATTGGTGGCCTCTTTTCCTTTACACAGTTGCTTCGTCACCAGGAAAGATTCATACTCAGTGCAGTCCCAGAGAACCACCAGTCCAAATGCAAATCCTCCAGACGGTACTTAAAAGATTACTTTTGTGCTCAGTGAATTAACACAAGGGTTTCTGTAGCTTGAGTTCAGAATCCCATTACCCAAAAATCTTGTAACTCACAGGACAATGAGGTTGGCTGCTCTCGAATGCTCTTGTAAGAGTTCATTCAGACGGACTTGACGGTAACTCTGATTCAAACACCAAAGGGAAAAGAAAAATCTCAGTTAGGTCAGTGATCCTCAGCTCTGGTGTCTTATGGACTTCTACACTCCCCCTTGACTGTAAGATTTTCTGCTGTTGCTTTGGCAGCACTGGAAGCCAGGTCTGCTCTGGGGTCCAGAGTCTCAGCCATGGCAAAATATGAGGCTAAGCCACACTTTTTGGTTGGTATAGTTACATTAGGGCCACTCTAATGGTTCACCCTGTGTAAGGTTTCCAGGGGATAGGGATTACTTTTGTACTGAACTTACTTACTTTATGGTCGAGCTCAAGTCCTCAACATTTTTATGACTTAACCACAAGTCACAGGGAACAAGAGACCAGGGCAGGTTTATGTAAGATAGATGTATCTTAACTGATTTTGTAAATTATTTTCTCTTTCCCCAGAGAAAGTAAAAAGCAGATTTTTCTCCATTCAGACCATAAATTTTTCTTCTCTACAGAAATGTCGGTGTTCTTGTATATGTTATATAGGTAGGAACCCTCATAATTTAGCCAGCTGTTACGTGATGAGAATCATCCTCTAACCCTAATCACCCTTTATCTGTGCTGCCAGGTTTTTCTCTGTTGAACTGTAAATGTGTTCTAATGTCCTCTGTAAAATTCCCAGAACTGCCCTACTTCTGAAGATTAGGGGCATGTCTTTCCAGATATGTAAGCTAAACTTTTTGTTGCTGTTCTTGTTTTATGGAGTAATTTGGCATTTTCATATTGCTGACTCTTTTCAACTTTTAAGGAATTTTTCTGGTTCCTTAATTAGTGACCTAGACAAGACCAAGCTTAATTGTTGTAGGAGCACAGTTGGTGCTAATTGGGAGTGGGGCTGTGGCCAGTCCTCATCCCTGGTGGGCTACAGCTGTGTAGGACAGGTGCCTCATTGAAGGTACTGAGCTAAGTACTGACCAAACAGAAGGCGGCACACAGGTGGAATAAATATAAGATGAGATATAGAAAGGGGCAGCATAGAAGGGCAGGAGAAGAAGCTTTCAGCCCTCTGCAGGGCCAGATGTCTGCAGCCTTCCTGGGTGCTCCTTGTGGCTCCACTGTCTCTCTGCCATAAGGGCTGGTTGTCTGCTAGACTTAATAATGTATTTTTTTTTTCCTGTTGTATCCTCATTAGTTCTGCATGCAAGTGTCTGTGATTATATTCCTGTTGTCTTTTATACTGAGGTGTTTTAAGGGCTCTGACTCTCATTTTTTGATAATTTAAGGTGAGAGTAAATCTAAGGTTTTCTGCCCATAGCTGACTACTATAACCTTATGCTGGTTATCAGCTCCATAAAAAGGGTAATACAGTGAGCAGTCAGTCTGCTTCCCAGCTGCTGCAGTCGGTAGTATAGTGTGTTATCTTAAATCATCATTGATTTCTGCTTATGTTAATGCGTCAGGCTGTGACTTCCGGCAGCTCTGAGCTCAGAGTCACAATCTTTGCTCTGTTGAGGAAGTTGTCAGCACCATAAAGTGGAGATAACTAAACTCCCAATGTACTCAGGTTAATTCCACAGGAACCATAACTAAAACTGCTAGGTTAATTCTGTGTGAGTTACAGGAGAACTTGTCTCTTAAGGGTGAAAGAGTTTGCATCCTTTTGTCACTGGCCTGATGAAGCCTGGTGGTTCATTGGTAGAAAGGTATTTTTCCAACAAATTTAACAAGCAAACTGGGCTGTAATCCACACAGTGGAAATCGGCCTTGAAGTTCTTCTGAACTGCAGGAGAGCTTCTGCATGGTAGACTGGTTTAGTCTTCACTCTGCCATTGAGGTAAGAATTCATGCTCAACCCTGCCTTTGGAGAAATTTCTAGCTTAGCTGAAGTGTCTGGATTCAGTTCTAAATTGCCCAAAGTGATGAATGTTTGGAACTGCACCCTTTAAGATATTCAAGCTCCAAAACAGTGGAGCCATTTAATAAACCCCAGCAGACCCAATTAGCTCAGGCTCAGTGCAGTAACTGTGTGGCTTCTGGTTCAGAGGTGGTTTTCATCTGGCTGGCTTTGATGTGGGCAGGGCTCCTCATCAGCCTGGAAAACACTGTGTAAACATGCCAAGGTCTGAGAGGGCTCAATAATGCAATCATAACACACCTCTGCAGTGTTTACAATATAAATCCAATCTGTAAATATCAAGTACAGGTTTGTACACGTCATATTTCTAATGCCATATCTGGTATTTCACGTTTTCTTACTAATGGCTCAAAACCACCTGGAGGGTAAGAAAAGGTACATATGTAAAAAGGCAGGCAAGGCTTTACCTTCTCCTTGCATGCTTCCAACTCTGCATCTGTGATTTTCCACGGAGCCTCTCGCTTTAATTTCTCAGCAGTTGTTATATCTTTGCAGCTTTCATGGAGGCGATATGGTTCAATCATCTCTTCAAAGAATTTCCAGCTGAAACAGGAATTACAAAGGAGGCCGTGCTGCAGGGTATGAACTCAGTAACTTATTTCACAGTCACTGTGTATAGTGGGCCTCACTGATAATAATTATAGCTGAAAAACATGCAAAATCTTTATTTGCTACATTGTGCCCCAAGTTATATCTGTGCCACTTCTGTATGTTTGGGTTATTTGAGGATAATTAAAAGGCTATTTGAGGAAAATTAAACACTGCATTTAAGAGAGAATTTTCTGCATTGCCCTGGTTCTAGCAAAAATACTGAAATGAGTTTTACAGTAACTGCAAACTGCAGTATATTGGTTACTAATATTAACAATGAATATGGGTCTCCTCATGAATACTGAACATTTTATTGTTTCAGCACTAGCTGGACCAATCACCTCACTGATGTGGTTTTACTGATGGTTGATAAACAGGTGATACAAATTGCCTGTGATAAGGGGCTGAAGGAAACACTGTAAGGTTTTTTGCTATATGTGGAGTCACAATTGTGTTCAGATTTTCTCTCTAAATTTCAGGCTTTTTATTGAAATTTTGAATGTTTTTTGTACTTCCTTGCTTGCCCATTGTTGAAAATTTCTACCATGGCACAGAGAGCTCAGGAAGTTTCTTTTGTATAGATGTGTGTTTCTCTGAGGACTTGGTGCTGACAGGCCTTATTGTAAAGTGGGAGACTGGGCACAGGCTGGCCTTGGCTCTATGGCCAGGAAGGCAAGAGATGGGTCAAAGGCCATGATATGCAGCATTTAGTGTTGCTGTTGCTAAGGTGTCAGAGTTTCTCAACATCCTTACTGTCTGTTTCAGTATGCAAAATAGTGATAATCCTCTTGTTATTAATGAAATAGATGGGGTGCCAGCTGGTAGAGAGATACAGTTGTCTGTCTAGCAAGTGTCTGGCATATAACTCACTTGTTCAGTTCAGATAGTGCTGATGCAGCAAATGTGTGTTTTTTATGTTAATGCAACATATGAATTCTTTTTGATAGCTTTTATTTATGTAAAATCACTGCATTGTACTGGAGGAAAAACAAGATATGTATTGCACAGTTCTTTCTATGATTAAAAGATATTGAGAGATCAAGAGGGCACTAAAAGGGGACTTTAGGTATCTAGTTATAAAATCTTTATGTTCTTTAGTTGCATTTCTTCAGTCAAAATCTCCAGTGGTCCTTAGAAACTCTGGTGAATCCCATATTTTGGTTTTGCAAAGTTCTGTATGTGTGTAGAAATGGGACACAGAATGATTAAGAGGGATTGCCCTTGAATCCAGAGGAAAGGCTTTGGTTGGGGTAAGGGATGGGGTAGAAGAGTATAACAAGGTGGGCACATTTGGAGAGGAGTTTTAAGACTAAGAGCGATACTGTGAATTGAGTTTAAGGTTTCAGTTATTCCCTAAACAGCCTGCTATATACTTTTTTCTACATAAGCAGAACAAATAGATGATTTATATGGAGATATACTTCAGAAAGCAAGGATGTTAAGTTTTGGTTTGTTTTTTAATTTAGCTAACACGGAGGCGGAGCTTTTTGAGCATTGTTTTAGCAACTTCCTGACCTCTGCTTAAGAGCATCAATTCTGTAGATAAGTTAATTTTTAAAACTATTAAGCTTTCAATATATCTGAGTGATAGGGGAGCATTATAATATTGTCCTCATGGGAGAGAGCAAGTATGCTTGTGTTTGACTAGAAAAATGTTACAAATTTATTGTAAAACCCAGAAGGCTGAGTTGACAGCGATGGGAAGTTTACATGAGAACTGTGACTGACTGGAGTCTATTGCAACCTAAATAAATATAAGAGGTCATCATAAAATGTCTGTGAAATTTAGTGGTTCATAAATATGATGTCTGCTTAGTCTTTACAACATAAAGAAAAAGACTACACATGGTTTTGACCCTTTAAGCTGTGACTGTTAAAAGGTTCTTTTCTTTTTTCTGCTCTTGGTGCTTAGACAATTATTACAAGGAAGTGACAGTGTTATTGTCTGTGTTGTGCTTTGTTGGTTTTTTTGTTTGTTTGTTTTTAATTTTCAACATAAAAGAAATAAGCTCTAGGTACAGGCTGGCTGCTAAATAGTGGATTTTGGTAATGCTTCTTACCTTTCTCTGTTGGGTTTTATATTGATATCACAAATGATATTTATATCAGCAAATTTTATTCTGAATTTGCTTAGGAGTGAAGCCATCCTGAAAACAAAAGAGAGAATGTTTTATCACCGTACTTTGGAGTGCCTTATATCAAAGAACACTTGTAAATGAGTTAGACAACTGCATTTTATATCTTATCTTTAACTATATGACAAATTACTTTGAATGCTTTAGTGTTTCAATTTCCAATTACAGAACTGGATGAATGTGATTGCTGTAGCATAATTCATTTAACTGATGACTGATGAAAATCACAAAATAGAAAGAAATTAATAGCAGACAGAGGGCAGGGTGTTTACATTTTGGGAAAACAATGGTACTTTCAGTGTTCCTAAGGGCTTCAGTTACAAAGGAACAATATTCAAGATGCAGTAGGTCAGAATTCTCCAATACTTTCAGAAGGCTTCTGTTACTCTGTTACTGACAGAATGCTGTGGATGGAGTTTTACAATACTGGTAGTGCATGTGTTGGTGAAAATTTGGTGTAGAAGGTTGATATCCAATACTTAAAGAACTTCATCTTTTTCATTTATGAATTTATATTGATCTACTCACATGTTGTCTTTACACATGTTCATAAAAGAAAATACTTTGCGTTTCTGCCCCAGTTGGCAGAAGGAATAGTTTATAGGGTTTTTTTGGGTGTTTTTGCTGAGGATAGAGAGGTTTAATTAGGTCAGTTTTGCCTTTGTTTGAACCATGGTTGGGATCTTGTGGTTCTCCCCCACACCTCCTTCTCCCACCTCCTTTCATGTCTCTATTTTTGGTATCTGAGCTTTGGATTTTGAAAAGGTCAGAGAGTTCGTAGGAGCAAACCATTGTAGAAATACATATTTGTTTATGACCTAAGAGTTTACTCTTTCTTTTTAAGGTATTTATTTCAGAAGAACATACTTCTTGTATAGATCTTGATGTCCCTGGTGGTAATCCCTGTTTTGAATACAATAAAGAGCAAAATCTCAACTTCTGTGAAAAGGTTTTAATATTTGGGGAATTACATGCTTGTAGAAGTCAAGTTAAATTTGACTTCTGAATTCAAATAAATGGCTGAAATTGTACTTGGATGATTTTGTATTAGCTCTGCTTAGGAATGGAGGAATTACCCAGCCCAGATGTGTGTTTTGGAGGCTTTTGCATGTGGCAGGGAGGCTGTGTTTTGAGGAATGCTGGTATTTTGGTAGCAATACAGACACGTGCTGTTTTCTTGGGGACAGACTGGGTCTGTCTCAGCTGTCCTGATGATGCTGTATGCTCTGGCCTTTGTGGGACAAGCAGTGCATGCAGGTGTCAGAACTGCCTCTCTGGAAACTGGTATGTTTTGACAAATCCCATTTGGTGGCAAGACTTTCTACTTCCAGTGAAATCAGGTGACTAGAGGGTTTAGGTTCAGGAGCTTTTTGCAGTCCTGAACAGCCCAGACTGAGCAGACTCTGGACAGGGAGCAGAGAACACTTCCCAGCAGGTCCTTGAGGAGCTCTAGGGCTTCTTTACCCAGTTGTAAGGATAGTTTGTACAAACACTTGTGAATCTCTTCTGCAGAAGTACATTAACTTTAGGGTACTGATTAAAAATGATGGAACCACAGTAAAGTTTGCTCTAACATCCTGTGGCAGCTGTCTTTCCAAGGCACTGTGTTCTAATCCTAGTGAAGCTGGTGATTCTAACTCCTGTCCATGCACCCCTCTCACTTGTTTGCCACTGGAGTTTTGACTGGAGATGTTGTTTTTAACTCTGCATGGTGCTTCTGCTCTTTGTTAAGCAGTCACTGACTTTCTTCCCAAATGGAGCTGCTTCCACTGGTGGTAAAATGGCTGTGCCTGTAATGTGTAAAATGCTTTGGAAGGAAGGGTCCTGCACACAGTGGTGATAAAAATAAGTTTGTATCAATACCTTTCATTTGCTCAAAGGCAAATGATGATTATGAAATCTAGACTTTCTTTAAAACACTGAGTAAAATCAACTTGGCCTTAAAGTTGATTAACTTGCTCTTTAACTTCTTTATATTTTACCACAGTTAATCACATTTATGTGAGCTATCTCTCTATGCTATTTGCATGTGAGAGCTTCATGTGCAATTTCTCTTCCTGTTACCTGGACAATCTCGTGTAAATCCTATAAAAGTGATTATATTCTCATTACAGAGTGCAGACTGCTCTTCGAAGGGAAGGGAATATGAGCTATTAATGGGGAAAAGTGCTGGATGTGTTTCCTTTGGTAATCAACATTTGCAGAGCCTTAAGGGCTATGCCATAAGCTTGACACCTTTCAATCCAGTACATTTTTTTTCATGCTGCCCACAGTACAGCAAACCAGTTGTGCTGAAAAATTCCCACCTTCCTGCTGTATATGCATTATATTCAGCATCAATTCTAACTCTTTAAACAAGTAAGACAAATAAAGTTATATTTACACTAGTTTTTCTTCTTCAATCCTATTGACTTTTCCTCCAGTGAAGATCCTTAATTTACAATTCTTCCACTTCTTCCTGATAGTTAGAATGTAAGGAATTAGGATTGTTAGACCTGGATGAACATAGAAAATTGGAGGAATATCAAATTAGTGCATTGTATGGTAAAAATTCCATCTTCCACTTCAGCAGTGTTGGATGTAAGTTAATTTTAAAACATTTAAATCTGACAAGTTAATTTTAAAACATTTAAGCCTGACATAAAATTGATGATGTAAGCTTAATAAAAACCAGTTTTATTCAACTTCTCAAGTCTGTTTTTATATTTAGTAACAGAGAAGTCTCTCTCCCTGTGATTCTTACTCAAATTCCTTACCTCCATCATCGAACAGCCACCAAATGTCAATTGTACCTTTTCCTTGCTTCTTTTTAAATTGAGTGCTGGCTTCTAGCAGCCTCTGATTGAATTCACCCACATGCATTGACTGCATGGTGTTAATGGTGCTCTCTGTAATGAGAAAGAAAAAAATGTGGAAGGATGTCTGATAAGTGAGGCAATAAGTAGCTTTAGGGAGCCAAATGGAGGGAAAGCTTCAGGAAAATGAACTGTTTCTAACATGATATCTAGCCTTTAAATCTGAAAAAAAGGTACAGAGTAGATGCTTTGGACTTCTAATTTTCTCATACCACAGAAAACAAAGCTTGTGTAACACACTGTCACTAGACTATAGCATTTTGAAAAAGATTACCTGATTATTTGTTCTGTCTCTTTTTAGTTAGTGTAAAATTCACCGGGGTCTTAAAAAGCAACTGGGAAATATCTGATAGATTTTAGCAGTAAACGTGTCATTTTGCATCATTTACAAGCTCAGCTGCCTTGTAAAATACAGAGCTCCCTGAAAGGTACAGTCACAGTGGATGAAATAAGCTGATGGGGTGCAGGGGTAGCATGGGTAAAGCTGGAGGTTAGAAAACACAAGCACATGTGGCTGTTTCTCTATGCTGATGTGGTCACTGCTAATTGGAAATAAATTTTGATTCTTGCTGTTTCCTTGGCTGGCTTTAAAAGATACAGTCTCGACTCGCTATTAAAAATGCCTTCTCTCATTCCACCTTTTGAGGCTCTGGCTTTATTACTGCTTCTCTTTCAATGATTTCAAAGAGATGGTGTCAGAGCAGTATTCTAAGTGGAACAAACAGGCTTCTTTAGATGTTTTACTCTGATCTGCCAGGTTCTGGGAATGCTTTGTTTGATTCTCCTGTCCTTCTGGAGTGTGTACAGGATAGTTCCAAAGGAGTTATTGGCTTTCCTCTACAGTTCTAGCATCTCTGCTGGAAGATGGAAGAACTTTGGGGAGTATGAACATAAAAACAAGACAGAGAGGTGGGGCTATTTATTAACGTAATCTATCTAATACAGAGAGCCAGAATGTGTCATATGTGTTAACTTTATGCATTTCTCAACTAAATCAAAAAGGGAAGGTGAAACAGGGGTATGCACTCTTGGTGGAATTGTCATAAAAATATGTTCTACTGAAACAAAATCAACTGAAGCCTGCCCACTGAAGAATAATGGCATTTTATGTTCCCAGTCTGTAGATCTTCCTGGCACCTGCAGGAGTTGCATGCACAGCCAGATGTAATTGTCTCTGCAGGTGAAAACTTTCAAAATACATGTCTGTGTACAAGCATGGCTTCAGGTGGGTCATCATCATTACAGCCTAGCAGTTGTGAAATGAGACCTTGAATTGGGTCTGTATCATTTTACTATATCTGAAATGTAATGTTAACTTCATCACTTACACATTAATGTGTTAATTAGTTATTTGACAGTATGCTGTGCATGTACTTTCAGTACTTTTACCACCTTCACTTGTGCATTTTTATGAAGTTGTGCTTTGACTATAGAGCAATTGTGCTATTTTACCTGTTTTTCAGCTGTGTACTGAGTTTTTGTATGTTAAGTAAAGTAAGAATGCTTGTTCCCTGCATATTGTGCATATGTTCCTATTTTCTCTAGAGAGGAGGAAAAAAAGCCTCTGTTTAAAAGCTTAAAACACCCTATTAAAAAGACAAAACCAACACCAAAACCCCCCCAACCAACTCATTCTGTATTCCTCTAACTTTAATAACCATGTTCTATTTTTGTCAAGTAGAAGTGAACATCAGCTGTGCAGAGAAGTTTATCTAGCAAATGAGGGGAAATAGTTGTGTTGTAGGCAGTGTGTCCTGTGTGCAGAGGACGTCACTGTGCTGCATTACAGGGTGGTGGCACCACCTTTGCACAAGGGAGGTTCTGTTCCAGAGGCTTCTGTGTGGCTCAGGAGTTTCTGGTTTGGAGTAAATTCCAGTTTGCATATTGATAAAAGTGTGATGCATTGAAGGGCTGGGGATAAGTTGTCATTTTGGAACTTACCCTTCTTTGTTTCATGTTTTGAGATATTCAGTGTGCTGGCTTTTTTGAACAATCCACAGATGCCCCTTTTTCCTTCTTCAAAATCATTTTCTTTAATGGTGGCTTCGAGTGCCAATCTCTCCTGCTCCAGCTTCTCTAATTCCTCTGTATATTAGAAAAAGTAAGAGAACTGGTAACACATTGCTGTCTTTTAAATTACTGAGCTAACAGTGATGATGTAATTGGTGTTGTGGTACTTTGTAGACAATGTAAACCTCCTGGTATGAAAATTTCTGTTAAAATGCTTTTTCTTTGCAAACCAGTAGGGAGAAGGAAGCTGAATTCACCTCTGGAAGCCCTGGCTTGGGGTGCCTGTGCCTACAGCACTGTGGTGTGCCAGCTGCTCTCAGGTTGTCTCTTCCAAATCAAATTCAGTATTACGACATTTTATAGTTGGATGGGAGATTATTTATTGAGTTACATTTGTGGATGTTTAGTTGGTTTCTTTAGCCA
This sequence comes from Dicaeum eximium, assembly GCA_013396995.1. NCBI lineage: Eukaryota > Metazoa > Chordata > Aves > Passeriformes > Dicaeidae > Dicaeum > Dicaeum eximium. Next base: position 2,798,199 of record VWZP01001966.1, read on the forward strand.
AGAATTTGAAAAGACATTAGGAAAGCTATTTTCCTACACTGAGGAAACGGAGGTATTTAGTTCTAGCCTGTGGCTCTCTTTTCTTAGAACAAAGTCTCATGGTTTGTACTTTGAGATTCTCAGAAATATGTAGAGGATCCTGAATATACAATCATTCCCCATGCAGAAATATTTTTCATGTTTTAATTTTTTAAGCATTAGTTGCAAAGATGTAAGATTTAGCTAATCAATTCTGTAAACTTACTAATACAGAAGAATAATCTTAGAAATATTAGACTTTTGCTGAGAAAAAGATACCATGTGTTATTGTAGAATATATACTGGTGAGGCACTAATTAATATGATCCAGGCATTTGTCTGCAGAAAACTTTTTTCATGAGGAAATCTTCTTTTTGAGTAATATATTAACTAAATATGAGGTAAGTTCATTTAAGATACTGTTAAAAAAGTAGAAGAAACCCTCACTAGCTAGACATTATTAGCTCTATTAGCACTCTCAGTTGCCAACAGGAAGATGATACTTTCTTTTACTTTTTAATCAATGACAGTCACACACTTTTGATTGTTAGACATGGTGATAGCCACAAACTTAATGGTTACCCAAAACTAAAATTTCAGTTTTTCTTTTTAACAGAATGCTGTATAAGAGAGCACAATGATCATTGTTTTCCACTACAATGACTCTGTATCTGCTTCAAAATATGTCTTTGTATTTGAGGGTCCATCCCTTAATTCTTTCTTACTCCTTGTGTCTTAACATTTAGAGAACATTTGCTCATTTTTAGGATCGCAGAGCTGTTTTTCACTGTATTTTTACAGGTGAATATGACTGTGTATTTTGAGCACTCAGTTTCTGACTCGCATCAAGCAGAGATAAGCAGATACCTCAGAAATCAGGGGGTGAAGAAAAGGTTGATTATTTTGGAATATTTTCTAAGTCCCTGTAGCTTTGCCCCGTGGGTCTCCAAGCACATCAAGCTGCCAGTGCTGAGTGAGGGTTCATTTATCCATGTTCATTCCCGGAGCCTGGCGCCTTTCAGTGCTGCGGGGTGATTTGTTCCGGGGGTCCCCTCGGTACCGACCGCGCTAACGGCCGCTCGTTCGCTGCGCTGTGGCGCGCGGGCAGCAGGCGGCAGCAGAGAGCCGCGGGCCCGGCACGGCCACAGCGCGGCGGGAGCGGCAGCGCCGGGCGCGGACTGGGCCGCTGGGGAGAGCTGGCCTGCGGGAAATCTGCGGAATTGTTCCGCCTCTGCCACCCGGATGGCGTCTCCCGAAATGGGGGTGGTATGGCGGAAAGTTTGCCCTTTCCCCCTGAGATATGCACTGCTAACCGAAGGAAGAGTGAACAAAAAGGGGAGGGAGAGAACAGATGCTCCCTGCGGCTTTTAGATTTTTGTATGGGTGGGAACTCTGTGGAACCCAGAGTTCCACAGAGATAGTACCAAAAGTGTAGCTTCTCATTTCCTGCCTGTCCCAGAGATACCAGGTATGCAGATAGAGAGGAAAGTGTGCCAAGACCAGGAAGGAAACATGCAGCAGAGTAACTGGTTGCTGTGGCACAGTGTGATTTTATTGCTTTAGTCTGTGCCTGTGCTGGAACTGCTTTGGGGGTTGAGTTCTCTGGTGTGCAGAGCCCCTTAATGTGTGAGGCTCGGACCCCTTCTGTCACTGTCCTTTCAGGCAGGATTTAAACTGCACAACCAAGGACGAACTGTGGTAGTTGTGAGTGTAGGAGCTATTGTAGAAAGTAGATGGTGACTCTTATGAATGTCAGAGTCCTCCTTATGCTGTGCATCTAACCAGCACAGATATTCAGCTGTCAAGTCACTACATACCTTGAACCTGAAGGACCTCAGATATATCAAATCCTTGGCTAATTCTGATGATAATTACACCGAGCTCAAAATCAAAGGCGTCACTGGAAAGAAAGAAAAAGAGAGTAAACGTGATTTTATATCGTCCATGTTGATGAGGAAAGTTATTTTGAAAAGATCAGTGAAAGTGTTCACAGAGAGGACAGACTAGGTAAAATTGCAGAAGGCATTGTCCCAGATAAATTTGTAGTACTTATCTTCCCTCATTTAAAAAAAAAAGTTTGATTTGGCATGGGAACAGATCAGCTATTCCCGAAATGGGTCTTTCAGACAGCACTTTTTTAGGAACTAGGCTGCTATAGGGTAATTTTTTTCTCCCTTCTCTGAGGAAAAAACAAAGCCGAGGTGGGGTTTGTTGCTCTGTAACTTGCTTCAGCTTTACAAGTGAATTTTGAGCAAGCATCTATGAGAAGCCTGTTCTAAAATTACTGTTTCCTAGCTAAATCCCAACCCACAGAGCTGCTGAGCCTTAGGCACACATGAGATTTGAAGCAAAGCTCTTCCTCTGTCTCCTAGGCTTAAAAGAAGAATTCCATGATGTTCTCTTATTCCCTTAGTATGTACATTAGAGTTGTTTGTCTCTGAGCTCCTGGCCACCAAAAATGGGAAAATCCAGTTCTGCAAAAGCACTGCTGACAGCAGTGCAGCTTCTTTAGCATCGACAAGCCACATCATCTCTGCTGGTGCCAGGTGTTTGCTGGCAGAGGTGTGGGAAGCCAATGAGCCTTTTTTGATGGGCAGTAGCTTCAGCCACAGAGCTGGGATGTGTGAGCCCAGGTTTGTATGTATGTCCTTGCATTGTTTCTACACATCAAATTCTCTATGGAAATGCTGCATTAATCTAGTCCAAGAGCAGTGAAAAAGGAGGTACTGAGCTGACTTACTGTATAATGCCCACATAGTTCTCAACTTGAGTGGCAGGTGCACTTCTCCAGTCCTTCTTAAATCCCATCACCAGGGTGTTTGGTTTCATTCTGCCCAAGCCCGAGGCCTGCCAATATTAAAACACTGCTTGAGAGAGGTACACATACATGCTTTTAATGTAAATGAAAAGTAATGGCAAAAGATAACTGAAGTAATGTTCTGGAGACACTTACAACTAGATTGCATTTCATAAATGCCCTTCATGCTCATACCCATGCAGAAAGCAGAAAGATTAGTTTTAAATCATTCCAACTATAAATGATTTTAGATGACAGAAGTGTAGTTTTGCTAAATTAGCATTCATTAGCATTTCTTCTGACATGCTCTCATTAAAATGGTTCAATAACTTGGAATCAAGAGGGAGTTCAAGAACTGTTTGTATGCTCCTTCCAACATAATGGCATAAAGCTTTTATCAGCTTTGGAATACTCAGTAGATGAAGTGGGTCTGAAGTCTCTTAAAACATCTCAGATACACAGAGAAGGCATAGGCTCCTAAGAATATTTTTTTTGCCTTGAATTTGGAAACTGTTGTTGTTTCATTTGCTGTGTTCTTTTCAAAAGATTATCGAAAATCAGCTGAGCATGCTTTGTAGATAAAATTATGGTTTATAAACAGGAAAGAGAAATGGTTTGTCAAGATATTAGTTTGCCTTCAAAACTGGTTCTGTATGCTAAGTCCTGGACAAGGAAGGGAAGTCAGATCTAGATTCAACTAACCTAGTGTTTATAGAAATTTAAATATTGAGTGTATTGGGAGCATTTAGGAGGAGACACACAAAACACCAGCTTGTACAGTTGTTACACTTGCCAACTTTTTACTACTAGCAACCAGAAAATAGGTAAAAACTCTTGGAACCTTGGTGCGTTTTTTGAGTAGCACTGCTTATGTTAAAATCAGCAATTGTTGCTGATGTCTTTAGGCTGCAATAATGATGATATGGTTATCTTTCTGTTTGCTGGAAGAGAATAATTTGGGGTCCAGTAGTTGACTTTGTCTGTTGTGCTTAAGTAGTAATGGAAAGGAAGAGATTATAGACTGTAGCAGTTCTCAAAAACATCAGAAAGATCTCCTACTGAGACAATGTATAAACCCAAGATTAAGTGTCTTTGTGAGGCTTTTAAAGAACAAAGGGATCTTTATTAATAGTGTTTCATCTTGCTCAATTGTACTGTCCATTCAGCAAGTGTACAAAGAGCCCTGGTAGGACACCAGTGGGTGACTTACCCAGAATATTTTAGTTGGTTCCCTACTGTCTCTGTTGGCACTGATGTCTTTTCAGCAGTGTATTTTATGCAAAGGATATGAATTTTCTCTACATTTTGTCTCAGTACCTATATGTTTAAATATTCATATATGTGAGAAAGGAAAGGAGATGGGAAAAATGAAAACATTCTCTCTGTGCCTTCATTATGGCCATTTTAAATGGACTGTTGGAAATGTTCTCCGGCGTTCTTAGAGTAACAGAAAAATATTGCAGACTTTTATTTAAATGACCTTCTCGCTATTTGCAGAAAATGTATACTACACATTTTCAGTTTTCATTTATTGCCAAAACATTCTCAGATACTTAATATGCTGTGTAATACCAAACAATAGAATTGATTTGAAGTGTATCAAGTGTCAGCTGCATAGATATTCATGTGTTGCCCTGTAGATGCTTCTCTTTTTTCATAATAGTGTCTTGTTCATTTAGGAGAGAACCAGTCTGCCTTGCCTCATAATTCCATAGCCCAGAACTAGATCTTCATGAAATTATCTTAATATAATGTACATGTATGCCCAGAATGCCCTTTCTGTCTATAACATTACCCAAATATATGTAGAGCTTCTTCACAAGCTAATAGTAATGTCTCACATAAAGGGATGCTTTGATGTACACTCTCCTGTGTGTTCTGTAAACAAAAAGCTTACTTGAAGTAGACTTTTGACTCCATCTCTGAAGCTGTCAGCTGCCACTGCTGCATAAAAGGCTTTTCTTTTGTTCTTTGTGAGCCAGGCCTGCTTTTTTTCCATGCCACTGTTCATCTCCTTTACACACAGCTTGCGTGGTCCCTGCATGATACAGTAAAATATTATTATAAAGGCTTTGTATTGTACATCACACAGTGATTTTGAAGGAGCTACCTAGTCTGCTGTGGGAGCAAATGGAGAGAGTCAGAAAAATACCTTTCCAAAAAGGGTCCACAGAGATTCAGCCCTTTGAAAAGAACTGTGCCGCAAACATAATTCACATGCTGTTTGAGAGGGCTGAGGCTGTTAATGCTACTTAAATGCAGTGATTCTGACAGAAAGAAGGACTACTATGGATTGTGACATCTTAAAAAAAACATCTAAAGGTATGATAAAGCATCTCAGAGTGAATTAAGTCCCTCCCTGGCTTGACTATGTAAAAGTCTCAGCAGATCTAAATATACATGGTTAAGTTCCTGTCTACTGACATAAAATAAATTAGTTGATACAATGCAATTAAACATGCAATGCATTCTTGCCAGTTTTCTTTCAGTGGTCATCTGGTAATTTAATGGGGAAAAAATCCATGCGCGTATCCAAGTCACAAAGCATCGATATAACTTAAAAAGGATTTGAGCCTGGATGTATGAAGAGCTGGGAAGAATAACTTGAACAATAAGCTTGAAGTTTCATTGTGAGTAAGGAGGGGAAACAAAGTTTTGCCCTTCTTCCCTGTCTATCAAAGAAAAGCACCTGAAGGTGGTTTTGCAGCTGGCTTTCACAATACGTTTCTGCTGGCCAAGGGGCCAGACCCACCCCTCTCCCAGGTGCCACCTGTCTGTGTCCTCCCCTGCTCCTCCTTTGCACCTGTGGAGTGTTTGTGCAATTGTACAAGGAGTCCAGTGAATTTGCAGACTGAGTACTAACCCTGAAAAAATGCTACATATAACAATATTTACATATTTACAGGCAGGGATTAAAAGCAGAAATAGTCCTTTTTACTAGAAGCTCAGACTGTTCAAGCCAACATGAAGCCAGAGACAAGTAAATTTGAAAGAATCTTTATGTTCTGCTCCTATCTTTATTTTGTCTGTTTCTGAGCTATGTATCACCGTGTTCCTGGAAAGTTTCTTGTTGCCTTTTGGAAGAAGAGAATGGAAGATGTTCTCTCTGGCATGGTGTTTCAAAACTTTATGCATCACTAACAGCATGTCAGCTTTTGAGGCAGCATGTGCTGGGTGTTACATTTATGGCTGAATAGTCTTGTTGTATTTGTTGTGGTGTTTATTGCAGGCTGTTCTTCAATGTGATTGCTAGGAATTTTATCATCTGCTTTTTACCACAATTTTGCAATTCATAAAGGTTCATTTTGTCACACTTATATTACCGAGGAAATTAAATTTCACTTAAGTTGCTGAAGAAATAATTAGAAAGCCCCCCTAAACAATTACAAAGCTTAAACTAACAAAATAGTCTTTGGGGTTTTTTTGTATAGACAGGAATGAAATCTCAGTCCTGCAGAGAAAGTACTACTATTAGAGAAACATGCCTAAGAATTCAGAAAACTTGCTGAAACTCATCTTTTGGAAGCTGCATAGTCTCAGGATCTTGTTGGGATTGGTTCTGTGCTTCCTGAATGCAGTGGGAAATCTAACAATAATTATAGTAGGGAAGAATTAGGACCACTCATTCTTTATAGATTCATTTGATTTGGGAAGGATCACATGTGGATCTTCCATACTCTGTTTCCGCAATGTGGCAGCATTAAATGAATTATTCCTTTACTGCTGTAGAGGAATACATTATGTTGGCTGGACTGACTCTATTATCTAGATTCTGCAGCCTCATTTAGTGCCATGAGCTGGTTGTTTTTTTTTTTTTTCCTCTCTCAAAATTAAAAGGGCACTGTAATATTTAAAATATATTTTCTCCCTACACTAAAGACCTATCTATTTTTTTCTGTCCTAATGAGAGACTAGATATTCATTTTCGAAGATACATAATTTGCTGTGTATTTATGTCTAGAAATTCACTTGGCTCCACTCTTTAGATCTCAGAAGACCATGTTTATCCTCAAAATTCAAAGAGCTCAAAGAGAGCTGAATTACTTGCCAAACCCCAACTCTGCAAATCAGTGACAAAGCTGAAAATAGAACCTTGGTAATTTGACTCACACACAATCACCCTTCAAATTTTGCGTTTTGTGTGGTTTGGGGGTTTTCTGTTTTCTAAGCCTAAAATCTTTCCTTGTAATGTTGGTTTTTTTCCTTTCCAAACCATTTTTTTGGTTCACCTACTATGAACTTTGAAATGCATCTCAGTGAGGCATTTACCAGCAGGCTTTGTAGCAGCTGATAGCTTTTGTGTCAGGAATGATGACAAAATTCATTCTCAGTGCAAATCTCTGTGGTGGTGTGCACAGCTGCCAATCAGCACCAGTGGGAACACGGTGTGCTGAGTGAGAGTGCAATGTGTAACAGAGACCTGCAGCCCCCACTGCTGCTGGGGGTGCAGGTTTGGGTGAGTTCCCTTACCGTGTACACTTCACAGCAGATACACAGCCCATTGTTCTTCGTGAAGGCGTGGGTGATGTCTAGCAGAGCAGGCCTGACCATAGGAGCTCCTGTTAATGCTAGGCACTGGGGTCTGGTGGGGAAAAAAGAGCTTGTATATAATTGGCTGATGCACAGATTCAGGACAAGCCATTCTACTGTTCACTAGAAATCTTACCTGAAGTTTTTCACGTGGTCTTCCACTGTCGTTAGTGCCAGAGCGCTGTCTAAGGCATTAACAAAGTAAAGAGCCTGTGTAGAGGAGCCCCAGTTTACTTCTGCATATAAAAAAGATAAATGATGCATATTAAACCACAGGCTTTTCCCTACATTCTGTTGCAAAAATCATCAATGGTGTTCTCTATGAAAAGCAGAGTATATTCTCTTGTGTTTCATAGATACAGATCTGTTGTTCTTTGTGCTTCATAATAGAATGAATTAGCTTTGCTTGTGTGATGCAGAAAACCCCATGCAAGTAAATAGTTTCATTCTTTATTTAAATGTTGTAGGGAATGTTCTTCCCCTGCTTAAAAACTATTTTCTTATTTATTCCATTAACTTTGTGTCCTTCTCCCATGTAGAAAATGGACAGCCCTGAGTCATGTATGTGGTGTGGGATTTCAGGAGGTGCAAATGAAGCCAGTATGAAGGAACATTGCTCGTGCCAGTTTGCTCTGTTCTACTGTATAGGCCAAAAATTGTTCTCCAAACCCCATTTTGGCATATACATCTTTTCTCATTATTGTGCAGCTGTTTGGTCAGTGCATACTCATAAGAAATGTCTTCCTACACTTTGAGATCTCCATGAATGCAGATCAAGTCCTGTTATGCCAAGATACAAAGCCAATATTAAGTGCAACTAAGTGGAAGTTTGTGTGAAGTCACCTTTTCTCAGGAATATTAGTTTTTTCTGAACCCTCCAATTGCTGGTAAATTACTGCTGAACAAAAGTTGCTCTCTTAAGAGGAGACAGAGGGCTTTGGTACAGTGGCTTCAGTGAATTTGACCAAGCTTTAAGGTGCTACTTGCATCAGGGACACTGGCAATATCCAAGGAAAGGGTAGAAATCCTGAAATGTTTTTGACAATTGGCCTGAGATGGGTGTGCTTTCCTGCAGCTAATGATACATTTACAGGGAGAGCAGCACAGACTATCCCAGTGGGTGTGAGAGCACAGATAGGGAGGACAGACAACAGCAACAGAAAAAGTAACACAGTCTCATATCAGGTGTTGCTGTCCCAAGCTAACTCCAATAAAAGTACATCTATTGCTGGGAACCATACCTCTTTTATTTGTTGGTTTTGTTTCATGTTTTCTGCTGCAGAAGTCATTCAGGTAGTTAGCACTGAAATCTGGACCTGGGTTAGTTTTGTCCTGGATATGAATAGCCAGACTGTCTAGTCTTGCAGACCACACAGGTTTTTGAGGACAGCTCCTGTGATTTGCTGAGCTACTAAGTGGTTTTATTCCCAGCAGTAAAGTGGGCCCATCTGTCTTGATTTACGGGGGAATTGTAGGGAAGTGCTGGAGGATGATGAGTTCATAAGTGATTCAGCTTGCATTTTTGTTGTGTAATGGGCAGCAGGTTTACATTTTGAATGCGGACCCTGCATGAGTCAGCTAAGAGCACTGCAAAATTCAGGTAAGGTTTTGTGTGTGGGTGGAAAAAAATTATGAATGATACTCAAATAAAAGCCCAAATGTCATAAAGATGTGGTGGGAATAAAACAGTCCACTGGAATGTTTAGAGAAAACCCTGTACCACACTTGAGCTGCTTGTTAAACAGGCAGTCATCATACTATCAACTTAATCTATATTATATAAAGTGGAGTTTCATGGGATGCTTCAGACTTTGCTCTAAATAAAGACAGTACAGAAAAATAATTTCTAATTCTGTTATCAGAATTAATTTCTTTAAAATCCAGTCTAGGAGCACAACATATACATATAATAATAGTGGGGTTTGGCCTTACCTGGCTTCTTATATGTTACATAAATATATAGGAAGAACTCAATGGCATAAGTGATGAGAGCCGCCCACCAGTTGATGACAAACATCACCCCACAGCACAGCAGGGCTCCAAAAAGTGACACCCACATGTTGTAATATCTGAATGCAGGTCTCCAACCTGTTCAAAGAGAATTGAGAAAATTGGAAGAGCATAAAATATGTTGGAAAATGGTGATCCATGATTTTTGTGGATAAAACCCCATGTATAGTTTGTTTCAGGCCCTGTCAGAGGGGGTGGGAGAGATAGCTGTAAATTCTTATGAACCATATGTAGAGATACTTTCATGTTTTGGCTGAGGTAGGTTTAAATTTATAGCATACTGGGTCTTACAGATGTTCTACTACTCTCTTTCCTACTGCTTTGTTCAGCCTGGCTTTGAGTAGCTACTCTGTTTATATGTATTTTTGCAAAGTTAAAGTTTACTGGTTCAGAATATTTCAGAACATCAGAAGGAGATTACCTGTAACTCCAGGTAATTGGTGACTGTGTATTTTTCATGCATATACACAGAACTTGCTATTGGTAGCTAAACACTTTCTGAGAAGAGTGTTTATCCCAATACTGTAAGTGCACCTGTCTTAAACTTGGAAATTGCCTGGCCTTGTGGCAGAAAAATAAAATCATCTGCAATTGACTTTAAAAAGATATTATTCCTGCTGCTCTTCAGCTGCAGTACTGATTCCATCCACTGCTACCAGTTAAAATGATGAGGCAAGCACTGAGCCTTCATGGTTTGCAGGTCTCTGCCAGGTGTTCTACAGAGCAGACTTTGGAGAGGGAAAAATACAGAAGATACGAGAGGCTGGGCAACCCTGTCTTGGATCATCTTTATAATGAGGGAATGGGAAGGACCTGCTGGGAAGAAATTTTCTGTCCTGCAGCCTTGCAATTATTATAATCTATCATTGTGAATTGGCAGAAATTAACTGGAGGAAATGAGAAAAGAAAAATGGCAACAGTTCTGTCTGAAATGTTAAGTAGTGGCAGAGTAGAGTCAGATGTATGCAGATGAAATCTACAGAGGTAATTGTCACTCAGTGCCAAGGCCGTATGGAGGAGATCTGCATTTGTTCAGCTGTGCAGGTAATTAGCAGAAGTGCTCATCTTTTCTGCCCTCTAAACAAATGGCACTGTGCAGCTAGATCTATAGGAAGGAAGTTGATGCAGGCATTTATGTCATTACTGCAGTTTCTTCACACTGGAAATCAAAAATGTATTCTTGCTCCTTGAGTTGAATAATTAATTCATAGAAGCAGGAAATTGTCTTTCCTGTGTGCCAAACCAGTGTTGCTCAGCTGATTGACTTTATTCCTGAAGGGTGTCACCCCTTCATTCATGAGATGGTGAGAATCATTCTGCTGTGGCAGTGCACAAGTCTGACAGCCAGAATGTTCCTTTGCTGCAAATGTAGAGGGAGGATCTCAGGTTACCCCTGAACAGGACCTCGTTGTGCTGCACAATTGTGCTTTACAATTCTGCTTCTAGGCACTGCAGAGCTGTGCTGGTGCTGTTTGATGGACCTGCTCTTGCTCTAGATGTTCCCCTCCAGGCAGCATCACTTGTAGCACTGTTACTGTGCTTACAAATCTCCCCGTACATTTGGCTGTAGGTTTGGGGCAGGGAGGGATGACTACCCACTACACTGTGTTTGCTTCATTGGCCAGAGTTGGCATAAGCTTTTACCCACACATTTTTTAATAGTGAGGGGGAAAAATACCACCCTGAGGAGAATTGTTTCTTCTCCAGGGTTTGGGATACACCAAACCCTTTCTCATCCTGTACAACTGTAGGCATTGTAAGGACTTAAAGCCATTATTTTTATATTTTGGAGATAAATAAAATGCCATCATATTCAATAAGACATCAGATCACATAACTTAGATACTTTACACATACTGCAATTTTCTCAGACATACAGTCTAAAGCTTACAGAGATCAGACTATAAAGCCCATATTTAAATCACTGCTGAATGCAGACTCACCTGGAGATTTTGCATATGAGGCATGAAAGCAGGAGAAATTAATCAAAGCGTATGAAGCCAGGAAGAAATTGGAGATGATGGGAGCAATGGTATTCAATTCAGCTGCAAGACACATACACAAGTCAGACAGAGGTACCAGTTTCCTGGACTCTTGGCTAGCTGTTTCCTAATGATGCATTAAATCTGAACATTGTCTGCATTTGTCATCCAGTGAGAGCTTGGGTATTTTCCTGTCTTACTAATTTAAGGCCACCTTGATCTACCTTCATTCATATGAATTATGTCTGCTAATCCTGATTTTAATAACATTATGTGCTATGCAGTGTTACACTTGATACTGTGATTCAGCATACTGTTTCTTAATGATGTAGATCTGATTTAAAATTCAGAATTTTAAATACGTAATTGACAGGATGGATTCATTTAAAAAATATTTGTAGTTACAACTCAGTGGGAATCTGAATTCTCTACTAGACATCCTATTTACTTAGTGTAAGACAGTTTGAATGTCAAATCTTAGAAAAACTGATAACAATCTCTGCACCCTTAAATGTGGTAGTTGGGATTTTCTTTCATCAGTGCTGATAAACTGGGATTTGCTTTGGAGCTGACTGTGGGAAAGGCTTGGGCAGAATAGGCTTCCTAATGATCTCAAAATTACCCCAGAGCTATGTGCAATATAAACTGGAAAACCATTTTCAAAGATTGTGCTTTCAAAGACTTTGCTTTATCTGATAGAGTTCTAAGCACTGCCCTCTTCCAGCAGAGTGAACAGGAATGGCAGCTACTCCACATCTTGGAAAATGAGGCTGTGGTGGTGGTGGTAAGTCGCTGGACTTAGCACCAAACCTCTGCTGGTTTCTTTTTGCCTTTATTAGGAATAATGGAATTGGTACCAGGACTTGGAGCATGCTTAAGTCAGAGCTTACCCGACTGGAAATTTTTCAAACCACAGCTACTAATTGTATTATAGTATCAGTTTGTATAATTCCAGAACATGACACTGTAGCAGCTGTGTAACATTATACAAACCAATCAGAATGAATGCCATGGCAATCACGAAAGTGAGGACATATCCCCTGATAGGCTCGTTGTTTTTTCCATATCCTTTGGCAAAGAATTCTAGCCCTTTGTAGACGTTGTCCTTGCAAAGAGCCTGGTGAGAAAATCAGCACATAACTGTATTAAGCAGCACTTTCTTGCACCAGAAGTCACTGTCTGTGAGTGGCAGCTTGCTAGGCTTTTGCTAAACAGAAGTTAAATGTTAGTGCTTCAAGTACATGAACTGCTGTGGCATGTGAACATTTAAATAAGGTGATAAGACAATGTGCTACTATGTTATTATATGGTGGGAAATTGAATCACAGGCATTTAATGCTTATTCAGTCCTTTAAAAGGTAATTATATAGCTAAATAGAGTCTAAATTGGGAGAAGTTGAAGCATAAATCAGTGGCTTGATGTAATTTGTACAGCTTATCTCTCCCATGCCCCCTGCTCCCAGTCTGTCCACGTTGCTGCTGCTCCAGCCTGTTAAGAGCAAACCTGACAGCACCTGAATCTTATGGACCTGAGGGCTCCTGCTGCTCCTGTGCTTACAGGGTGGCTTTTTGTAAGAAGATAGAAGTGGTCCTGAAAGTACCTTTGAAGCTATTTATGACAGGCACATGAGTATCCCCTGCTCCTGCAGCAAAGCTGAGCTCTGACCAAAGGAACATTATCACCTGGTATGATAAGAGCTGTCTTTTTCTGCTGAAAAACATTCTACATATTGTTTTCCCTGCCTCTTCCTGCCATGTGTCACTGTTACTTAAATATACATTACATTTGGCACACAGAATTCAACTTTGGCACTGAAGTAAAACCAAGTATAAGGAAATGGATAGTTTAATTTTACCTGGAAAACTTTGGGTGCGCTGACAAGAGATGCTAGAGCTGATGACAGAGTAGCTGAGAAGATGCCAGCTGTGATGAGAGGACCAAAGCCAGACACCATGCTCATTACCTTTTGGAAAAAAATGAATGTAAAAAGAATAGGCTTGCATTTGGATGCACTTTTTAATGACAAGTGATCTATGTGTCTCTGCTTTTCATGGTTCTAAATCTTTAATCTGCTAAAAAATCTGCTAAAATCTGTACTATTATTTTTGGTTTAGTTAAAAGCAATGGAGGTAAAGTGAAATTTTTATTCAAATATGCAGCTGTCTGCTGGGGCAGATGAGTACTCTGTGAGATTTCCTCACTGCCTTTGCTAACTGATTGCTATAAGTAACAGCCTCTACTTGATGAGTAAATAGCCAGCATGTAGCAGACAAGAAAATTGAAATGGCAGGAAAAAGCACCAATGTATGAAATGTGGTTGGAAGTACTTTATTTTGTTTGTTTTTGGTTTTTTTCCGCTTGATTATTTAATATGGCTAAAAAGGAAAGAAAATGCCTGATGGTGCTGATGTAATGCAGTGCTGCAAACAGGAATGATGGTGAGGCCTCCCTCAGCCCTCCCAGGAGCGCTGGACTGGCCTCCGTGACTACTGAAGTGAAAGGGTTGTTGAGAAGCATCAGACAAGGATGTGATTGGTGGTGAGTGGCACTACTTCAGGAATGAAATGGGTGAATCCTCAAGATTTGTCAGATGCAGTCATACTGTTTTCTGGCTCTAGTCTGGCAGGGGTAAATGCAAGAAGTGACAGTTTGTCTGGCTGTAGGGAGGTCACTGATTTTAAGGGGTGCCCTGAGTGTGGGGAGCTGAACTGAGGTGGGAGTAAGGATGGTAAATGATCAGGGAAGAAAGGGAAAGTAGTCTATGAAAGGGACAGCCTATCTCTTTCAAGGTGGTTACCCAGCCCCGTCATTTAGCAGAGCCAGCTGGGAAAAAAGCAAGTGACTTTAAAAGCTACAAATGACTCGTTGAAAAGCGTGTGCAGGTGGGTGGTGAATTCCTCTCGCTGGCCAAGAAGCACAGGGGCTGAACAGAGATCTGGGACCTGTGGTTGTCAGGCTGAAGAACTGCTTTACTTTGATGCTTATCCTAAGCTTTATTTTGAAGAATAAAAATGGTAGACAGTCTCTCTCTGGCCTAGGAGAAAGACTCCATTACTTCTCACTTCATTTTTTGCTCTACTATTTTTGGATACTTTTTTTTTAAGAAGTCAGAACTCTGGTTTTTGTACTGTGACACAATCCTTTAACTGTGACCACAGCACCCCTGAAGTAAAATCACATCCATGTGTCAAGAGCAGTGAGGTGAGTTCCTCATCTAACAGGAGTTCCTGAGGTCTCTGTTAAGTCTGGGCTTTCAGTTTGAAGATGTTACAACATATGGTACTTGTTAAAAGAGGAGATAAAGGTCTTACCAGAGCGTTAGGAAGGCTAGCAATGGGCAGTGTGAAGGTAAAAGTGCAATGCAGGGGATTTTTGACTTTCATCATTCCTGTAGTTTACTTTTTTAGATAAAACTGGTTGTCCTATTGTAGTTGTCTGCAAATAATGGTTTTGCAGGCTTGTACTTATGTGTTCATGTATTTCTTATTATGCTAATATATGCTTATATGCTAATACGTATTATCTCATTAAAACCTGAAAGTTATTCATCAGCCCATAATCACATGGCTGACTTGCACATCTGGAAAAATCATAGCCTAGGCCACAGGCAGATGATCCATTGCAGCTCATTCCAGGTACAATTGTATCATTGACATTCCCAGTAGCATCTCGTACAACACAGGAGGCTGTGGAAACAATGATATATTTTTATTTTGCTTCCTTGTGACATTGAAGGAATGTTCTTGCCACACTTTGACTTTTAAACTGCACACTTTTTTCTACAACTGCTGCCTTAGA
The DNA here is from genome assembly GCA_013396995.1 of Dicaeum eximium. Lineage (NCBI taxonomy): Eukaryota > Metazoa > Chordata > Aves > Passeriformes > Dicaeidae > Dicaeum > Dicaeum eximium. The sequence goes on from VWZP01001966.1 coordinate 2,813,335, forward strand.
CTCATCCCAAAGAACAACATTTTGTGTTGGGCCTGTAAGCAAATATTTGCTTCTGTTACTTTTAAAATAATCAACCACTTAACTAATAAGGATTAGCATATTTCTAAGCTTAGAGACCCAGACAGAGATCAACAATAAATTTACTAACTCAGAGGTCTTTTGTCTTCCTGTTACCACTTTTAAAAGTGCCACTATCAGAGCAAAGAGGTCAGTGAGGCTTTTAGGTCTAGGCATACATTTTTTCTGTGTAACAAGACACAAAATTACTTTAGAGACCCAGATCCTCAGCTGTTCAGGTTGTCATAGCCCTACTGATACCAATGTGATGAGAAAAACTTTGAACAAGAGAAATTACCTATATTCTTTTTGTGTTTATTGAATTTATGTCATCTTTTTTTTTGCTTATGTCCTAGGGTGACTTTATGATGCCTGTATCCCCAGTTGTCTGTTCAGTTTATGCCGGATATTAAGTTCTGCATCTTAAGACTGGTTCTGAGAGTGAAGGGGGGTAGAAGAAGCATCTAGTTTGTTTGCAGAAACTGCACTTGCTCCCACACATCCTTTTTCATGGACTGTGCTATCTGCAGCATGGACTGTGGGAAATAGCTCTGCTTTGCTTTTAGTTAGGTTTGTTTTAGCTAGCTGAGGCAAAGAAGTTCCCTGGACTGTGGCTTTTCTTTTTCTTGGAACTGTTCAAACCTGCTCTGGACTGAAAACCCAGAAGAGCACCAGGAACTCTCACCTGTGGCTCGCTGGGCCCAGGATGTGGCATTTCCAGTGCAGGAGGGACTGATAAGAGACTGAGTGAGCTGAGCTACACCCCACAACAAGGCCTTTCTGAATTTGCCATCTCTTCAGAACAGCGAGAGGTTTGATGAACAAAAGATCAGCAGATTGATCTTTAATATGCTTATGGATACTATATGCTGGTGGTCTTTGTCACTGAATCTTATGCAAAAATAACCATACAAGTTGCCTGAAGGTCCAGCTGCCAAACGGGGACTTCTGTTTCTACTGATTGCTGCTTTTTTAAAACCACTGTTTCGACATACAGTAAAATCAAAATTACTGTCTCTTTACATAATAAGTCCATGGCATGAAAAAGCAGTGAGGCTAATCATTCATTTGCATGCCAAGCTTTCAAACTTAACAAATGAGAAGATGAAACAGAGGTTCTGTACTTACCTGCACATATTGCAACAGCAATGTAAGCAATTGTGGTGATCAGAATGGCCAGCATTGTTCCCTGGGGTATGGCACTTTGTGGGTCCTTAAACAAAGCAGTGACACAAGAAAGTGTGAGTGTGTGTGCTGCTGCCTGATTTCATTTGCATGCTGGGAGTTTTGCCACACTGTGGCATGAAGATACCCCAGAGAGCAGTTTTTTACCACTCTGACCTGCATGCAGACACAGCAGTGCTCCTGTGGTGCAGCACTCCTACCCCACACACAGTGAAGGATATTCTGCAGGAGCAGAGCTCACATTTAGCAACAGAAGGGTCCTGAGATCTGCATTTCTCGAAGTCCAAACTGTCTTTACTAGAGAGTTGCAATTGGCTTTATTTTAATGTTTAATGATGTAGTGGGTAAATAGTTACTGAACCATCAGACCCTTGTGGATGACAAGATGGGACCATTTTTGGTTAATTGGTAAGATAGATGTAGTCACCCTGTACAGAATACAGTACTTCTGTGCTTTGCAACCAGTAATTGTTAGCTGGGTCTTCAAAACAACTACTTTCTTTCACTGTATTGACTTAATTTAGATAATTTAATGAGGCTGGGTTATAATGCTTACAGAATGGCTCACAACAGTATCATCTTTGATAATGCAACTGTAAATAAGAGTCCAAAGATCTGCACTGTACATTTTAAAGGGATTTTTAATGCTAGATCACCTTATGATTTAGGTTGTATTTGTTTATGCTAGGAAGAACTTTTTATTAATTTTCTTCTTAAGTTGGTGTAGCATAATTTTTTAAATCAAAAATTTGTTGAATGCATTTGAAGTAACAGACTTTATAACTATGCTTGTTGCAGGGTAAAAAAACAAAATACAAATTTGGAGTTTATTGTGAAGCATACAGGAATTGCATAACTGGATTAGTAATTACTATAATTTTTAAACAAAGTAAGGATTTATTGAGCTGGAAAATAATTGTGGAGTCACTTCTGCTGCATAAGAGCCTTTGCACTCAGACCATGGTAACTTTATGCAGCTCTGATGTGCATGTTTTTGGTAATAATTTTTGTGGTTATCTTAAACTCTGTAACATTACATCTTAAGGTTAAAGCTTCTTACAACTTAACAACTTTTATGTTTCATATTTTTAAAATTGAAACCCATATTTACTATGCTGTTAGCACTTCAGGAGCTAAACCCCACTGAAGTCAGCAGGAAGTCACTAGGAAGCTGTCCCTATAAGTAGGCTCTGGAGTAGGACACAACTTGAGTGTGTAGTGACTGCAGGAGCAAGGACACAGGTGTTTGCAATAAAATTCTAAAGAAAGTTTGATTGGTAAATTTTACAGTTTTAAAACACTCCTTAGCTTGTCTTTAAGATTCTGGAGAGGCTGGTTAATTTAATTAGACTTGTTTAATGCATCTAAACATGCTCAGTGGGGAATCTGCTGCCTGGAGGACTTATTGTGAGACTGAAATGCCTGCAGGGATCCACCGGGAGAGCTGCTTCCCTAGGTCTGCTCGGACTGTTTCAAACAGCTGATGAAAGAAGTGCTGCAGCTTTGGGAGTCTGCCATGCAGACAGAGCACCATATATGGCAAAAGAATTATTTTTGTTTGATAAAAGGATGGAGATTGTGTGAGGCTGGTGCAGTCTCACTGGGCAGACGTACAATGGTTTTTGTCTTTTTTAATTAAAAATGGAGTCTCATTGACGTTATCAATGGCTCAGCTTCTACGTATTTGCTCTGTGCTTGGCTTGAAAAGCAGTCCCCTGAAAACAAAGGTGCTGAGGCATGCAGGGTGAGGAAGGGAAAGAGAATTGGCTCTCAGGGGTGGTAGGATCTGGTGAACTTGTGACGGCCGTGCCAGTACAGAAATAGAAGACCTTTAGTTGAATCCTTTAAGGTCTGCAAGGCAATGGATTTATAGAATAAGGCTAACTTCATTTGACATGCTGGGGGTATCAAGCTGTGAGCCATGTCTTGTTGGTGACTTTTTTTCTTTATTTATTTTGGTTGTTTTTTGAGTTTTTTTTGTCCTGAAAACTAGAGGGCATTCAGAACTAAATTCCTGTCTCTAATTTATCTGTATGTTTAGATACTGGAAATTCCATCTCCTCTATCTGCTAAACTGCAAGAGGAGAATGGGGAACTGACAGAATGGCCACAGCAAGACAAATGGGCACCCTTGGACCTTCTTTACCTTTCTCTTCAGATTCTTTTTTTTTTTGTCACAGCTGCAAGCTTGCAGCTTTTCCTTTGAGCAGCAATACTGACATGGGATTGGGACATATTTGCTTTCATTAATGCTCTGTTTGCTCTGCCCTTGCTATGACCCTGAATAGAAAAAGCTGGTCTCCACTGATTCTTGTGAGTACAAACATGAGCTTTCCAGGTATGCTTTTTGGGATGATGTTTGGATTGATGTTTACAAAGATGGACTCCAAGAGATACACATGTAATTTCTCTTATAGCATGTGCTACTAATGGACTGTTAATCATATATTATTACAGATTATTGAAACATGTTTTTAAATTATATGGCAACCCAAATCTAGCTACAGTAATTTCTGTAAATACCCATAATGCATTACGAGAGAATTTGTGAATTGATGTTTTTAAATAATAAAGTAGGTACTTTGCTCCCCAGATTAAGACATGATTTAAAACTGAATACTGTGTTGATTCATAATTGGCTTTCTTGTTATTTTTCCAACCTATGGCTAGTATTATGAAGTTCATGAAATACGTACTTTCAGATCTCCTGAGATATTGGCTCCTGCAAGAATGCCAGTGGCAGCTGGGAAAAAAATGGCAAACACCGAAAAAAATCCTTCTCCACTTCTGAAATCTGGTCCAAAGTTTTCTGCAAATATTGACGCTGCAAATATAGTGAGAATGAAATATAACAACAGGATTTGATTCCAAAGTTACTTAATGAAGGAGGTGAGTAAGCCAGTCTTTTACATCTGGACAACTGGGTTTGAATCTGTCTCAAATCACAAGCAAAGTGAATTTGATTTCCTTAGGCTGCTCCCTAGAAGGATGTGCTTGTCTGCATCTCAGAGCTACAGATCCATGTTGAAGTGACAGAAGTGTCACTGCAGCGTTTGCTCTTAGCCCTGTGTTAAAGTTTGTCTGTGCTCTTCTGATGTATAAATGACTCAGACTGCATCTTACTGTGCTGTCAGCTGCAGCAGCAGAGACAGACTCAAAATTAGAGATTAAATCCATTCCCTTTGTTTACAAGCTCACTTAAACTTGGGCAGATGATTCTGATCTTGTGACATTTTTCAGTGAAATCCTTAGCTTACTATTAAGTCAAAAGAATGCAAACATAATTTTATGATAGACAGCAAGGTTGCTTACCTTGGTAATTAAAAAAGCCTCTTGCCTTCTTTTCAGTGTTGGTAGGAATGACTGTCCCAATAAAGAAGTTTGCAATGGCAACAAGGAGAACAATTAGAAGAATAACTTGAGCCTATTAATAGAAACAAAGAGATTCTCCTGTTTTTAACTTTGTTGCTGTGGAGATGGCTATATAGTAAGTTACCTGTATCTGTTCCCTATAACAGGGTATTAATTTCTATAGTTTTTGAAAATACCTAGAGTCAAGATAGCTCAATCAGCTAATGACAACAGCAGATGCTTTTACTAAGGGAGTAATGAAATACAGAGCTATAATTTAATTTTATATTAGCTTCCTTACAAGAAAAGGCAAAATGGAACAGCTAATGCATTAGTATCAAGTATGATTTTTATAATTTCATAGCTTCATTTTTATATTGTTATAAATTAATTTTAGTTGCAGGGGATTGTCACTTCAAAGGTTATAATATCAAATTGTTTTCTGATCTCTTTTACAAGTTGTTCTAGTCTCCATCACAGCAAAAACAAGGATGCTGTTGAACCTGATTTCTGGACCTGATTTCAATATCTGTGTTCCACTCTCTAAAGTACTTCCATTTGAATTTGTATTCCGACCTTTTTTACAGGTGAAGGAATAACAGAAATCAGTAGAGATTAAGGAATGGGTAACAAATAGACCTTTTCTGCTGAGTAAAGCTTGAGAGAGTGCAGTGATAAAACCATATATTGTTTTTGCTACTGTTTATTCTATCAAGCTGCATCAAAAATAAGGTCAAACGGGGCATGTATCCAAGGCTCTAAATGATGCCATGAATTATAAAAATGAATATAACCAACTTTTCTGCAAAACCCAAACTTCCTCTTCGCTTTTAAATGTATGTTCAAGGAAGAGTTTAGAGTAACTGTGCTTTGAATGTAATGATTAAACTGCTATTGCTTTTAGAAAGATTAGGCATAAACTGAAACTGAGTGCTTTCAAAAACTTCATCTGTTGAATAGCATTCCTCACACACCAATGCTGTGCAACAGGTTAATATACTGCTTGCTTTTATACTCTTTTAAAAGTTTACCTTTGCTTCCCATTCCATGCCAGCAACAGAGATGCCGAGAAGACACACCACAGTGATGGTGCCTATGATCCTGATGTCGTTGGACTCGTCTACCATCAGTGAATCGCTCTCCTGAAAGTGGGTAGGAATGTTATGAGAACCAGTCTCTCTCTGCCCAACTCGTGGGATCAAGTAACAAGGTGAAATAGAAAGCAGTTGAGCTGTCAAAGTTTCAGAGATTTGTGAGAACAAGAGTTTGTATGTCATGTTTCAGCTGGCTTTTTGCAGTTGGGGTTATTTGGCTGTCTAATGGCATGTCTTTTCCTATTCAGATTTTGAGATTCTTATCAAGAAATGTATGAAATATTGAAAATATATAATATATTCAAAAGGTAGAAATAATGAAAAAGCACTCTGTGGCATGTTCAGGCAGACCAGCTTCTTCCCTGCTAAAGATGCCACTCAAGCCTTAACTAAAACATATCACTACTTATGCAAATACATTATGTAAAACAAACACTACCATCACCACCCCACCCCCCCAGAAAAAGAAAAGCCACGCAAAACAAAACTGAACCAATTTCATCATGTACATGAAACATCTATATTTACCTTAAGAAGTTCTACAACTGTTTCAGCAAATCCAACTACATACATGGCAACTGCCACTGCATTGGCAAATGCAAAGATAAGTCCTATAGATCCACCAAACTCTGGGCCCAGACTTCTTGAGATAAGATAGTATGCTCCACCTGCAGACAGAAATTATTGTTATTTCAGCACAACTAAACATTCAGCTTTTGCTTTTGCCCCTCAGATAACTGTTGCTGGAGAAATCTGTGCATTCAATCTCACAAATATAATCAATCTTTGCCCTACGTTAATAGGGAACACTTCAGAAAAGCAGAGTGCTTTATACTGGTTCTGCCTTCAGACTTTTCAGTATACCTTTCTATTCCAGGAATCTTTTTAGTGCATATTAACATGCAAAAATGGACCTTGCTATAGCACAAAGGAGAGAGAACTTCACCTCCAAAAAGGTTCTAACTTACATGGAACTATCCCAATGTTAACATGAAAGGTCACATTCTGTGATACATTGTTTAAGTTCCTGCATCATAGTGATGCAGTGAATCTTTAATTTTTTTTTTTACATTAAATCTATACACATTTCAATTTGCTGTTCATCTACAGGGAGAAATCACTGCAAATATACCTATTATTTCTTTGCTTATAACACAGTTATCTCAATTCCATTTATTTTTCTAATTTAAAAAAAAAATCTGCAGATTTTTGTATTTTTCATGAGATCATATTCACTTACCTCCTCTTACTACTCCATTAGTGCAAATGGCAGACATGGAGATACCTGTCAATGTTGTTACTACTACACTCAGAGCAATAACTATGATTCCAAGACCTGAAAGATCCGAAAAAGAAAGTATATGCAAGTGTATTCCAGTACCTGTTCTGCTTTAGGGATGTAGTAAGAACTTTCCATTTTCCACAGGGCTTACACCAGACCAGTTAAAACTTAAAGGCTCTGAAATGCACCAAAACTTTGTTTATCAAAATACCTGACATGGACTTTTACGGCCAAATTATTTACCCATCTTCCAAGGAGGGGCTGAAATGTAAGGAGTGTTATAAAGAAGGCATCAATCTGAAGACATCCACTGATCTGCATCAGTCTTCAAAACGACAGGAAGAGATGTCTCATGGTCGGTTTGTTGAAGAATGTCCAACCTGGAATGCTCTGAATAGGAAAGACCGGATGAAAGGTGAAAGAGCTCCATGAAAAGCCAGAACCATCCCTTGCTCAGCAGCTGGCAGGAACATCTGAAATGTACTTCTCAGACTGAACTGAAATCTGTGGTTTGTTAGAAGTGACAGCTCAAACATGCCTTAAATTGTGATGAGAGGTGGCTAGAATTGTTACCTTCCAGTTCCATTAGATGTGCCCTTTGGTTTATGGTCTCTCTGGTTTGTCTCATACAAAAATAATACATAAATACCTTCTGAGGCTTGAAAGCATTAGTAACCCTAAGATTTTTACCTCCACGGACAAACCCATTAGTTGCTATTGCAGAAGTTGACAACCCAGTAATTGAGGTTACCATCGTGGCGAGAAGAATTATGATTACTCCAAGACCTGTCAGTAATAAGAAGATAAAATATTTTACTCATGTTCCATGTTTCCTACAAATCATTCTTTCTTTAAATTGAATTTTCAGGCCAGAATCAGAGCAATAAACTGAAAAGATGGTTTGTTGACCCATTGGAGCTTGTAGAACATTTTCATGAAGTCCGTGTCACGATAGTAAATTATTCCCATCAGTCTTCAAGCTGTGGTTCTTTCTGATAGGAGTACCCTGTCCAGGAATTCTTATGATTTCCAAAGGATGGAGGAAATATACAAACAGGCATCCCTTGACAAGGATGCTTATATCTACCTTTGACACACATCCTGGCTGTTTAAATGAAGAGATAGACACATTAACCAGAGCTCTTGTAACAATGCTGTTGTCTTTCATCAGTTCATTAAATGTTGAATCAGAGGAATCCTGACTGTATAGATTCATAGTGCATGAGGACAAAGAGTCTGTCAGGCAGAGGGACAAGACCTGAGTGGGAGTCTTCTACATCCTCACTTGCAAAGCTATCAAGTGCTGGGCTTTCCCAGTCTGCTTATCTGCCTCTTTCCCTGCACAAAGTAGTTTTACTCTAACATAAAACAAATGCTTAAATATGGAAATACTACTTTTTAGATGCCATTTAGTTTAACCGGTGACCTGCAATGTATAGTCATAGAGAACTTAGAATATTTCTCTTTTTTTTAGGTGATAATCACAATGATAATCAAACATTAGAATATCAGTGATAGGAGATTATAGGTAAGTGGGTTTATAGCATTATAGGTGAGTTACAGGTAACTGGGTTTCAGTGTAAGACTGAAACCTGAGAATGTTTCCAGTCTTTGGTTATATGGCTGGGTTTCTGTTAACTTCGTGAAACTCCTAGAAACTATATTAACAGGATGTGCTTTGTATGATTTAAAATGATAGAAGCATTGGTTTGAAGTGACTTGGGAAGGTCTGTAGCTCAACCTCCCACTCATACCAGAACTACTGCCAACACAGGATTAAATCAGTGATGACCTTGGCTAGCTGGCTCTTGAAAACCTCTGTGGATAAAGATCCCACAGCCTCTTGGGATTATATGTTCTAGGGCTAGACTACCTGCCCAATAGGAAAGCTTTTGCTTGTGTACAAACTGCACCTCCCAAGGTACAATTGCAGCCATTGCTGTTGCATTTCTGGCACTACCTAGAGGAGTTTGTCTCTGTAGTTCCAGACCTCTTTTTTGCTTCAAGTCAGGTGAAGAAATAATATAATTTTTTTCTCTCAACTTTATTGCTTTTATTCTCATTTCTATCTATGAGAAGGGAGGGAGAAAATCAGGAGGAAAAAAAAATGAATTACAGTTTGGTGCCAAGCCTAGAATCAGTTCTTAGTTTTATCTGAGCTTGCTAAGGCTTATGCAATATGTGTCTTGTTTCCATAGGGTACATAGGCATTCAGTGTGGAACTGGAGAATATACATTTCTTGTAGCTCTATTTATTGTCTAGGGATCATCCAAATTGAAACTTAGATCCTACAATTGACATTGAGCTAGAAGTACTACAAACTTATTGATTTATCTGCTATATTTCTACCATCTGACTTACAGATCAGATTCCTGAGTTAAGTTCCTACTGGATGGTTATAGACATCCAGTCCCTGGATTAATGTTCTTTGCTGCCTAAATTATAGCCCTGTTATCACAATCCTTTAAGATAGAGCAATGTAATGTGTGAGCCATAAATGATATATAACATAGTGTAGGATATTTAAAGTGATCTCAGCCTCTAATAAATCATGTTTATCTTACTGATTCCTGAATTCTTACTATAACTAGTCATGAAAGTGTTTTATGTGCATGTCTGTATTAAAAAAATCCAAGTGGTCATTCCTTTTGGTCAGCTACCATTACATAGAAGGATATTGTTCAACCATGCAAATTTTGTGTCTGAGAAGTGGCTGGATAGGATTTTAAGAGCTGTTAACTCTTAAATTGGGTAAGTTAGACACATAATTCTCAAAGCCTTTTAAAAATTATTTGCTAAGTGTATGTGCATCCTAAGTATACTTTTCAAGGATGTTCTATTGCATTTCACAATTCATATTGTTAACTTGTATGTGATATATAGGGTCATATATTTTGCTAATCTGATAGTAACATCTTAATGGGAAGGCTTTAATGATAATTTTTAAGAAAAAATTTAGCATTTAAGAAGAAAAGTGCATAAAATAAAGTGACTCAACCAAAACATCATTGTAATATAATGTAATGTAACATAATTTTAAGATTCAGGGCCAGATTTGCAGGTAGCATAAACTTGGTGGTTTTCCCTGCCTTTGTCTAACCATTCCATGTACAGGAACAAATACAGATTCCAGAGAGTCCCCAGATATTAGGTGGAAATAGCAGACTAGTTTTGGACCTGGAATCTCATCAGAACCATACTGTCCCTTTTTTTCCTAGCTGATGATAGCCAGGGAACATTGCAGCATGGTGGTTTTTCCCCTGTAAGAGCTTTTGCCCAAGACAGCCTATCAGGGTATGGAAATAATTGGGTTCTCTCTTTGGCCCTCTAATGCTGGGGATGTAAATGGTGCCCAGATGGTGGTTTAACTGTCTCATTTAATTTCCATGTTAGTAGCAGTACCTGGTGAAATCCCTGAGCCTTGGTGATGATGAGCTTCCATCAGTGTTCTCCTTAAGCAGCTTGGCTGGGGACTTAAAGCTTATTGCTTATAAGGCATTCCGAAAATGCATTGAGAAATTATTCAAATGGAATTCGACGTCTCATTTTCAAAAGTAAAAGTAATCCTCTTGCATAGCACATGCAATTTTAAAAGCAACAGCAGAGTAATAAACCATAAGAAAGAAGAGCCTGCTTATCAATGAGTTAAAATGGTAAAATTAAAAATGAAAGCAGGAAAGTTGTAACTGATGTTAGTGCAAATTAATGTTAAAATCTGATTAAAGTTTAGATTGAAAACCAGGCATATGGCTCCTAAGTAAGTTGTTCCAAAATGAATTACTCTTGCCTATGGCTATTCTCACACCTCAAAACAAAGTAATACTTCTTGATGATCTCAATAAGTTACTAAACTGCCCTTAAAAACTAATTTTGCATGAAACCCTAGAGCAAAGTCTCGGCAATATTAAGATGCAGAATTTTCATGGCAAGGCATATAGTTATGAGTGCCCTGGGCTGTATGTGCTCATTTGGTATGCATCATAAAATCAGAAAGCACCCTTTTGTCAGGCACAGTGCTGGAGCCATGCATGGAGCACTGCAGAAGTAGTAAAGTTCTTCCGCTTAGTTCTGGATCTTTCAGTGTTGGGTTGTTTTTTCTTTTCCTATTAGTGTCTTTGTAAGTTTGTGATTTCTTTTCTTAAAAGGCATTTCATTTGTTTTTTTTTTATTAAAAGCTCAGTCTTGCTCAAGTGAAGCTTCTATGAAGTTACTGCTTTTTATTGGAAATGAGACTTCAACCATGCAAAGTTTTGGAGATGTTTCATTTCACTTCCATTGACAAGGACATGAATGATAGTTATATTCAATCTGATTTTGAGCACTGACTTTTATCCAAGTCCAGCAGAGCTGGCACCACTTAATATAACTGAATATTTCCATTCTGTGATCATCCAAACTGGACGACTTGCCATCGTGCCTTTGCTGGTTTTTATAACATCTGGGTGCCAGTCAAAGGTCAGGGTCCCATTGCTCCCATTGTATGCTCATGGATCACAGAGGGACACTGCCATGGCAGCTTGGGTTTTTGTGCTTCCCCAGAGCAGTAGCTCTAAAAAGGGAGTTGTAGCACCCAGCTGTGGCACATTGCACCTCGCTGAGCTGCTCTTGCAGGGCTGGAGCCTTGCAGTGTTGGGAGCCCTTCCCTCTCTTGCTGGTTTCACTGAACACTCTGCAATATACTGGATGGAGGCCCAGTCTCCCAGGGATCTGAGATCTGGAATTTGGATTAATTAAATTGCACAATGAAGAAGCATTTTCATTACATAATGAAATGTACTTATTTCATTTATATGAAAGCTATAGGTGGCAGGGTTTTTAAAACCTAGTCTTTCATAGTACCAGTATCAAGTGCTGCTCTGTGGTTAAAAATAACAAAATCCGGATGATATGAGACCTCCTTCAAGTTCTGTTTTCATCTTGGCAGAGAAGTGTGAAGAAGTGTTGTATATAATATGTAGATGACAAGGTTTGGGTTTCACAGATAAGCAAAGTGTGAACCCTTAAAGGTTAACTCTGTACGCACATATTAGAAATTGGCCCAAGTCATAAAGTTTACATCTGTTACAGGATCTAAATACAAATTTCACTAAAGCTCAGAAATATTCAAATGTGATGATCATATGCATAGTTAACAGATATATGCCTCTAAGCAGTAATTTGGCTGTGAGTCTGGAAAATTCCAATAGTTTGGAGGATTAATGTCTTTTACCCTGGCAAGCATTTGAAAACATTTAGTTCAACATGCAAATGCACATCTCAGATTATATATTAATCATGATCATGTATAGTTTATCCTCTTTATCCCTTTGACTGTTGAAAATGATATTAAATAAGATACATACCAATTCCTGCTTGACCTACAATCCAGGAAAGTCGAATAAAGAGCATCACACCCCAAATATTAAGCATGCATCTTACCTAGGTTTTAAAGAAAAATTACTGCATTAGTTCAAGGTTGAAAGTAATGTTTAAAACCAGAAGGGTGATAAAGTGCATTTCACCCCAAACATCCCTGAAATCTGCCTCCCTCTCTTAATTCCTCAAAGACTTAACTGTAACAGAACTGGTTTTATTTTCTTTTAATTATTTTTTAGAAATGCGGGTAAGTTTCTCACCAGCACACCCTTCACCCATCCGAACTTGACAAATCCTGTTTTGTTTTCTTCTTCCTTGCTGACTGCTGTCTCATCTCCAGTGGTGCTTTCTCCATTTGCTACTCTCTCAACTGAACCAGTGCTCACAGCAATGTTCTGGAGGATCACACAGAAAACAAATTCATTTTTTGTGCCAGGCAGAGGACACCTGGCTGCATAAGGGAGACATAATAGAAAAGAATTACAGAAATCAGGTTTTACAGTCACTGGAGTAGAGAGCAATATTCTGCTCACTCCAGGCATCAGCAGGTGGGCTTGCTAACAAGGGGAGGAGATGAAAGAATCACTTAAGCAGAGTAAATACATTATTACCTGATCTGATACTAACCTGTTTCTATTGTAAGCTGTTCCACATATATATTGTGTTGACATGTTAGTAGAGCATCTACCATAATGAGGGTCTTGTGGTTGGCCTCTGCATGCTCTTGCAACAATTTATGAATAACGCTAAGTGTGGAAATGGGGATAATTTCAAACAGTGAAAAGAGACCTAAGTTAAGTTCTGTGATGAAATCTAGTTTCCTATTGAATGAAGTATAAACATAACTGCAGCAGCAGCTGGGTAACATATTCCTGAAAACAATGAGAGAAATGCCAGTGAAATGTAGAAATTGAATAATCTTTTCTGTGGCTTAGCCACAACTGGTGTTACCACAGTAGATAGGATTAGGAATTGCCATATTTATGGCAATATTATGGGTAACCAGAGTAAGTAGCCCAGAATTTTAGATTGTTCACATCAGATACAGACATAAATGTGTCTTTTATCTCTTCAGCTCTCTTGCCTCAGAATCTTTGAGGCAGTTTAGTTCCATGATATGTTTCTTGTGGCTTGAATAGGAATTATTCATGGCACTGAGATTTATACTCATTCTAATTGTCTTTTAATTTCATTGTAATTTTTTTTTTATTCAGAGCTCTCACTGTTTCTGTGAGGAACTGACTTTAGATTAGCAACTGCCTGATTTTTCTGGGTCGTCCTCAAAGGCCTTCAGGAAGGACCCTGCACGTTGCCATAGTCTGGAAGTGGGTACCACTCCTGGAGAGGAATCAAGATGCTTTTAGGCTTTGGAGGGTGATGAACATATTTCCAGATTAGCTAAGCAGGTCAAGGAGGAAAGACATCTGTGATTCTGTGAAACATCAGATTTTAAATCTTGGTTAACTTTAAGGTTTTTTCTATATTTTGTCAATAAATCTAAAAATAGGCAACCCACAAGCCCAAAACAGACGTAAAACCCAACTGTATATTCCTCTTATACTAATGTTTGGAGTTGCCCCTCAAGGTTGGAGGGTCTAGCCAAAATAATGTAAAGTTTTAGAATGCCTTTGACACAATAAATCCCAGACTGTGCTCACAAATGAAAAATAAGTGACTGGATAATATGTTTTGACATGGGCTAAACTTGGTGCCTATTGCCCTGCTGGCCCAAAGAAAAGAGGGAATACAAGATCTGTTGAAAGCCTGTGGCCTTGAGCTCCTTTGAGATACTTAGATAATTTTGACAAGTCTTACCCTGAAATAATAATGTCTGTGTTTGCTCAAAGTACAGTAAGTGATTGAAGTCAATGAAGGAAGATTAGCAGAATAATATAATGGGCTTTTGCTACAGTGGTTAGAATTTCAAAGACAAAAAAATTAAAAGGGTTTGGTCTTCGTACTTGAAACAAGTTGTTTCCTCTGTAGTTTGAATTAATTTGTGCTCTCTATGCCATTATCATAAATTATGGCCTTAAACCTTCCATAAATGCATTTTAAATTGGTGTGCTTTAGTGAATGATTGGTTATTTACCAGGCAGTTGTACCTGTGCTACTCATGCATTAAGGATGTGGAATAAAAGTGACAGAACATTTTGAAAAGCTACTAAAATAAAAAGTTAACTGCTTTAAAAAAAAAGCCCAAAAAACTAATGCAAACATTTTCATTTCCTTGTTTCAGAATGGTTTAGTCTTCATCTCTCCTGGGGCTAAAGATGATGAGCTCATCAAATCTCCATAACAAGTGTGGAGAATAGCCAAGAGGAAGAAAGGTTAGATTACTTCTTATGTAGGGTAAATATTAAGCCCAAGTAATTATCACCAGCCATCAGCTGTGAAATAGCACTTAGACTATTTTTTAGGGATTTAATTGGCTTAATGTGTGCAAAAACTGACACATCTTGCTAAAAGATGGCACACATTTGACTCCAGCAGTGTGGAAACTAGATATTTTAAGTTCCTTTCAACCTGTCTTACATTCTGACATTTGAAAAATTACATATTAAAAAATGTATTAAATATTAATATTTATCTTCTGATGTTAAGCCCAGCATCAAAGCACAATGGGAATGCTTATGTGATGTTTAGCAATCTGAAGTCAAACATATGCCACTTCTTATCAGAATCTTGCAATGGGCTCTGACAGAACAGTTGTCTTCAGAAGCTTGAGTTTCAAACTGGGGGTGAGGGGGGTGGGATTGCCCTGGGGTATGGTGTGGTAAAGCCAGATTTTAGTGGTTAAGTAAAAAAGGAATAAAGCATCTGCTTCAGAAGTGCACCTTGGGCTATTACTGTAACTCCTGTCCGCGCTCAGTGTGGCATCTCCTCCCCTCCCTGCCGGGGGCTGGGGCCCATCCAGTGCACGTACAGCCTGTGCCTCCTGAGGGGAGCTCTGCCTTTTCAGACATCTCAATTCCCTTTCCTACTTAGCTCCTATTTGGCGACCTCGTGTTTGTTTATTCTTCAGCAAAAGCTCTGCAGACCGAAGTGATTTGTCCAAGGTCACCAAGTGAGATCATGGGACAGGCAGGAATGGGCTCCAGCCTTGCTAATGGGGCATCGTTTGTTCCAGAGCTGTGGTTGTGCTCCCAGACCAGGGCCACAACCACATAAGGGCACAGCAGGTTGCCAGTGTAACAAAAATCCCATTACCTATGACATTCACCTTCCTATTTTGAAAGGCATAAGATTATCTTTCTATATGATGGATACTGGATGCTGGAAAAAATCTGGAAATCTCCAAGTTAGATTATGCTCTTTTCTCTTTTTTCTAACAGTTTCAACATGTGAAACAATTTTCATTTTATTTTGTGATGTAATCTGCCTTCTTTTTAATCATCTCTAAGTGAAAGCCTTAAAAAAAACCTAAAAGAAATTATCTCATTTTGTTTAAAATATACAAACCATACAATTACCTATTCATAAAAATCTTTTTCTTTGAGCAGGGTACAGATCAGAGAACAAACTGCAGCTACCAAAGGAAATATGGTAAGTAGTTACTTGTACTTCTCTTGGGCAAGGTCCATGAATTTAAGGACTTTCTCTTATTAATAAATGGAATTAACAGTGTGGGAATGGAATAGAGAAAAATTTTATCTTTCCTTTTCACTTACCTTTGCCAGTTGTTCATGAATTTCTAATAAGCTTGGTCTGTTGATTTTATTCCCACTGATGCTGCCAGTGTTTCTATAATAATCAATTTTGGGGACTGGGTCCATTGTGTTATGGCCAAAAGTTTGTAGATAATACATTTTACTGTGAGTATCATAGGGATGTAAGCTAGCTTCTGTTTTCTCCCCATTTTGATGGAAGTTGTCATATAATTCTCTTTTTCCTGGTCTGTAACTGATTCTTAGTCTGTTATGTGTTTCATCAGTAAATGATGTTTCTTCATAATGTGGTGGCTCAGAGCCCACATCCTCCTGGGCTGTTTCACTGTTGTCATGGTCTTCATTAATTATGTTAACTTGAAACCGATTTGCATTTGGATCCAAGAACACATTTGGTGCATTGTTCATTGACATCTTCAGGGATGCTACAGACTTAGGTCACTGATCCGTGTTCTCTTCTGTGGCTGCAGCCACACAGTTGCAGATACAGCAAAGGGTTTAGTGCTGCTGCAGATCAGACCTTTGCTTCTCAAATAATGAAAGGCTGAGAATTTTCTCTTGAATCTCTAAGCAGTCTTTCTGATGTTGGCTGCCAGTTTACTGCTATAAAAGATATAAATAAACTAATTCTGTTATCTTGCATGGTTAGATAAGTTTTCCACCACAAGCAGTCCCCTCTCCCCTGCCTCACCAAGTATCCATTAGACTGTCATCCTATGACTTGTTGAGTAAAAACATAATTGAAGCAAAGACAGAGCCTGTGGAGATGTTCCATCTGTGATGGATGCACTTGACCCTCTAACCAAACCAGCAGTATTTTGGTACAGTCTCCAGAGGAGGTAAAGGCCTGAGCTGTAAATGGGCCCAGAACTCCTCTAGTTTCAATCTGTTTTATGGAAACCCACAAAAGAGCAGGGTGAGCATCCATGTACACAAGCTTGGAACATGATCATGCAATTAACACACGGATAGCACGGGGCTCACTCCTCTGTTTTTGCTCCCCCAATCCCTTCCAGGAGAGTTGCTCCCTGTATTGTGCAGATGTTAAATCTGTTTGAGGTACAGGATTTGCATTTGCCCTTGTTGAATGCCATGAGATTCCTGCTGGCCCATTCCTCTGGCCTGTCTAGGTCCCCCTGAGTGGCAGCCCATAGAGAGATGAACGCACAGCTGTATAATCTGCTTCTCACCTCCTCTTTCCCACACAGATCTCCTCAAAGAAAGCAAATGAGCAAACAAAAACTCTAAGAGAAGAAGGGGTAGGTATATTTAAGGCCTTTAGTGGGTTACGTACCTTTGCAGCAATTTAAAGTATGGCTTAGAAAGCCCTGAAATGAGCTCTTGAAATGATGGCAATAATTTGTCTTGAAACATATTTCTAAGGAGATTAGCGAGTGTGGTTGTATAGACTTGTATAATTCAGTAGGAGCCCAGTTTGTTCAAACCATTGCATGCTTAGACATTGAAACTCTGCAAGCATTTGTAAAAGCAGAAAGTTTCAGAAATAAAATATATCTTATAAACAAATATATGACCTGAAAATCTGAATAAATAAGCCCATTACAGACATTTTTTTAAAGTTCCATATTTTTGCAAGAGGTTGGACTAGATGAACTCCTAAGATTTTTTCAATTTAAATTTCTCAATGATTTGGCCCTTTGGCATTGAAAGATAAATTACGGCATCAATATTTATAGCACAGCAATGTAAATTTTCTCTAAAATCCCATATCCAAATTATAATTTGAAGAGCTGATAATCAGATGTCTTCCATCTTCAGTATGAGATACAGCTAAAGCCTATTTTCTTATTTCTTCCATCAGCTATAGGTAATACTCTGCTGTCACCTCTCTGCTAAGACACCATTTTGTCACTCCTCATATTTATGTTAGTTTTCCTGCTTAATGTTGTATAAGCCTCACAGCAACATGTTACATTTATTTTACTTCTACTGGCTTTGTATTATTATTATTATTGTTACTATTATTACGCATTTATGATCATAGTATTACGCTTCCTTCAGCCTTTTAAATTTGCAAGGAAGTGTTTCATCTTCAGGCATGAAGGAGCAAAGACAAATCTTCTGTCATTGAGGTCAGTGAAACTATGTTTGTTTCCATCTCTATGACTGAATGAAATCCTGATTCCTTGATGACAATGAAACTTTTGCTACCAAGTAAAATGATTCTGTTATTTCACTGTCTTATTTCCATATTAGTGTTTTGCTAGAAAAAGTAAAGTCTCTTACCTTTCTGCTGTTCTTGAAAATAATACTTAGGTTTTCACAATGTATTTCCAGAGATCTCTGAACTGTTATTTGCCATTAACTTGGTGTTTAGCTTTCTAGCATTATGCATATATAATCAAGTTTACCTTATTCAGGGTAATTTAACTTACCATTCAATCCTGTGTTTTTAGGGAAGGAGACAATCTGCCTCTTTTATTCATGCATATAGCGTGACCCTCTCTTTCAGGCATAACCAACTCTACCTTATTGGCCAGATTTTTCTCCTGTTTAATATACTGCATAGACCATCCAATCTCTCTCTTTCAAAACATTTCTAGATGGTGATTTAGAAAGGCATTCTAGCTTGTTAACTTTTAACCAGCAAATGCACCTATCCATTACAATTACTGGGTTTATGGCATTGCGAAATTTCCAAGGGGGCCTGAAAATACTTTTGTTATCTCCATTTCCCTCCCCACTATGCCTGGTTCTGCACAGACCATACTCTCTCTATCTTTCAGTTCTGCATATATAGTCATGCAGATAACAAGAGCTCAGGACAGGATCTGCTCGGTGCATGTTATGCAGAAGATTCAGTGAAGTCAGTGGGATCATTCTTTGGGGGGGTCCTCTTGTCCTATATATGGTTTTAAACCATTTACTCCTGATCCTGTTTAAAGTTTTACTCTGAATATTTAAGAAGCCTGTGAAAATTATATTCTCTGTATTGTTTCTGGAAAGGCTGACTTCCTAGTCTTTCTGGGATTAAGAAAAGAGCATGCAAGAAATTATGAAGCTTTGTAATTAGAAGGGAATTAGATAATTTGCTTCCAGCAATAGATTGGGTTAAGAACAAAAATATTAAGACAACATTGGGGTTCCTTGGATATGTTTGCTGTGTAGTTTAGAGATAACTGAACTATATTTAACCCAAATAACTTAAGTACCTTCAGCACTCTAACCTGACAGCCCAGAGCTCAGCTGTGCTGATTAGATGTACATAAAAAGAATGGCAGTGTCAGGTCTCTGCAGTGGATGATCCAATCCAGCAATAACAGATCACATGAATCATTGTACTGATATCTACCTTGGATTTTATGGCTAAATTAACTAGGATAAATGGAATATACTGAATCTCTGAGGGTCTGGAATTTTTTCTTATGTATAATCTGAAGCAGTTGAAAGCCCTTACATTGCCAAAATCGTTTATGTTTTATAATTGAAATGGACCAGTGTAGATTAATACTGGCTGTTCCTGTCTTGTATTTTTCAGATAGGAGATTCATGCCCTTCTCTGTACAATTGAGTATTTCATGTTCCAAATGGCACTTGAGGTCTGCTGTTCCACTGTCTGCCTCTGCCTAGTACATAGGGCAAAGGAATAACATGTATTTTTCAGAATATGTGAAAAAGAAAACAACTGCTGTAACTGATCTCCTTGTCTTAGCTCCTCATTGCAAACAGATCTGTTTAGCAAGAGTGACAGTGCTTAAAATTCTAATGCCAGCCTTCTCAAAAACGGAATTGAATTTCTGTCAAGTACTGTCACACTTGCTAAACAGCTGTGTGTATGAGGGTGACCTTGAATATCCAGATTTGGATCTCTGCTTTCACTCATTCCCTTCTGCTTTGATAGGATCTCCTGTGACCAGTTCATCAGTGACAGTCCAGATCATACACTGTGCACAACTGCAGGGGCACAAACAGAAGAACCAGCTGTGGAGAGCGCTGCAGTGTACAGAGCTCTGGACCCCATCCCTCCTTGAGGGCTGGGTAAAAGTGGGTAAGCAGCATGATTGTGTCTGCTTTGGCCTTGCCAGGCTGCTGTAATTACTGCTGGGAGTTTTTAACCAGACAGTTTAAGTTCTGCTTTAAAGTGAATCATCTTCTGTAACCAAGTGGAATAAAAACATGGACAGACACCTCCTGCAGGTACCTCCTCTAAGCCACAACCATTTGTTGTCCTCCGCTTTTGTATCCTCAGTGTACAAGTACAGACACTGAGTTTCAGAAAATTGTGTTGGATGAGGAGGGCAGGGGGCTACCACTTAAACATTCACCATTCATAAGCCTGTCTTTTTCTGCAGCCTATCATGAGACACAGTAGTCATGAGATCCTCCTCTGAAGAGCCAGATATGATCTGATCCTTAAAATACAGTCTGCAGTAACTTTCTAGTGATTTTTTGTGTATTTGTTTGCTGCTAGCCATTTCTTATCTACCATTGCACTGTTCATCAAATAAAAGCAACATGAAGTACCTTTTGAGTTTGCAACAAATATTTATTTAACAAAATGGATGCCACCAACATATCTCCAAAATGCAGGTATGTATAACAAATGTAACAACAGTTGGTTTCCAAAATGAAATCAGCATCAAAATTAAGGCAGGATATTCTGTGAGTTTTCATGCAAGAGCATATTCAAATGTTCCTTTATCCAACCCCTCAACTTCATCTTCCCATGTGGAAGAAGGCATACTGCTGTAGGGGTCTAGCAAGATTTTGAAGCATCTGATAATTAGAAGTCCCAAGAAAACACACAAAATTCCCACAAAGGCAAAGCCAGTTTTTTGTTCTAAAGTCAGAGGGAAGGCAGACATTTCGTTGACACTCATAGTGGCTGAAGTGTTGCTGCAGTAATTACTGCTCATCATTGGGCATCACATCCTGGTGGCTCTGTGGGATTTTCACCTCTATTGCTTCTTTGCCTGCATAAAAACGTCAAATCAGTGTGGTTAGCTCTAAATGGGGTGCATATATCTGAGCTGTAGCATATGAACATTTGAAAATGAAAAACAGCTTGGATTTTAGAAGTGTCCTGTTGTTTTTTCACATTTAAATTAACGTGATACATTTGCAACTATTAGCCTCTACACACCATTCCCTTACTGGCCTCTGTTTTGAGACAGCAGGCTCACACTTTTCTGGCTTTCTGTCTCCTTAAACCAAAAACTTCAGTTGTTGCAAACAACATTTTGTCAGACTGGGCACTAGTCTAGAAATTGTGATTTGGCAATACTCTCTAAGGTCTCCACATGCAGAAACCCAGTTTGTTTCCTGAAATGGCTTTACATCTCTCTGCTTAAACTAGTTAAACTTGCATTGACCTCAAGGGTAATTTCAGCTAAATAATGTGGATTTTACTCATTTGATTTAGCTCAGAGTCTACATAAATAGATCCAACTTAGAAAGTTAAGGACTGTGTGTCCAATTTTAGTGAAGTCTTGGGCTCCAGTTTCAGAAAAAAATGCTGTGCGTATTTTGAGCTTGTAAGAAAGTGAGCAGACTGCTAAAATTATCCCTTCATATTTCTCTATACATGTCCACTCTTCTGTATGAGCAAAAACTGGTGGAAGAAGAGATAACAGAATTAAATTCCCTTCCTCTAAATCTTGCTCTCATTTGTTTCTTCTCCTTTCCCATACATACCCTGCCATTTTGACAGGCACAGTCAAGAGGAGATGTGCCCGTGCTCCTCGCGTTGCTCGGGGGACTGACCCTGACGTGTCCTAGGGAAGAGGATGCTCAAGCAACTCCACCCCACTGCTGCCACCAGGAGAGCTCTGCATGTTTCCAGAAAGGAGAAACTTCTTGTATCTGTCTTTTTAAGATCTCACCTATAGATTTTAGTTGGGGGTGGGGATAATTTGCTTTATTTTTGGTTTTCCATCAGATATTGCAATCACATCTTTCTTTTGTATCTATAGACAGTGGGAGAATTGGAAGGCTGGGACATCAAAAGTGCCAAAGGACAAAGACATTTTATTCTAAAGTTAGAATTTGAGGTTTTCTGGCTCTTGCTAACACCTATTTAACGAATGTGCCTCAGGGGAAACTCTTTTTGTTAATAATTCAACCTCTTTTTCCCCAGGGAATTGCCAGTATCCATCTATTTCTTGGCAGAGTAATTAGGCCACTCAGAGCTCTGTGCTGCCATGGCTACACTGCTTCAGGTCCCTGCACTGCTAGGCCAGGTTAAAAGGGAGTTCCAGTATCTCTGCTCTGAACTGCAGCCATGGCAGAGAGGAGCCACACTCTGAGTCAGCCTACAAGTAAAAACAACAGAAAAAGTAAAAATAACTTTTGGTATTCCTGAGCAGAAAGAAATGCACAGAACTGTTATCGTTTGATGTCTCTCACTTCAAAATTTGTGGGGTTTTTGACTATTATCCTAAAGAACAAAAATTTTAGAACAAAGATCCAAAGGGCAAAACACAAGTGTTTCTTTTTTTGCAAGAGACCTCAGTATAGTAGATAGTAAATAATGTTTCCTGTTAGTCTTTACACATTTACCAGAGCATAACAAGCAATGTTCTCTTTTTTCTATAGATCTGTGTATGAGATCCTTCCTTGTTTTGAATGATATTCTGCTCTTTGGATCATGCTGTTTTAATTCCTGTTAAGCTGGAAGAAAGATCCAGATACAGCCTACAGGAATTAGAAATAATGTCAACAACAAGCAATATTTATTTTCTGAAAATGCATCATAGGTAAAGCCCACCTGCTATATGGATTTTCATTGGGCATACTTCCAATTTTTCTATTAAGTTTGACCTTCTGCAGGAAAACAAAGATTACAGAAAGTTCAATATCAAAAATTTATGTTAGAAGTCAGTAGATTTGAACAAAAGCCAGTCAAGGAAAAAAAAAAAAAGCTTTCCAAAAGTCCTAGGATACTGGGTTATAAAAATTGAAAACAAGGCTTATAAAAGAAAATGATACATAGTCATGTACCTGGAAAAGCCAGACCCAAAAAACCCAGTTGCTCTCTTGAAAGACATTGAGAAGAATGTTAGGGGTAGGCTGGCCATGGAGAACCCTGAATTTGAGCTGAGTCCAGACAAATATGTTTGTGTTTGACATAACATTTCTTCACCACAGAGAGTAATTTTCCAAGAATATGACTTCCAGTCTTAGTCATTTTGCAGCTTACACAGTGGAATTAGATGTGATTTGTTTGTACATTATGTGCTTGTCAGGAGACATTATGGGACAAATCTCTGTGCCAAGTTTGACTGATGCTGAAACGTGGAGAAATTGATATCTTAGTCTTATTTAACAAAGGTTTGCCTGAAAAAGCTGCATGAGAAAACTGTGTATTTTGCCTGGGGGGATATTGGTTCTGGGAAACTCTAATGTGCAGCTTTGTGTTCTTCTGTTCCTTGTCCTGAATTTCAGAAACTGTAACTGATGCCTTAAAGTTCATAGGAAATTTTGTTCTAATTATGTATCCCCAAACCCATAGTACCTTGAGTACCTTTTATTGCTTTCACATTTCAGTGCTGCACACAGGTTAGATGGCCTCTCCCAGTTAGTCAGATACCTTTTCATTTGCTGCAGTGTATCTGTCAAAGTCCTGAGTCAGAAGACTATGAATGCTAACTAACCTGGCCTGGATCCCAAAATCCTCAAAGATAGCCTTTAGGACAGCATCATGGGGACAGGCATTGTATCATTTATAATCTGCAGAGCCATTTTGTGGGGGCTAGACCCACACAGAGCTCAATCTTTTTTTTTACAGGTCAGGATTCTTCTCCTCCTTTGATTTGTTACCCATAAAAACACTGGCAAAAAGAAAGGCTCCTTAACATCCTGCTGTGAAATAAAAGGCCACAGGAAGTCCTTCTGAGGCCAGAAGAAACAGTCAGAGTCCTCAAGAAAACAGGAATGAGGAAAACAGCTTAATACTGAGCTAAGAAAAACGGAGGTATGAGCTGGGGGTGCTGGCTACACCTATGGGGGGGATGAAGTGGAACATCACAGGCACTAGGTTTTGGGAGGCAGCTGGAAGGAAGATAGCAAAATTCTTATTCTAGCAGAATCACCAGCCCAACTCTGCCAGTGTTTGGTGTTGATTGAAGAGCCCAGCCCCAGCTATTTGGTGGTTTGGGGTGACAGGGTGCCATTTTTTTCAGACCTAGCCTTTACTCTCAGATTTACAGAGAGACTTAAGCAGATCAAGAAAGTGGCCAGGATTATCTTCCTGGGTTTCAGGATTTTGGTCCTTCTCTCACAGAACCCTTACAGGATCTTTTTCTAATGGCTCAGTACTCGGGAAAGTAGTATCTTTACAGGATCTCAAACTGGGAGCATTCATCCTCTTGGCATGACTAAGCCTAAGGTGCCTAAAAACTCACTTCCTTAATGATTTTTATAACAAAATTGACCACATCAGTGGCCATCTCTTCTCTTCTTGGATCTCTACAGCCCAGCTGCTGGTTCATGGATGTGGTCATTCTGAAAATACTTTCAATAGCTTCAGTCCTGAGCTTGTGCTTGAGTAACAGCAAACCTAACTTGGAAAGAGACATATAAACAGGCATTTTCTGGAGCTTTGGAAGCGCCTCATTTACCCTTAACTATCTGTTCATGGAAACAAATCTGTATTCCAGAAATATTATTACAGAAATTGGTCATAGAAGGTGGTAAGATGAAAATAATAATGGAAAAGTCCTATAAAATAGACTAGAAATAGAAATCAGCATGAATATGGAATTCTCTGAAGAGTCTGAGCTGAGTTAACAACACATGGCCAGAAATGCTGCAAAAGGAGCACTGTGACCACACAGTCATACTCATGTGCTCACTGCATGCCTGTATTATCTAAATTGCTGGGGAGAACATTGTATCTTCAGGGTATGGGTTCTAAGACCTTCATGGAGGTGCAGGTAGGAAGGCCAGGACACGGATGCTCAGCAAATGAAGACACGGCTTACAGCTCTGCAAAGAGAGCCCCACACAGGGTTTGTGCAGCACGGTAACTCAGGGTGCAAGCAACACTTTTCCACATAAACAGCATTGCCCTGCACAGAAGCAGCAGCCGAGCTGTGACATTTCCAGCCTTCCAACAAGGAATGAATTACAAAAATAAGATTTTATCTGTAGCAAATACATGAGCCTGCAGTCTTCATTGGACGAGAGCTTCTGTGTTGTGAATTCACATACGTGGTCTAGATTCGGATAAGATAGAGATGCAGGAAAATAAAACATTTACTAGCATCATCCTTAACTTGAGAATATGGAAAAGTGTTGCCCGCTTCCCAGGGGATGGACGCTGAGAGAGACCGAGCACCTGCAAAGCAATTGTTGCTGTAGGATGGCGCGCCCAGCCTTCGCTTTCACCGGCCCCGCTGCCCCGGGGAAGGCAGATTTCGGCGCCTACCCTGCCCTGCTCTCCCCGCCGCCCCGGGTGCCTCCCTCCGTCCCTCGCTGCCCCTGCCGGGCCGGGCGGCGCCGCAAGGTCAGCCCCGCGCCCCGCCCGCCGGCCCCGCCGCGCCGCCCGCGCTACGAACCCTTGTCCTCCGCGCCCGCGCTGCCCATGGTGGCGGAGCGCGGAGCTCTGCGCGCCTCCGGCCCGCCTCGCCAGCTGTCCAAAGCCCAGGTTGGAGTCCCGACGGCACGGGGTGGTCCCGGGCGGCGGGGGCAGCTCGCCCGGGCTCCCCTCGCCGCCCGGCGATGCGACCCCGCCGGGAGATGCTCAAACCGTCCTAATTAAAAAATTAAACACGGCCGCTGCTGCTGCCGCCTCTTCCTCCACCTCTTCGCCCGCCCCTTTCCATCACTATTCAGCCGCGCTCCTCTCCAGCCCCGCTTTTCACGGATTAAATCCAGGAGCGTGGAAACTTCCTGCAAAACACTACGTGCGGTGCATCGGTAAGGGCCGGGCCCGGGCCGCAGCGGAGCGGGGCGGGAGCAGCCCTCCCTCCTCCGATCCGCTACCGCCGCCCAGGCCGGCTGCCGGGGCCCCGAAGGCCGGGTGGTCTCTGCAGTGATGGGGCGGCGGTACCCGGGTACGGCATCCCTCGCGGGCCCCGCTGCCGGCCGAGAGGCGCAGCCCCGCCGCCGGCGCCGAGCGGGACCTGTGGAGCCGCGCTGGGTGCGGCGGGGCCGCTGCTCGACCTGAAACAGCGGGCACGGTTCCACCCGCTCATCTGAGCCGAAAGGCTCTTAGGCTCTGCCCGCAGTGTGGCCTCGGGTCCTCCCAGCAGCTCTAATAGTAATAACGATTAAAGCATAGACCTCGCTTTATATCCGTTCATTAGCTGCGTTTAGCTGATGCTGATTGCATATTAGAGAGGTTTCTATTTGCCACAACAGCAGGTGTTTAAGTTGGATTAGGAAAGAAGATACATTTTCCCAAAGCTGGATCTGTATATATTGCATTAATAAATTGCAAATCTGTTTCAAATGATAGTGATTCCATATTTGCAAATCATCCGGGTGAATACACCCCTGCAGGGATGCACGTGGGTCAGTGGAACAGGACTGTATCACACTGTTGTGCATCACGAGACTGATGAGACTGCTGTAGACCTACTAACAGATTTTGTTCTGTAGAAAATAATTTTAAAACTCCTCATTTTTCTTGCTACATTCAATAACACTATGGTAAGTTAAATCTTCTTCTTGAAATGATCTGGGGAAAAAAAGGGTTTTGGCTTGCCTGCCATTTTAATGCCCAATTCCTCTGCTGTGACTGCAGTGAACTTCTAAGCACTGAGTCCAAATACTTTCTCCTGCGTTAAAACTAATGGTTAAACTGATGGTTAACTATGCACTTGCTAATGGTTATTGGTTTGATTTTCTAATGCTGCATGATTAGTCATGTGATAAACAATGTCTGTAAATCAAGCTAATTTTTGAAGTGCCTCTCATATTTAAAGATCCATGAAGACTTTATAAATAGATAGTTTTAAATAGTATAAGATTGTGCTTTCAGAATATGTATGTAGAGCCCCTACTGCTCCTAAGGAACTCTAGTTTTCTTTTTTAGCCCTGTCCCTGATTTACTTGGGTGCCCCATGAAGGTCTCTCACTAGATGGAAAGCTATAGTTTGAATTTTTGGGAGGAGCAAATACAAGGTCTCTGAATTTCAGAGTACCTCCTCTATCTAGCATAATTGTCAAGGGAGAGTGACAGAAATCCAGTGATTCCTAATAATTGCTGAGCATTGCTATACTTGGAGAACCTTATTGAAAATATTGCTTGGGGGGTAGCCAGGACCACTCTGCTGTGGCTGGGAGTGAGGAACAGCATTGACAATAGAAACACATTCTGAGGGGTTGTGTCTTGCCTCTTCTGCCAGAATTTTGGCATGGGTGCTGGGCCTTTCACTACCATTTTTCTGGAAAAGTGTACTTGTGGGATTTACTCCTTGGGATTTACTTGAGTTTACTCCTTATAGATACATTATCCTTTTGTCTTGTTATTCTTAGAGGATTTAACTTAAAGAATTTTTTTTTTTAACACTGAAATAATTGTCCCTCTTGTACTCTAGCATGGCAGAAGTTGATGAAACTGTGTGTTTATTTCTAGGAATCTGACACTCATGTTCTATTCTGAAGACTTCTGATAATATGTATTAAAGATCCACTTTTCTGGAATTGAAACTGGAAAACAAACCGGCAGCTGGCAATAGGGAATGAGTCTCCTTCTTCATCTACCAGTTGTCAGCAGACAAGTAGCACTGTTCTTCTGTTCAAGATGGTGTATTTTAAAATGGAAAAGTGATGGAATAACAATCCTTTCCTACATTTAATTTCTTTTTCACTTGAAAATCACGAGTTTTTCTTTTGCATGGGAAAAATGATTTTTTTGTAAGGCAAATGGGGAGTAGTCTATGTGAATCATTCTGGATATAGGGACAAAGGAGCATTCACTACTCTGCTTTCAATTTCTTTACCAGGATCCATCTTTTGTGTCAACTGACAGTTACTATCACTTTCATCTGACTTCAATCATATTTGCTGTTGATTTGATCCTTATTTAGGGAGTGCTGTGTTTCTCAAAGGAGAGCCCTTGATCACAAATAGAGATTTTACAATCATCGAGTAATTTGTTATGTTGAGTTGGCAAATTCACCTGGACTAGTTTAAGGTTGGGCAAGCGACTTAAAGCCAAGTGGGTGCCAGTGAGTGAAAGGCAAGGTGGAAGTCTTAGAGCTATTAGCTGGTCAATACTTTTAATGTTTAAGCATCACTTGAGTGGTGTAGGTGTCAAGAAAATGTAACTGTTTTGAGGGATAACTAACTCCCTTGTAACTTGCTTTTCAGCTTAGCTTTAAACAGCTCTTTGAGTGTTCCTTTGCAAGCAAACTCTCCCTTCAATTGCTAGAAATTTTAAATGGGCTGAAGTTGGCAGTCAGTGAAGAATATTGTGCACAGAAGAAACAGATCAAGTTGAAGGTCCCCTCCTAAGCAAATTTAAGCAAGTTTTTTGACAATATGCATAATCAGATAGCAATACTATATGGGGGAGATAAAAGCAATAATAGAGGCAGACAGCAAAAAAGGTTGGATTATATATTAATTTATGTATTGATCACAGTTGCAACTTTGAATTATTTTATATAATTCAAGGTATTTAGCATTTTCAAAAGAATAAGCATGTCTATTCTACCATGGTTTTTACCATAGTCTTAAAAGATCTGAATCTATTTGTGCTTGTTCAAAGGCTGTGCTTTTACTAGACACTGACTTTACCAGCAACATAGAGTCTACAGCCCTGTGGGTCTGTATGGCACTGCTTTGGTGAGTGCTGGGAATGAGGCAGAAAAACAAGTCCTACAAAGCAGTCTCCCATGTTAAAGGTCTGACTAGGCCCACTCTTCAATTAGGAAAAGAGTAGGGATTCAGAAACTGCAGAAGGTTGAAAATCACCCCCTTTAAGTCCCATCAGTGTTAGTGTTGAGGAAGGTGGAAGAGTGCATGAATACAGTGAAAACCAACAGTGCCACCTTGTGTGGGTGGGACGGGAGAGTTCCTCCACGAGGAGGGAAATGGCCCCGGTGCATCTCCAGCCCTTGCACCTCGGCACTGCGGTGAGCCCCCGGCCAGCTCGGGACAGGGCAAAGGGAAGGATGAGTTCCCTTCAGACCTGCAGGAGGGAGCTGTTTGCTGCCTCACTGGAAAGGCAGAGGTGGTGGGTACCTTAAGGGCACTCAGCCTCACAGTGGAAGAAGGACCAACAAAAAAGCAGGTTGCTCAGTTTTTCCTTTTGTCATTCAGCTAGAGTCATGTCTGGGGGAAGAGGGGTAATGTGAATTGTTGCCATATAGGAACAGTAAAAGTGCTACCAAAGGTCTGGTCTTATGCAGCCTTTTAGGGGTAAAAAATAGGTGATTGAGACTCAAGCTGTGGTCAAGGGTTGCACAACACTGAAAAACAATTTTATGAGACTTAGGTAGATGTAAGCCTGCCGTGGGGGACAAAGAAGTTAGGTCCCTGCAGATCAAGTAGAGCAGCTCTCCTGTG
Organism: Dicaeum eximium; assembly: GCA_013396995.1. Classification (NCBI taxonomy): domain Eukaryota; kingdom Metazoa; phylum Chordata; class Aves; order Passeriformes; family Dicaeidae; genus Dicaeum; species Dicaeum eximium. The sequence continues at coordinate 2,842,807 of VWZP01001966.1, forward strand.
TGACTGATACCACGCTGTTTCTCAGCCCAGAAAGATAGTGCTTAAATGCAAAGAGAGCCTTTGGGGAAAATAGTATTTGCTTTACTACAGGTCCACTATAAGTATGCAAAAGAGGGTGCCTGTTGCAGAGTAGGGCTAATTTTATTTTTTTTAGCACAAAGTAAAGCAATGTAGGTTGGGTGCAGCCTTAGGCAGTGCAGACTGGTCTGGAAATACTTGTGTCTGTGCAAAAAGGAATCTTTAAATAAGGTATGAAAGTAAAAAATATTTACAAAGCAAATATATTGCTAAAGGAACCCTTCCCCAGCTGTACTTGGGGTTTCCTGGAGAAGGGACAGTGTCTAAAAACTGCTAAGCACATTTAGGTATCATGGCAAACAAAAGAAGAATAATTATGTGTGACATATCCACCACACAGGCATCATATAGGTGAGAACTGAAAACAGTCATTTACAAAAAAAAAGTCAAATGGATTTAAAAGCTATGAGGCTCAAAATTCCCATTTTATGAAGTTCCGTACAAACTGACTTTCATGAATGTAGAATTTTTTCACAAGTTCCACCTGATAAAAGTATTGATGAACTGCTTTTGATCATGACTTAACCAGAAACAAAATTTAAAAAATATATTGAGATAAACAAAAGACAAATTAAAGTGGTCCTTTCCAAAAGGATGATGATACATATTTGTTCATTAGCATATTGGGAGCTATGCCTTGTTCCTCACTGAGGACTTGAGATGAATTTACTGGAGAGTTACTGTTTTGAAAAGAATGCTGATACTGAAAACACACATAATTATTTTACCTCAGTAACTACTTGTACAAGACACTTTCAATAGTAGTTCCTTTACAGTTGCTTACATTTACATATAGATGCAAGAACATTAATAATATTCCATTTTCCTCAACTCTCTGTGTAAATTAGTGCTGTCAACTCTGTGCTTGCCAAGAATGTACAACCATTATGCCATACACCCTGCCTATAACTGTGAAACACTATTTACATTAGGGGATGACATGAAGAATTTGTTAGGACAGCAGATCAAGAACACTTGTAATAGTGTTGTACTAAATGAAGGATCCCCTTTTAACAGGAACATTCCCTAGAAATCTTGTCTGTCTCCTGTAAGAACATGAACAGAGGCAGAAGAGATGTTGGAAGCCTATATATAAAAAGATAATTTTAAAATATTCTCAGGAGGGACCAGTAGTGTGTAACAAAGGAGAATTTCTCAGCACAGGAAATGGCATGGAAAGACAATGGTTTCCTTTTTTCCACTTAGGTATGGTAAGTAGATTAAAAAAAAAAAATTAAATAATTTTATGCTCAAGAGTCTTCCCAGGAAAAAACTTAAACACTTTTCAGTGCAATTCTGCAGTCCAAAGAAATTTCACTTTTTAATTCCAGTTCATCCCCGTCAGGTCTCTAACAGCTCTTTGTGGCTTTGCTCTCCCATTTTTATTATTGTTCTTTGAAGACAGAAATACTGAGTGATTGTATGTGGGACTTGTAGAATAGGAGGCAAGACTCCCATAAAAATCCTGACACAGGCAACTGAGCTGAACAGAATGCTCTAAATTGGAGTTGTGGTGTGAGGGAGACAGGGCAAAGCTACCATAACTCCTCCAGGCTTTTAGCCAGATTATGCCCCAGTGCAGCCTTAACACAGAACACCGCTTCATCTTTGGATGTGTATGGATTGTGCAGTTCTGAGTATTTATTGCAAAACCCATCGTGTGACAGTGGAGTTTACTGATACAAAACCGTGTGCACTGGGCTGTGCTGGGTTGATCTTGGCTGGCCCTCAGGTGCCCACCAAGTTGCTCTAGCACTCTTCAGCAGGATGGGGTGGGAGCAAATAAGATGGAAAAAGCCCAAGAATCAACATAAAGGCTGTTGAATAAAGCAAAGGCTGCGTATGGGAGCCAAGGAAAACAGATTTACTCTCTGCTTCCCATCAGCAGGCAATGTCCAGCACTTCCCAGGAAGCAGTACACACAGCAGTTGCTCTGCAGGACAAATGTCATAACAAATGCCCTCTCTCCCCACCCTCGCCTCTCCTTTTTCTTGGTTTTTGTTGCTGTGCAGATGTCATATGGTATGGAATATCCCTTTGGATAGTTTGGGTCAGCCGTCCTAGCCTGTTCCAAGATCTTGCCCACCCTCAGCCCACTGGTGAGAGGAATGTTGGAGATAGAGATGTTGTCCCAGCAAACACCAGTGTGTTACCAGCTCCTTTCCAGCTACCAGTACAGAGCACAGCATTGAGGGCTGCTGTGGGGAAAACTGACCTCACCTCAGCCAGACCCACGGGCCCAAAAGGCATACAAACCTGGGGAGGCAGCAATTGAAACAGCCAGCAGATTATTCAGAACAAGTAAGCAAACTGTGTGTAGGAAAGTCAGCAATTCCCGTTATATCCACAGGCCCATCAGCACAGGAATTCAGTGTCAGCTGCTTGGTGCCATAATACTGCTTTAGGGAGTATAGGATTCCAACACTTGAGATGCTCTGTGCAAAGCACAATCAAACAGAGGGTCTGGTAACCTGAACATGGGAATTACTCCCCTCCATCCTGAAGAAGTGAGAGCTGTAAAATGTAATGACAGCAATATCAAGTAAACATTAACTATTCCATCAGTGATTATATTGCAAATACCAAGATATTTATCTAATTATGGTTAATGTGTGAACAGAATTACAACTCTTATCAGAACTCTGGACATGCCTTTCTGCCTTCATCTGGAATGGAGGTTATTGGGGTGTTTTGCAGTAGCTTTGAGCGCTTTCTCCAAAATCTCATGCTACCAACACTTGCTATGAGACATGAGGACAGGCAGAAGAGTCCCAGCAGCTCATAAGGAGTTTACTTCCAAAAACCACATTAGTACAGGCCTGTGGGTCAGCAACCAGAAGCCACCAATCTAAATTCATTGCAGAGGACTGAATGGCTTTCCTTATATAATAGATATTTATGTAGTATTTGGTTACCCCTTTGGAAATGCTTTTGTACTTGTGGTTAGTAAAATGATTAAACTTTGTCCAAATGATAAATGCTTTTTTCTTCTTTTAAAAATATAGTTTATTAGAGAGTGTCCAAAGGAGGCAACAAAGATGGAGTGTCTGGAGGCCTTAAGAGGAGTGACTGACGTCACTTGGTCAGCCTGGAGGAGACAGAGGGGAGACCTCATTGGGATCTTTGACATTGTAGCAAGGGGAAGCAGAAGCGCAGCTACTGATCTCTTCTCTCTGGTGACCACTGAGAGGACTCGAGCAAACAACACGAAGCTGAGTCAGGAGAGGTTTAGGTTAGATCAGGAGAAGGTTTTTCACCCAGAGGGTGGTTGAGCACTGGGAAGTGGTCACAGCACCAAGCCTAAGAGAGTTCCAGAAGTGTTTGGACAATGCTCTTGGGCACATGGTGTGACTCGGGGTGTTTTGTGCAGGACCAGGAGCTGGACTGGATGATCCTGATGAGTCCCCACTCAGCATATTCTATAATTCTGTATTTGGTCTGAGCTGTCTCAACACAGGTTAAGGGTTGATTTTGTGTACAAATCTTTCAGAATTCGGGGGCCTTCAGTTCACAATGAATGTAGGGATCTTATTAATGTACAGTGGTACTGAAATGTTTGGAAAAAGACCAAGATTTTTTTGATCAGAAATGGTGTGGCCAGCAGGACTACAGCAGTGATCATCTCCCTCTGCTCACACTGGTGAGGTTGCACAATGAATCCTGTGTTCAATTTTGGGCCCTTCACAGCAAGAAGGACATTGAGGTGCAGAAGTGTGTCCAGAGAAGGACAGCTGATCGAGGGTCTGGAGCATAAGCCTTGTAAGGAGCATCTGAGGGAGGGTTCAGCCTGGGTAAAAGGAGGCTCAGGAGGGACATTATGGCTTTTGACCACCGGAAAGGAAGATGTAGCCAGGTGGGAGTTGTTCTTCCATGAAAAAAGTGATAAGGTGGTAAGAAATGGCCTGAACTTGCACCAGAGGAGGTTTAGGTTGGATATTAGGAAAAATTCCTTCACGGAACTGTCTGTCAATAACTGCAACAGACTGCACTGGGAAGTGATGGAGTCACCACTGCAGAAGGGGTTAAAAAGACGTTAAAATGTGGCACTTGGGGACTTGGCTTNATGGCTTTTGACCACCGGAAAGGAAGATGTAGCCAGGTGGGAGTTGTTCTTCCATGAAAAAAGTGATAAGGTGGTAAGAAATGGCCTGAACTTGCACCAGAGGAGGTTTAGGTTGGATATTAGGAAAAATTTCTTCACGGAACTGTCTGTCAATAACTGCAACAGACTGCACTGGGAAGTGATGGAGTCACCACTGCAGAAGGGGTTAAAAAGACGTTAAAATGTGGCACTTGGGGACTTGGCTTAGTGGTGTACTTGCTATATGAAAGGGTGTGCTTGAAGATCTCGGAGGTCTTTCCCAACCGAATTGTATCTGCGATTGAGCGATTCAGTGACTCAGTGAAGGCGGCTGTCGTGAGGCGCAGCGGCGGCCATAGCAGTCCCCGCGTCGCCATGGCAACGGACAAAGCCTCGGCGCGCGTGCCCCCCCCCTGCCGCGCGCGGCGCTCTCGCGAGACTTGGAGCGGCGCGGCGCGGCGAGGCCGAGGCGGTCGGGGCCCGTTTCAAACCGGCGGTCGCTGGGCCGCGGCCCGGCTCGAGATGGCGGAGAGCGACAGGGCGGAGGCGGCCGCGCCGCGCCGAGCCGAGGAGGCGGCCGGCCAGGCGCCGCAGCCGCCGCCGCAGCAACAGCAGCAGCCGGCACCGCAGCAACAGACGCCGCAACAGCCGCCGCAGGATGAGGAGGCGGCGGCCGCGGTACCCGGTGGCGGCGCGGGCAGCGCAAATGGCGTCAAAATGTGTGTGAGGGCAGGGCCGGGAGGGCGGCGGGGGCAGCGCGGCCGGGGTGCGGCGGGAGGAGGTGGTCGGACCCCCCCA
>VWZP01001968.1:0-86310 GCA_013396995.1 Dicaeum eximium
AACAAAAAAACCCAACCAAAACACACCCATGTAACACAACCCACCAGCAGGAGCCAGTAGGGCAGCTGCACCCCTCCTGTGCAAACTGCTGTGCCATGCCCTCACAGCCATGCCATGCCTCTGTTTGCCCGGTCTGGCTCAACACGCTTCCTAGAGCCATTTAAATCTCCTACATGTGGTCCTGGCACACCTCTTGCTTACCTGATTGGCTGTTTCCTTGAGATCCTTTACTGAAAAGAGATAATATGTAATTCATTTGGGAGAAGAAACTTAAAAATCCTAAATTCATCTGTGTTGTTAGCAGCAGTACTGTAAACCTCTTTGTCAAATTTCTTTGACAATTTTAGCTGGAATTTACACTCAGAAGTGGTAACTCAGGGGTGATAGATTCCATTACACTTTGCTGCCTTACTGCTGCCCAAGATCTTGGGAAAGAACCCTAAGAGTTTAACCTTTAAGGAACATGACTCTTCATTTGCATCCTCAACAGTGTAAGTCCCAAAATGCCAAGCAGGAAGCAGAGGGTCTAAGTTCTAAATTCAGCTTGGCTTCTGAATGAGCCTTTCAGATTGCAGCTGGTTTACTATCATGTTGCAGCAATCACAAAGTAGTTTTTCTTAGAACCATATAATTATTTAGGTTGGAAATGAAATCTTGCATTTATAGGCACTAAGAGTAATGGGCTTATAAAAAAAAGATCTAAATGGAATTCTCTACTAAATTTAACTTCCTTAAATGGGGGTCTGGGTGTGCTTCTTGTGAGGCTTATGACTTCTACATTAGATCATCACTATATGAGTAACAAAAATTGTGCAAGCAGGTAAATTTGTCCCTTCCAAGCAAACTGCCCTAATAGATTAAATCTAGGCTCCTTAATTGTTTTAAAATGTCAGCCTAAGAAAATGAAGACAAAGAGGAAAAACCTCTCAGTTTTTGCCGCTCCACAGAAATTCATGGTTATATTTAACAATAACAAAAGGAGATTTTAGCACATAAAAATAAGCAGATTTTTAAATACTCTTACTGGATCATACAGAAAAAGCAAGTCAATGAAACAAAATGCTGTAAAATGCAAAATGCTATATAAACTGAAGGAAAAAAATGCAAAAGCTAGGAAAACATTTTGCTGAATTGGAATCAATAAAGATGCAGATCATTTTTCAGAACTTGTCACTTACAGTATATATCATAAAAATATGTTTTAAAAAGAAAAGTAGTTTAGCTTGCTTATGGGTTTATTTTGAAGTTGACACAAATGTTTTTTAATGCCTTTAAGTTTTTTGGCTGGTTGAAGATGTTAATTTCTGTGATGATACAGATTACTAGATTTAAATAAATCTTTTAAGTAACAAATTGCTTTATTTTTAAGGGTAATAAGGATATTATTCATTTATCTTGACATTGCCATCTAGGTATGAAGAATATTTTAAAAAAAAGAGAAACTATGTAGATGGTTGTATAAATACCAATAAGTAACTTTGAATTACTTAGAAATAATATTTTTAGCAATTACTTATTTCACTCATCTCTTCCAAATAGCTGAACAAATAGTCAATCTCAAGACCAACATAAAAGATCTGCCTTAATTATCCAAATTCCTGTCCTGACTGGGGTGTGAAAGTGCACAATTAACTCCAATTAACTCTGAGATTTAGCAGTGTTTTTCTTGGTGGCTTAACTTTCCTAGAGCCCTTTTCCCAGGAACTACTTACTGATAGGAAAGGGACCTTTGTTCTGTTCACATTTAGAATTAATTAATGAAATTAAAAGTGATGTCATTCTTCCCGACTATAACAAATTTCTTTGCTCAACACAGATGAAATGGGAGACTGGCATTTAGAAGGTTATAGCTATCTACTAAAATTGTGCTACCCAACAGAGGGATTTTTTGTGTAACTGTTTCTAAAAACATTTTTTGGAAGCACTGATATGAACACTGAACTGTTACCTTTGCTTTGTATATACCTATTATGATAATCATGCATATCATGCAGAAAGTGACACCAAAGAAACACTTTTCAAAAATTGCTTGTTTACATTATGAAATTATTTTAGCTTCCAAGCCTATGGGAACATTAAATACATGTTAGTACGTGAAATAAACTCATGAGTGATGGCAGTGAACCAAAATGATCATTCTCTCTCTGTAAGGTTTGTTTGGTTGGGATTTTTTTAGGTAACCGGCATCTCCGAGGAACATCTGCTGGATAGTAGAGAACAGTTTATTAGCCTTAACTTAAATATTCCTTTTTTTTTTTTTTACTTTTTTCATTATCATTTCTGTGTAGGTTTCACTTTGGCTATCATCTCCCACCTTTTCTGCACCAGGTGTGCCATGTTTGCAGCTAAACTTCTCACTCATATGATGGTTGCTTGTTTGGGTACTCAGGTAAGAAAAAAGACTGAAGTCTCAAAATGTAGAGTAAGTACTTGTTTCCTTTCCTTTTCTTCACTTTCATGGCCATGTCTGAACAGACCTTCTTCAGTGTAAACATTTTTGGAAAATGTAAAGTTTAAACATATGACACTTAAAATTAATTCAATATTCATATCCTGTATTGGGAATTCAAGTGAAATTACACACTGTCTGAGAATATTTAATGAAAACTGATGGATGATATAGCAATGTGAAAAGACAGTCCCATATGTGGAATGCTGTGCTCAATTCTAACTTCTGAAGGATTTTGAAAGTTATCTTCTGTTTGGGCCCACAGGCTTTTCTGTCTGTGACCTGCTTTTTTGTTTAAATACACTGTATATCAACTTTTATATGTAATTCTGATCTCTGAAGAATAATTCTTAAAAACCGTTCTGTGTGGTGTGTAAATGTAATAATTTTAATTACAGAGCTACAATTTGTATGATTCTAAGTAATTCTGTCATTCATCCTCATTCCTTGAAATCCATCGCTCTCTTGATATCTTTTCCTTTTGCCATGCAATGATTTTGAAAGAGGATTTTAGCAGGATAACTGCTTAGGTAGTGAGCTAGTTCAGAGAGAATGTAAAGACAGTTCAGTAGCAGCTGTCAGATAAAGGAAAGTGGTTTTAAGTCAGAATGAAAAGAGAGTGTTTGACAAGGGAGAACTGAACTGCTGTGCTAGCTGTTCTGAACAGTTATCTTTATCCAGTTTACCTATGTTGTGATATGTTGGCCTGTTGTGAGCTAGCCTGATTAAGTAGCCAAAATTTAACAGATAACTCTTTGTAGACGATGTATGTATAACTACCCACATACAAGCCTTTGGTCACTGTACATATGATTCGAAATTCACAATGTAATTCAAAATTTCATGAGTTTGCTAACTAATGACTCTGTATGAGAGAAGCTATTTAAGTTTTAACTGAGCTATTTAAGTTTCAACTGAGAACTTACTACATGCAAATCAGAACTTCATAGTTTAAATACAAGGAAAATGTTCGTATTTTCCATTTCAATCTACTAATCGTTAGGCACTACTAGACACTGGATTTGTAACTATTAGCTCTCAGGCTATTCTAGAGAATGAAGGAAGCTGGTGTTTCTCTGTGTGTTTATATTTTTATGAGATAAAAACCCACAAAACAACAGAAACCCAAAAAAACCAACTGGGAAGTTTGAGGTAGCTCCACTGTTTTATACATGCCTAATTAATTAGTTTTTGTCTAATATCTGCACTGGGTGTTTATTAGGTTTGTAGTTCTGGGGTTTTTTAAAAATTGCTACCATCGCACTAGTACTCATGTCTGTAGATGGCAGCCAAATCTTTTCAGCCCATTGCTCAGAAACTTGCTGTTCCAAGGCTGTGCCTGCTTTGTAGTTACTCACAATAGTTCATTTCTCTCTCAGTGACGGGGAATGGTGATTCGCAACATTCAACCTTCATTTCATTCTTGGTGTGTCAGGGCTGCCAGCATTAATGGAGCACTTATAAAGCATTCAAGAGCGGATGTTTCACCATGTGTTTGATGGAGCTCATTGGAAAAACATAAAAGCCTAGATATTTGTAAAACACTTTTTATTCCTTTCAAGCATAAGTTCATGTAACAATACCCTAAATGAATGAAGGAAAAAATTGCTGGGCTGAGATTTTCAGTTTTGGAGTAACGTAGGTGAATTTTTGAGTATTCAAAAAAATTAAAGTAGTATGAGAACATACTTCACAATACTGTTATACTAGTCAATTGAATTCTTCTTTTCAGAGCTATAAACCTAGATTGCAATCTTAATAGGAACTATTGTTATGGCTACTGTGCTTTGCCTGAGAATTCCCAGGCAGAATGCATGAATAAGCACTTTGTACATGTCTTGTTTTTGTATACTCAGCTTGATGCATCTTGTCCACATTAAATTTCAGGGGCCGTTTCCACATGCTGAGTATTACAAATGACATTAATGTATTCTAAATTCTCTGTTTAGATATTTTGTAAGTGCACTGTTGAGCTGCTTTGCCTATATGCAAAAGCCACTTCTCTGGAATGTTTGAAAATTCACAACCTGCTTATATTAATTACTATGTACAATGGCCTTCCATTCTTATGGCCAGCAAAGCAAAATAAAAGTCTAGTCAAATAGAAAAAAACTTATGTCATCCTATTTTTTGTCAAACAAAAAAATAATATTTTCTAATTTATCCTATCCTCAAGTTTCTTATACACTATGATACACTTAGGATCATCACCTGTCACTGCAATAACTACCAAACTGCCAGGCCAAGTTGATCCTAGCACTGACTTTGATGGAAATATATGATGAAGAATTATATTACTCTGATTAAATATTTGAAAATTGTAGTATTCAACCTGAGCAGAAATACAAACATACACGTCATTTATGTTTTTCAAGAAGCAATAGTGCATACCACCTTCTTTTAAAAAAATTGTTAAACATTAATTTAAAAATTATAAACTGCAGCCTTGGTAGAATTGTTGCTTTATTATTTGGACTCTTTCGGATTTGGACAATTCTGCCAGAAAATAAATTTTAAAGATGTGATAAAATCTCCAAGAGATAATGAAGGAACAGGATATGAATGAATGAATGAATGAATGATCATAAAGCCTGTAGCTTCTGCCATGCTATAAAAGCGAAACCTTCAGAGAAACGTTGAAATGGTGCTTCTGCTCTACTGTTTTAATCTTAACTCCTCTCTTCGAAAATAAGGAAATTCTTATTTTCCCCTACACATAATCAAAGTCCAAAAGAAATTGACATATATACCTGGATAGGGGGAGCTTGGAAAGCGTGTTCCAAAATGAGGTGTCTAGAGTGATCCTCTGTACCACCCACCACAGAGGCAACTTGTGATAGTGACTGACTGAGTACCTGCCTTTCTCCTGGCAGTAGAGAAGAGTTTTGATTTTAATTCAGTCTTCCCTTATGGTAAGCCTCAGCCTTTTAGTCAGCTGCTGGGAAATTGTAGTTAAAGGAATGTTTCTGAAGAAGCTGGGAGGTATAGAGTTTCACTAAATGAAACTGGTCCATATAAAATATGAAACTTCTGTGGAATAGGAAACAATAAATATTTTTATGCATTACTTTGAAGTTAGGGCCCAGTTCCCAGAGTGCAGGAATTTGTTTTTGAGGAAAACTAGGCCTGCAATTTCCTTGCTCTTGATTTCTTTGCTGCAAACTGACAGCAGCAAATAATGCTGATGAGATACCGACAATGCTTACTTGTAAGATTTGAGAGGACACAGAGGAAACAGAAAAGAACTGTGTACTCACGGTACACAGTGATCCAGAATTGGTGCCGATTTTAGAAATTTGTCTCCATGACAATGTGTTTTGTCTTGTTACTTTGTGATGTGGAATATTTCAGTAAGAATTATGAGTGGTATGTAGTCTTCTTCCACCCTTGCTGTCAGTGTTCCTGTCTTTGGGATAATAAAATCTAACATTTCGCATTTATAGAAGGAAAGATTCTACATGTCACTAAGAATGGAAAGTGGAAAAGATTTTCACTTCTATTGGAGTATTGGAATGCACAGCTAGCTGAGACACTTGTTGAGTATGTCAGAAGGGAAGGGTGTGTCAGTGAAAATGTTCACGTGGGTAAGCTGCTTTCACCAGTTCCCTGGATAACATCTGTAAGATTACAGGAAATAAATTTTATTTACTTTATAACAGTCATGCTGTTCCTGGGGACACGATGTATGTTCCCCAGTCCTACTGAAAACATGGTCCCCTATAATACAGCAGGCAGTGACTCTTGGAGTCTCACCTATTTTCTTTGTTACCATTGCAAAAATTAGGACTTGACCCTTTTCTACAGGGACTATTTTATTAGGTTTCAAACTGACTTATGTAACTATTTACTGGCTGGTTTCAGTAATTCCTACCAAGTCAGAAGAGTTTCTTTCAGAAGCAGGTTCAATCTAATAATAAGTAGAACTATTTGGGAATTGGACTTAAATAAAAGACCATTTCAAAGTGGACTAACATAAATGGAATGCTTTTATAGCAAAGCAATACATTTTACGGTCCATGAGGATTTGTGGGCCCAGCTCTATTACTCTAAGTTTCTATTTTTGAGTCCGCAATATCCAAAAAGAATCAGTCAAAGTTGGAGCTAAGCAAAGATTTTTAATAGAAGAGATTTTAATCTATATCGAGATTTCAATGACTCTATAAATTGTGTACATCGATCATGTATATATGCAGACATTTTAAAGATGATGAAGATGGATGGATGGATGGATGGATAGATAGATAGATAGATAGATAGATAGATAGATAGATAGATAGATAGATAGATAGATATAGATAGATAGATATTAGGTGTCCTCAGGTGTTAGATAAGGTGTATGAGGTCCTTCAGAATCTGAGTCAAGAAATCCTTACTGGAGAAGTGGAGTACTCAATCATTAGAATGTATATTGTGCACAATTAAACAGTGAGGAAGGACTGCTACCATAAAACAACAGAAGATCATTCATTACCTCATCACCTGGATTTCTGGTTAGGAGCTGACTATTCATATTCCTTAATGCAGAATATTTCCCTTTTCTCCAGCAGAGGGAGTCAATTTACCTGTGAGTTCCATCAAGTCCCAAGTTGCCACAGCTCCAAGAGATTTGATATGATGATGCAGTCTGCAGATACTTAGAGCTAAAGCTCAGACAAAAGTAAAAGGCCCTGGAAATGCTTTAAGAATTTATCTTTACTGTCTGCATCTAGGGACTGTGGAGATGTAGAAGCAGCTGAAAAACCTATATCCCATGAAGAGAGGGTAGTAGTCATGGCCAAGTAAACGAGTGTAAGAAATAAATTGGAAAGATTCTATTTAAATTTTGTTATTTGTTTTCATCTGCCAACACAGGATTTTGGACTTACACTGATAATCTAGGGCTATGGAAGTACCCATATATATTTTACTTTTGCTACTTGTAGGGATTTTAATTCTACCACCCTTGTTCATTTTTCTCATGTTGAGCCCCATGTAGTGTTATGCACAAGCTGTTACTTTATTTATAAATTACCTCCTAGGGTGTGCCAGAACTCAGATATATGAGCAATGCTATAACATATGTTAGAATACTGCTACATTATCTCACACCTCCTGTCCTCACTACAACCAGTCAAATATTCTCTTTATCACTTTACAGTATAAGAATATGAGATTTCTATCAGCTAATGCCTTCCAGCTCTTTTTTATTATACTCTACTTTTTCCCAACATCACAAGCAGTTGGGGACCACACACACAATGGAACAGACAGAAACATTCCCAGGTTGCCTATTCACTAATGTTCTTGGTGTCTTACTGTTAAGCAGGTTGTACTGCTGCCTCTCTCAATTTCATGCTTCATTGTCATTTTTCAATTCCTTCCCCTATTTTATGCCTCCTTTCTTCATCTGCCTTTTTTCTATCCTCTCATGTGTGTCATTCTGCTTTAATAAAAAAAGTAGTTATCTATTACTTCTCCTAATTAGCAAATCTCCTGTTGCTCTTTTCCCTGCTGAAGTCTATCCTCAAACTTGCCTTGATGGAGAGAAGGACAGCAGCAGTTGCTGTTACCCATAAATTCAGGCCATGGTAACAGCTGTGCTGTGTTAATATGAAATTTCCAAAACGTTCTTAATTTAGCTTATCTTTTAGAGGAAAAAATATAGAGGGTTTTATGAGCAATAGCACTTCAACAGTTTTTCTTTACAGCTAATTAAAACTATACTAACCATTGGAACTTTAAGTTCTGTTCTTTCTCCACTGCTGTCACTTTGATTACTTCCACATGCAAGAAAGTTTTGAAGGCGTCTTTTTTCCCATTTTTGACAGTGTTTTCATTACCTACTTCATAACTTTAAGGCAGCTAATGTTCCGTACACAGTAGATTCACAGGTCCTTTTCAGGACTTAATTGGATTATTTGTACACATGAAACCATAGCCTGATCTTGCCAGATTAATATAGCAAGTTTAGTTTTAAGTGTACTGGAGTTCTGATTGCCTTTGAAAAGAACTGAATATTATTTTCATAAATACCAGCTTACTAATGAGGTGGTTAACTATGAATAAATGTTTTTAAATAATGCTTAATTTAATTATGCTTAATGCTTAAATAATTTTTGATCAGTTTAATCAGTAGTCTGTGGTTGAATTTTATATGCTGATAGATCTGATTTTGTTCCCATGGTCATTTTTCCCTGTTTGTATAGAAAGTGCCTTTTGAAAATGACATTATAGACATTTATAAGAATTAAACAAACAGGTTATAACATGGCAGACTTTTTTACTTTTTTATATTTCTTTCTAAGATATGTCAATATTTTTAAAATATAATTCGAAAGAAAGACACTAATACTAATGCAGATCTGATTGGATTCTAAGAAATTATCATGAAAGCCTTAAATGCTTGGAATGACAATGAATAATCAGTGAAATGATTAAAAAATAGTTTGGGGTGTATATTAGGCAGAGGGAGAAACCAGAAGCATATAACTTACATGGTCATATGCGAATAAAACCATAAACTGTGTTCAGCCATGGAAAAAGGTTTAGAAAAGCATGGTGCTATATTTTCATGTTTCCATTTAAAAAAAAAATGAAGAAACCAGGAAGATTTTTTGGGGCAAAGACCCATGAATCAATAGAAATTAACTAAGTACAAGGCATGTGCATCATTAGAAATTAATGTCTATAGTTGAAATGTTTGCTGGGAATAGTACATTTTTATGTGGGTCTCAGAGACCAGAGATAGGAGTAAGTGTGTAGGAGATAATAATTAACTACATTGTTTTACTTGACAGCTGAAATGGGATAGGAATCTTCCCTTAGTCAGTAATTGTGGATCAGCTGGCAAGAAGTAGCTTGGAAGGCAAAAGAATTCAAAGTCTAAAGATTGTCTGTCTGTGAATAAACAAACAGAATCGAGTCAAATGAACACCTAGCATCTCATTTACCCCGGGATACAAAATGTCTGTTCCACTCAAAGGATAAATATTCTGATGAAAACTGTTAGCCCTTTCCCTCTGTCCCCCCAGTATTTATCTCTGGGCCTTGCAGTGTCCCGAGACTTGCATTTTATTGTGTCCTGCAGTAGTTTTGGACAGACACTGCTCTTATCTGTGGTGCGGTAGAGAGCTGCGTGTTCCAGGCAGTCCAAGCACAGGTCTCCCACTATTATGTAGGAGGAAATGGGAAACAAGGGACATACAAATGTTTTCGCTGCGTTATACAAGGTTAAGTGGCACCTCTTTACCCAAGCTTTTAGACTTCTTGTGCTCTACGGTATCCAGATTCAAAATCAGGAAAATTCAGCCTTGAAAATAACTTAGTAAATAATTTGTGGTTCCAAAATGAAAAGAAAAAAAATTTATCTAATAATAACTGCAATAACTGAAGCTTTGCTTTGGGATAGGTGGCCTTTTATTTCTTTTTGATGTGTTTCCACAGTGAGAAAAAAGGTGGGAAAGGAGGAATCAGGTAGGCATACAATATGAATACAACCCATGAAGATGCATCAGTCCTCTAAACCTAATATATAGAAGTTTTTTTTTTGTCTTTCCACCACTTCTTTCATAGGTGTGCATGACTCAGCACAACGTAAATGAGAGGCAGATAGAGAAATATATAACTGGAAAGTGCAGCTACAGACCTGTGTTCTATTAATAAATAGAACACAGTGTAAATTAATAATTAAAATTGGCTTGTAGTTACTACTACTTGTTACTTCTGAAGAATTTTTAAAATACTGCAAATTGTGCTTGAGTATAATCTGTGATCAAGATATATCAGCATACTTACAGACAATTGGAGACAGTTACATGAAAATTTTCAAAAGATCTCCATGGGAGGTAAAAGACAGAGCTCTCTAACAAAATCTATCTTCACATTTAATTGTGCTTTTCAGTTGTCACAGATCCTTGCAGCCACTCACCTTTGAACAGAGTTTTGGGTAGAGGGGTGGTTAATGTGTTCCTGAGCCCTCATCCGAACGTTTGCCAAGTCATTAACTTATAGTAGCATACAACATCCCACCCTTGTCATGGGACGGATCAAAGCAATATCCATATATTAATCTATATATTTTGCAAAAACTTGTACCTTGCCTTTATGCAGACTGATATTTGGCATTAATATGTTGCAGCTCATTGCTAACTTTCAGCTGAGATCGGATATGATGGCAACTGATCTTGTCAGAATAATTATTAGTCTGGGCATCTCAATTCCCACCTTTGAAGAACAAAAGCTTTCAGGATATATTTGATAGTAAATACTAACTATTGTTAAAATAGATTTTATTAACATCAGACCGATTCCTTTAAGTCTTGCGTAAATGTGGTTTCACTGGAAAAGGAATTAAATAGAAGCAAAGAAGGAAGGTGAATGAAAAGACTTTCACCATGTGATTAGTAAGTCTAAAGTGTTAGCTCTTCAGCCACCTTCTGTGTTATAAAATTCTTTACATTAGTGATCAAAAGGTCACACTTATCTTACTCTAACTTTATGAAATGTTTCTCTCTAATGTGTTCTTGGTTGTTAGGTCACGTCTTGGGGGAGAGTGGGCAAGGAGACAAAGACTACTCTCCCCAGGTTCATGCAGAACGGAGTGCCAGTTTATTTTCAAGCCCCTCCTTATAAAGGGCATTTGAAAGATCCGGTTTGGATATCCTCATTGGTCTGAACTTCATGTCCCTTTGCAATCTGGCCAGTGAAATGCTTGCAGCTTCCTCAGACATCTGACTGGGAGAAGCCCCTGTCAGTCAATCCCAGGGCTTGGTGTTACAACTTCTCTTTATACTGTGACGCTTGGTTGCATTTTTTGTATTGGTTTAAAATCAAGCTAGCTTTGACACCTTTAGCATTTAGACTGTACTGTCTTTGTTCTGTGCCTGTATGCTCAGTTCTGCAAAAGGATAAAACCAAGAGTGAACTTACTCTTAATTGCAGTAACAGGTCATTCCTGACATATGAAGCAAGTGTTGATTTTCTCCTTAGAAGCATGAGGACCCTTAGAATGGTCTTTTTATCACAAGTAAAATAAGAAGTCACTCCTTAGAAATCTAGTAATAGGTGCGGGTTGAGTCTGTGTCTGAGCTTGGCTTGCTCTGGCTGGAAGCAGAAGTCACTGGGAGTGTCCCACCAAACTCTCATTATCTTGTTGCCTGGAAGATTTTCCTTCAGATTTATAACACACTTTTACTAAGCTCAGTCTAGTTTAGACATCCAGAATGTATGCATAGTAGAATAATAAAATGTGATGAGATGTCTCTGGAGATGGCTGTTCACAGCTCTTTGTTCTGAAATCCTGCGGCAGTGTGTGACACTCATACACACACACAACTGGCAGCTTTCACACAATGGTATATTTCAATGGTATATTTCACAACATTTGCTGAAGCTTTAGATCTTTCAGGTTAATTTTTTTTTAAATTTGGACCATTCACTTTTGGAGGAGGAAACACAGCATATCAGTTTTCTAATATAACCTTTCTGCCCAAAGACATGTATCTCCCTATCTTCCAGCTTTCATAAGTGTCCTTACTGACAAGTGTCCTTATTAAGCTTCACCCCAGGAAAAAGCATTTTCAAAAGATCCTTTGTCTGAAATGCTGAGATGCACGGGTGTTATTAGTGAGTTTGATAAGTAGATAAGTCTGTTTATCAAAGGAAAATAAGGAACACTTTATTTTTTCTAACCTCTTGAATTACTGACAGGTTGTCTTCAAGATGTTACAATATTCTACAGGATTCTGCTAACATTTAGGTCTGTATAATATAGCAGTTGTTCCCTTTTCAAAGTTGCTGACTAATTAGTTAATGTAGCTGTACAAAACTGGAAACATTTTTTTTTAAGCAAAACCAATAAATGTATTTATTTCTCAGTAGTACATTGCCCACTTAGTTCATAGTTGTATCTGGGTTCCTAACTTGCAGCTTTACTTGTTTATGAAGTGTTGTACTGTTTGTGATGCTTACAATATACTAGACATTATAAAAAGAAATTTGAAGAAAAGAACTGACTGGGGGAGTTTTCAGTACAAAGAATCCCTTTTCCCATTTGCTCCAGCAGATTCCTTTCCTGCCTGAACTTTCCACTGAACATTGTATCATATTACCCTTTCAAAATATTCAAAGTTATTGGGGGTTGTTGATTGAAATACAGACACAGCATATGACTCCAGCTTTGGAAGTAATCACTTGCCATCAGTGATGAAAATGTAAATGTTGTAGCTTCACTTGGTTTATTTCATAATCCTGCACAAGAATCACCCACAAGAAGTTGTAGCGATGATCTCCTAACATGCTCAATAATCCTAGGCAGGTCTGTTGCTTAGCAAATCTGATATACCACACAACTTTAGTCAAACACTGAGAGGACACTAAACTATAAAAAAAGAAATTTGTAAGACTTCATTTTAGTACTTTCCTAATTTTGAGCTGCTATACAGGTAAAGAATTGAAGGCTTTGTAGCTATTATAGACAGCTTTCAACCAAGATCAAATATCCTTTAACAACATCACATGAATTTACTTCATTTATGTAAGGGGAGAGAAGCACAGTTTTTAAATGGTATTGAAGTTCTGTGGAATAAAATAAATTAATAGATTACTTGTAATTTAATTTTCAGCATTTTTGGTCTGAAACAAATGGAGTTGGGATGTTATCGAAACTGAGGCTTGACATTCTGTTTCCTAATATTCTTTCATGCCCACTTGTCAGCATTTTCAACTAAACACTATACTTTATTTTCTTCAAATGAAAGAAGCAAATTAATGAGTTTAAGAATATGTTCTTGTTTGATGACTACCAAGTAGTGTGCTTTAAATAATCCAGTAAATTATGAGCTGCAATTCATTCATTAAGTGGATGGAATGAGATAGATAGATTAATTGTGATACATTTCCCAAAATAAGTTATATCCTAGGTCAAATTGTTGAACATAATTTTTAATATGGCCAATGCTTTCTAACTAAGATTTGCAAAGCTTTGTGTGGTAACATACTATGACAGACAACTATTGAGGAAAGTCAAGTGTCACTGATAAATTAGAAATTCAGCTCAGACTGTAAATTTTTTTTCCCCTTCCTTTCCCAGCAAGACTTCCCCACACATCAGGTGGAAATCTGGAGACTCAAATATTTTTCTTGTAATTTGCTTTTAGCCTCTGTTTAGCTGTGTGGTCACTTCCATAGATGATGGCCCCCTCTTTGTCTCACACAACCCATCAGGCTATTAGCAGTTGCTACACTCTCAGATGGTACATGTTGCTCTTTCCTGAAGGGTTACCAATTGTGGTGGTTCTTTCACGAGGGGTTACCAATTGTGGTGGTCGTTTCCCTCGTGCATAAGGACTTTGACTCCGGTATCAGAAGGCTGAAGAAGGTTTTATTATGATGGCTGCATGTTCAGGCTGAGACCTAATGCCTAGTACAATGCAGCCTAATACAATGCTTTCTTCTTAGTGCTTAGTACGAAAGTGCTTAGAGCCCAGTGATAACACCTCTCTATAACATCAGTTGAGAGAAAGAGAGAGAGACCCATATCTCCATATTGTGGAGCAGGGCAGAAAAACAAGAGGTGTTATTTTTAGATTATTTATAGAAATCTCCACTGGGAAAGCAAGCTTTCCCTTGGGAATAAAAACCAAGCAAGCTAGCAGTGTGAAATTGAAAAATTATCAAGACGACAGGTATAGAATTTTTAAAACTAATAGTGACTTTTTAGCAAGTCCAGAAGTCTTTTATTAAGAAAAAAGTTCTGCAGAATCTACTCTATCATTTGAAAAAGAAAAAAGAGCATGTTCTCAGTATTCAGAGTTGACTTTCCTTTCCTCAGGGTACTGTGGTTTTTTCCTCAGTATACACAAAGAAAGAACGTGGTATTTGTGTATATTAGAGGTTTGAGGGTTAGTGTTTTGTCTTTCCTTGCTTTTCTTTCAGACTTTTTTGTTGGTATAGGTCATCATAGCACTTAGTGAGTCTCAATTCACTTTGGAAATGAGAAGTAATATCATACTTATCAACTATGATAAGATTGTCATACATTTTTTCTTGTTTTTATTTGTTACTCATATTTACACATTTGTAAAATGTGTATCTGTAGAAAATCATTAAAGTTGTAACTCCATGTTTTTTGTTAGTGGACCACTTCTCTTTCTGTACAATTGCTGGTGTTTATTTTAAAAACAAATCAGTCTGTGAAATTTCCTTCACTTATGTTTTTTTATTCCAGTGCTTAGTAACATTTGAGGTGACTTAAGGAGAACTATGAACAGAGAGTGACTCAAATACAGCTACATAGTAGGTATGCATCAGGGTAGAAATTAACTGGTGATTAATAGCCAAATCACAGCACAGAATAAAAGAATAATTAGGATGAGAGGACCTGGGGAGATCATGTAGTCCAGCTCCTTGCTCATTTCTCCCCATTCAAATGAGAGAATACATAGAGAGCTGTTTAGTTTAGATTTCATTCTGATCAGCCAAGCATATGCTAGGAAGTGGCTTGTTTCTTTCAATTCTAGTGTTTGTGTGTGGATTTGAAATTCAAAATGGGATTTGGAGAGATTTTTATTGATATTGAACTCATATTGTTCCAAATTATAAATCAAGGGCTTCCAATTGAAATGGATCATAAGTAAGCAATAATCTAAATGCTCTAAATAGTCTAAATGATTCTAACTAGAAGGCATGTTTCAATTTCCTACTTGTATTGATTACACTTGGGGATGTGATTAAAGATAGTTTTTATGGTTTAGCTCTGCAGATCATATTGTTGCCTCCTGAATTTTAGAAAACACTTTTATTTGGTTGATTTCCATGGTAATAATGAACATATTTATTGTATGAGCTATAATTCTGGGTGATACTTTCATTTTGGTTTCAGAGATATGTGCTTTTAACTTAAGTTTTATAGAATATAAAACTTAGAATTATCAGCTACAGTAACTTTTTAACATTATTTTCCAAGCTGTTTTCAAACAATTCAAGGGAAATAACCAAACCAGACTTTCTTTCACATTCTAATAAAATGCCCAGATTAACTATATGGGTGTATGTGTATCTGAGATTGAAATGCTGAAATCTTATGCTAGAGGTTCTTCTTGCAAAACAGGTTTGACTGAGGCAAGACTATTGTATATCTCTCACAGAATCCTTTAGAAGCCTAATCTCTACCTCCATTTAATTATCCAATCTGTTCTCTATCACGTGGCCTTTACTGATGTGATCACTTGTTCCTCACAAATTTAACTTTGAATTAGAATATGGATCAAGAGGTTTAATGTCAGGTTAATTCCTGTAAATGAAATCCCACTTCATGTGAAATGAAGATATAGTTTTTATCTATACCATCTCAGTTATGAGCTTTTTTGAGCCTATTATGATCAGAATACTTTCTTTATTTTAGATAGAAAACTGATGAAAAGCAATGCTGTGTGGTACAGTAAAAATACTCCTTTTGTTCATTAAAAGTAATTAGAAGCAAAATAGTTAAAATAAATTATCATATGCTTTATTCATTGTGTTGAAGTTAGTAATAGGATCAAGAATAGCATCAGAAAAGACTTCTGGTAAATCCAACTGTGTATAGGAGAACTGAAGCTTTATATGTGACAGCCTAATTATACCAGTTATGTGCTGCTGAAGTCTGTAGAGCCACCTTTTTCTTCATGTTCTTTGTCAGTAATTGCTCACAGGGAATGAAGACAACATATCCTCATGCAGATCTTTGTTATAAACAACTAAAAAAGTTTTCAGCATGGTTACTAATTAATAAAATATGAATCGAGAACAAGATTCATTTTCCTATAATAAAGCACAAATTTAGTCTATATCTTTGTTTATTATACTAACAAAACAGTACAGTAACCTGTGTTAGCATAGGCTCTGTCTGGATTCTGGGTGTTTTGTTTGGATAGAGATGGAACTGCATGAGCATGTGCCAGAAGCTTTAGCTTTTTAGCAACTCTTCTAGTTGTGAGGGCTCCACCAAAGCTATCTTCAGTTCTGTGACCCTAACCTCCCCATGCTCCCTTCCTGCAGCCAGAAAGTCGTCCTCACCATGAGAACAGTCAAGTTAGACTCCTGCTCTGAATAGTTTTGTGAGGGAAGCTATCCCTTTTCTTTGCCTACAGTGAGATTATGTTTGCAACAGTGAATTTAAGTTTTCTGAAGGGAATTTGTCCGCTTCTCTTTAATGGTGTCTTCATCCTGCTGGTATCAAAACAAAGCAGAACCCTATCAGCTTTTGGAGCGCTAAAGCATACAAACAGAAATTACCAGTAGTCACAAAGTTGTCCAACAATAACAAATATTTCCTTTTTCTTTTCATATAAATTCAGAAATAAAGGGGAAATTAGGGTAGTTTCTAAAATGTTTTAAGAAAAAATACAAATAGTATTGAACTCAGATAGTTCAATAATTCAAATAGTTTTGAACTAGACATCTAAAGATGGTGTAAGTATCTTGGAGCAGTAATTTAAATGTTATATAATAATTTACAGGGTAAAACATCAAGACTCAAATTACATATAAGAAACTTCTTTTGTAAAAAGGTTAGTTAGAAAGAAAGACTAAACTAAAAGAAAGTTAGTAGATTTGGTTATATAGTTAATATATTTCTTTAGCTGTCCAGTTTTTGTAATTAAATTATGTTATTTATTATTACAAATTAAACTATAATTTCATTTATTGAGAAATAACAAAGCAGAAATATGTAGAACTTAGAATTTCTTTCAAAAGCATTGGTTTGAGTTTCTTTCAAAAATGCATATATTTGAAAACAGAAAAAAATTCCTTTCCCTTGACTGAACAAAACAAAAAAAAGTTTGTTTTGATTGGTTTGATATTGATCTATTTATCTAAGTGGCATCATAGTGTTTAAATTATGACTTTTTTAAAAGAGTTAGAAGATGAATACTAAATTTTATTCATTGATGGCAAACTATATGAAACTACTTATGATAAACTATTCAGGTCATATGAGAATGTTGTTACATTGCTTTTAAAAGCTCATTGTAGATTTTGTGTTTGGGTTTATAATTTCTGTGAAATTCCATATAATACCATTCTGCTTGAGTCAGTTG
The DNA here is from genome assembly GCA_013396995.1 of Dicaeum eximium. Taxonomy (NCBI): domain Eukaryota; kingdom Metazoa; phylum Chordata; class Aves; order Passeriformes; family Dicaeidae; genus Dicaeum; species Dicaeum eximium. The sequence goes on from VWZP01001968.1 coordinate 17,509, forward strand.
GTCAAATTGCAGTCATTTCCAAGACCAGAAAAGCACAATAGTAATTTTACATGACCACCTGATCTAATCAGAGGTAGACAAATGTGGGGTTTTTTTCTTGCAGAATAGAAATTAGACGGTTAGGCTGCAATTTCTGTACAGGCTGGTCTCACTCATTATTTCTGGCTTATTTATGTTTAGAAAGTAATAACAACTAAGAATAAGACACTATTCAGTACCTTGTATTGCCGGAAATGATGACAGCACTAAATAGTTTTTCTTTTTGTAAAAAGGTCCAATTACTCCATTATTAATGACATTATTTAAGTACTCATTAAATGTGACATTATTTAATGGGTTCATGTTAGTTTAAAACCTTCATTAAAGGATTGCTCTGGGGAGCTTTGTAATCTTGTATTTTTCCATCCCTCCAGAGTTATATTTCCTACTGTCACTATAAATTTGGGGACTTTCATTTGAACAGTGAATGTAGAATCTTGGGTCATTGATGAAGGTGAAAATTATGTAGATTTCAGATGATAGAAGAAACTGGAAACAATTGAGCATCATCAGTTTTCATTGTCCTCTTTGAAATTATTGTCTGATGTCATGGTCATGGTTATTTGTTTTGTGGGTCTTAATATCAGGTGGCAATTTGCTATCTTGATAAGAGTGTCCCATTAAATAGTACTAAGTTTCACAAGTGAAGAGTGGCAGAATACTATCCCAGGGTAACCAGGAAATTCTGCACTAATTGTGAATGCATCTTCTACACTTTGTAGTTAGAGAAGGAAGCATCAACATACAGTTGGCATTGCTGTTATTCCCTTATTTTGGAGAACCGTGATATTAGTATCCTAGGATTATAGGGAAAAAAAGTCATCCATATTTAAAGCTGTTTTCTGTTGTAATTTTTTGTAGCAAGCATTCTAATTATATCTAAATTTAAATTGGTAATGAAGATACTACCAAAATATTTTTTCCAAAGCTTTGAAAAATTGTCCTCTGATAGTTTTTTTGAATTAAGAAGTATTTTTCATCTGACTAAAGTTTTATGTTTCAAAAGACAGCGTTTACGTCTACAGTCAATAATCCATTTCTGTCACTTTTCCACTTACTGTAAATTACTTTTCAAGTATTCTAATTTATTTAATCAGGCCTGCTTTGGAATAAGTATTCCAAAATGTCAAAATCTAGTTCTAGAATTTGTTTCAGAACTGAAATACTGATTTTAGTGCATTGATGTTGGATGCATCTTATATTAAGGATGCTTTGGGGATCTTCTGTGCACTGTCATTTCTCAGGGATCACCATGTCAGTGAAAAATAAAGTATAAAAGTATAAAGTATGTAAAACTACATATTTTAAAAGTGTGTCTAAACTGTACCAGACTAAAAACTGACCTCTCTTTGTGTACACACATAGATATACATATATAAATATGTGCTCAGTTACAAATGCCTTTGCTGTGGTGATGAACATGAGAAACTTGTCTTCTCCATTCCCATGCAACATTACAGCAGGATGCCATTCAGGTCCAAACTCAGCTTTTGTCTTGTGGTAAACAAGTCCTCTTCTTTGAATTGTCTCATTGGTCTGCATTAATTGTGCATAAGACTGTGCACAGTTCAGGCATAATTTGAATGCCTAATAAACTCTGATTAGTGAACATTAGAATGACATGTGATTTAAACTGATATGCTGCAGGCAGTAGCAGTAGGGGAGGAGTTTGTTCTTTGAGACCTCAAGAGCAATCAGGCTCAGAAATTTGAAAATAGTAAACAGTAGGAGCTTGGAGAGAGATGATTGGGCAGTCATCTTTTCCCTAAATCTTCTACATTCAAGTGTTTCTTTTTTCAGAACTTTTTTTTTCCTCTTAACTAATACATTTGTTGTAGGAGAACATGAGGGAAGGAGTGAATAAGTTTTAACAGAAAGTTAAGTAAGAAGTGAAGAAGTAATACAACTTTCAGTTCTTTTTTACAAGCTGTGAATTTAAACACCAGAAGAGCTGTAAAATTTCTGGGATATTTTGATATGTAATATTTAGAATTAAGTACAAAATAATAACTACTGTGTGTTCTCCCAATTTATTAACCTGCTTGCTTTTTTTTATGAACCATGTAGAAGTCTTAAACATTTGAACATGCTGATTTTGCTCATTCAGCTCTTTGTTTAACTGTATATCATGTTGGTGACTTAAATAATATCATTGTCTGTTATTCAACATGTCTATGTTTTAACAGAATTTTTTAATCTCAACTGCATAACCACATAAGCCTTGCTTCAAAAATACGGACAAATAAAATATGTAATCTAAGCCTAGAACTCTACATAAGGTCTATCCAGATGCTTGCTGTAAAGCAGGTCCTCACATCTCATTTCTGAACTGTATTTGCTTTTGACCTTTATTATGAAGTTTGTTACAATGCTTTACTTTATAACACAGTACACAACAGAGAACCCAAAGATCCCACTAGTTTAGATCCCTAAACCAATTAGTCCTGGTTTAGGCTTGCAAACTGGACAGCTGTGCTAGTGTAGCATTCAACTCAAAGCAATTAGTTCTACCCAGAGGCAAGGCTTATTTGTGTCCATCTAGACAAGATATAACTTTTCTTCCAAGCACCAGGCAGTATTTGTGTACTACTGCACTGCTGGGTCATAATGGCCTTGGCTGTCAGGGACCCATGTGCTAAACAACTTAGCAAGTGTGCATGTGTCATTAATACACTTTGACTCAAGTTTTGACATTCAGATTAGAAGTGTGGTGCATTATGTACATTTCTTCTCAGTCTCATATACTGTTTTACCTGTTCTACACTAGCTTCCACCTTTGATTCTCATTGTCTATAGAGCTGTACACAATTAATTTCTCCACTGGTAACAAAAAATTAGCAAGTTACATTATTTCTTAGTAAATCAGATCAGACAGTTTGATAATTAGGAAAGAGCTAATGCCCTCTACTAGATATATGACATCTTCCTCTGAGAGATTTGACAATATTTACAAGTAACAGTAGCTTGGAAAGAAATAAAACAACATGTACTAATGAAATTGCCAATGTCAGGAATTCATAATTTCTGAACAATTGAACCAATGGTTCAAATATTCTGAAATATTGAGCAATTCTGTTCTATTCGTAGTTCAATATTCTGAAATATTGAACTATTCTGAACTATTGAACTATTGCTCATGTATAGCAAATTGGGCTACTTCCCAATTTAATATACAGTGAGACAGAAAAAAAACGTATCTCTATATTTGATGTTCTTGTCCCAAGGTGTTTTAACAGTGACCATATAAAAGACTATGTGTTTTTGTATGTATGTTTGTATAGTTGAAATACAAGTCATACTTCCAATGTGCTTTTCTCTTTGTGTCAGTTTTCTTTTCAGTATGCTGTACTGGCTGTGGTCCAGATGAAGTTCATGTTCTTGGTAAAAGACTCTACAGTGCAATGTTGATAGCAGACCAGTATTCTGGCTGCTTCTGAAAAGGTCTTGTGTGGTGTCAAGTCTTTCTATTTTTCCCAGTGCCTCAGTGGCGAGTAGAGTGGTGGTGGGAAAGGATCTAGGAAGGGACACAAAAAACCCAGCTGACCCAGGTGACCAAAGCAGCATTCAATACCATATAACATCATATTTAGAAATAAAATTGAGATACAGGAGTTAGTCTTGCTTGGAGGTTGACTGGGCACCTGTCTGGTTGTGGGAGCTGGTGAATGATTGCTTTTGTATCACTTGTTTGATTCCCTTTCTTCTGTTTACCAAATTGTCTTTATAATTATTAATTTTTCATTTGTATGAAGATTATTCACATTGCTTTAATATGACCTAGTTAAAAGCTAAGGAGGAAAGTATTACAAATTTATACTAATTTAATAGTTTTTATTGTTTCTAATTTTTCTACTATCTTGCAGCAGATGTTTTGGTTAAAGAAATAGTTTTGGTTTTTTGGTTAAAAAATGGTTTATTTTTTTAGGAAGAAGAGTAGCATCATACAAGGTTTTCTTTCTAAACACAGAGCTATAACTTCAGTGAAATACTGCAGGAACAAGCATTTGTCCTGTGGAACTATTCCTGAAAAAACATTAATTATCTTCCTAGTGTCAAGTATATAATATTTCCTTTCTAGAAGTAAACAATCTTCCCACTGGTAGTGGCTTTTATATATGTGATAAACACTCTGACTAATGCTTTAATTTTCTAGGAAAAAGGACTCAATCTACCCCAATAAATTTATTATTATCATGTTTATGATTAATTTTTATGTATCAGTGACTAAATCTACCTAAATAGAGGTTTCTGAAAAACTTCAGCAGATTTTTGTCACCAGATCTTTGACCAGCCACACTTGGATATGTACTTTGCACTATTCAGATATAGATTTTCTACTTCAGCGAAGAAATCTGTAATTTAGAAATAAAGGCCGCCCACTCCTTTTACTGTTTATATTTCTGGATTTTTAAATACTACTGTAATGTGTTTGGCCCTTCCTCAATTTCCCTCAGTCTTCTGCCCAAGGGTTATAAAATTTCTTTTCTGAATCACACTGACCTGCAGTGCAGGGGTTTCTTTTTGTTTTTCAAGGTCCACTTCTGCCTGAAAAGTAGAATACATGTAATTCTCAAGGACTTTTTTTTTTCACCTTTATTACTATTTTTACCTTTACTTTGCCTTAAGTGGCTGTAAAGTAAAGTTAATAAAATTACATTTTTATTTGATATAGTACTAGACAACAGAAATAAATTACTATTCTGTTTTGCAAAGCTGTCTATCAAAACATGGAATAGCAAAACCCTCAAATATATGTATCATATATAATATGCAGAATTTTCATATTAATTCTTAAACCTGCAAATAATTACATAATTGCCTGGAAAATATAGGCTTAAAATGAACATAATGTTGAGTTGAACATAATGTTTAAGAGTTAGATTAACAATAAGCCTTGAAGTGTATTTGAGGGGAAAAAGTCTAACTATTTTTTCCTTATTGTCTGGATATTCATCTTCACTAAAAATTAGAGCACATAGACATTTTCTGAAAACTTATTGTTTTATATTTAAAATTAAAACCTTTGATTTATTTCTGACCAAAGTTACACAGAAAGACAAAAGTTAAGCCTAAACCTGGCTCTAGTGAGAATTATTTAAAAATTGAAAGCTAAATCTGGAAAGACTTTCAGGAACCCTGTGCAGGAGGCAGAGACTTATTGGTTGAGGTGCCCCTCTGGGATAAAGAATGGCTTAGCAAAAAGGTAAATCTGAGCTGCATCTCCTTCTGTTCTCACGCTTTTACTCTCATTTGCTCTCTGAAAACACTTCAGATGGTCTTTAGGTTGGAAGCATTTTGAAGTATGTTTTTTTCATTTTATTTTTACCTTTTCATCAAAAAAGGTGGGTTTTTTTCATGAGTTCTACATAAAAGTCTGTTTAATGACTTAAAAGTCTGTTTCTGACCCACAAATGCAAGAGAAGCTTAGAAATTATACAGGTGCTTCTTTGATAGTGCATTATCAGCTCTTAATTTTTCCAGATAGCTTAAAGTGATTTTTTTCTGACTCATTCTTTGGATGTGTATTGTCACTATTATATGAGGAAATTGGGAGTGGGCTTTTTGGGAGGGTTTTTTTATGCAATGTCCACATTGAATAAGATAGCACACATCTTAGAGGGATATAACAAGCAGATAAACCTGGAAAGCAATCTTGTACTGCACTGTAACATGCTGTGCTAACATACCAAAACATACGAAGGATAAAAGATTTTTTGTTACTCATAAAAAGTTGTGCTGGAGTTCTAGCTTAAAGAGGAACCTACAGGGAAAATTTTTTAATGCTTAATCTTTCATTCTCATCTCAGATTCAAGCTTTTTCAAATTTTTTCACTCAGCATGTACTGCTGAGATATTCTGATCTGATTTTAACTTGTTCCTTTTTTCTTAAACTTCTAGCATATATGCCTCAGACATATCTGTCTTCATATATCTTCATCTGGTTATTTTTTTTTCTTTAAAAATGACAATCACAAGAAAATCACAAAAAAATCTATCTCCAAAAAATACCCAAAAAACCAAACAAAAACCCCACAAAGAATCAAGCCCAAAGTGTGGCAGGTTCTGTAAATGAGAGATAATAAAGTTCAGTGTATGTATGCTAATGTCTGTAAACAAAAGCTGCCCCACCTTAAACCTACAAGTACTATTCACTAGGATTTAGCATACTAGCTCCTGCTTATTCAAACTGTTGCCGCAGGAGCTAATATTTCAGCCGTGTTTGCCATAGACAAAATGTGCCAGTTTTCAACTTATCTTCCTTCCATTCCAGGTATTACAGTTGTAGAAGGACTTTGTCAACAGTGCTACATTCCCTGGCTTTATCAAATAAACCATAATTTGGAGAGAGGTGCAGCAGTAAAGATGCTATTGAAAATGCCGCCTGTTTGATTTTTCTTCCCTCTTCCCCACTTGCCTATCAATAAGTAGGTTAATTTTTATAACTAGAGTTTTTCCAAGGAAGGATTTGTGAATGTTGACAGTCATAAATAGCCAATTCCTAAGAGTGAAACTTTAATGTGGAGATACAGTTCCAAATAAATTACACACCCTAATGTGAGATGTTTTGGCATGCCCTGCTCTCAGTATGAATAAAGATGGTTCATTTAATCTTGGAACCTGACTACCAGGCCATAGGCTAATCTGGTTGTGAGGCTTTCTCCACATCACCTTTTGATGCTGTGCCAGTTTGAAACAATTTTATCAGAATTCCTTGGGAATTCTCCTTGAGGGAGCAAGAGGGGGCATGACTGCTTCTAAATGCACTGGGCACCTATTTAGACAAGGGGAGATCCCAGTTCTGATTTCTGCTCAAAAGACTGCATGAAAACATTATATTAAAAAGTTTTTGGAGTTCAGAGATGTCTGTCTGCCCCCACACCAACCCACAGGTTGAGGAGGGCATGAAAGACAAACCTTTCCTGTTCCTAATTGGATCCTGCAACCACTGACCAGTTATATAGAAGGAGGTGATTGCTACCATCTGAAAATGTGTGGGGTTTTAAGAAATAAGTCTTCTGCTAAGTACAGGAGAAATTATCCATCGGTGAGCCCTGTGTCAATTCCTGGGTACATTATATAGAATCATGGAATCAGGGAGCATTAAGGGTTGGAACGGACCTTAAAATGATCTAGTACCAGCCCCTACTGCCATGGGTAGGGACAGCTCCTGCTAGATCAGTTTACTCAAGGCCTTATCCAAACTGGCCTTGAACATTTCCAGATTTGTGGCATCTGCACCCTCCCTGGACAACCTGTTCCAGAATTTCACAACCCTCACAGTGAAAAATTTCTTCCTAATATGTAACCTAAATTTCCCCTCTTTCAGTTTGTACCCATTATTCCTTGTCCTATCACTACAGTTCCTGATAAAGAGTCCCTGTCCAGCTTTCCAGTAGGCCCCCTTTGGTTATTGAAAGGTTGCTGGGAGGTCTCTATACAACCTTCTCTTTTCTAGGCTGAACAGCCCTAACTTCCTCAACCTGTCTTCTTAGGGGAGATGCTCCAGTTCTCTTATCAACTTGGCCCTTCTCTGGACTTGCTCCAACAGTTCCATGTCCTCCTTCTGTTGGGACACCAGACTGTGCACCACACTCCAGGTGGGGTCCCACGAGAGCAGAGCAGAGGGGCAGAATCACCTCCTTCACCCTGCTGGCCACACTCCTTTGGATGCAGCCCAGAATGCGTTTGGCTCACTGGGCTGCGAGCGCACGCTGCCAGCTCAGGTTGGATTTTTCATCAACCATCACCACCAAGTCCTTCTCCTCAGGGCTGCTCTCACTCACATCTCTGCCCAACCTGTAGGTGTGTTTGGGATTGCCATGACCCAAGTGTAGGACCTTGCACTTTGCTTTGTTGAACTCCATGAGGTTTGCATGGACCCACGTCTCAAGCATGTCAAAGTCCCTTTGGATGGCATCGCTTCCTTCCAATGTGTCAGCTGCAACACACAGCTTGGTGTTGCCAGCAAACTTGCTTGGGGTGTGCTCAATATCACTGTCCCTGTCACCAGTAAAGTCAATGAACTGTATCGACCTGGTACCAACTGCAGTATTGATCTCTGAGGAACACTGCTCACTGCTGGTCTCTATGTGGACAATGAGTCATTGACCACAACTCTCCATGAGGCAATCATCAGACAGTTCTTCATCCACCCAGCGGTCCATCCAACAAATCCATGTCTCTTCAATGTAGAAACAGGGATACAATGCGGTACAGTGTCCAACACTTTGCATATATCCAGGTAGACAATGTCAGTTACTCTGCCCCATGCATTGATGCTGTAGCACATCATAGAAAGTCATCAGTATTGACCTTTGTAAAACCATGATGACTGTTACCAACTACCGCTTTGTTTTCCATGTGCTCTAGCATGGTTTCCATGAGAATCGACTGGTTTGTACTTCACCAGTTCTTGCACTTTCCTCTTTTTAAAAATGAGGGTTAGACTTCCAATCCTTGGGAACTTCACCTGGTTGCCACAATTTAAAAAAAAAAAAGTGGATAGTGGCTTAGCAACTTAGTCTACTAACTCTCTCAGGACACATAGATGAATTTTATCAGGTCCCATGGACCTGATAATATCTGATAATATCAACACCTTCCTATAAGTCTGAACAGCAAGCCTAACTTCTGATAAGAGATGAGTTCTCATGGAGGATTCTCCCTTCCGTGTTTCCTGTTGATAGAGAATATACTATGTACAGTCTGTGCTCAAAATGCTGGGTGCTGTGAAGTACATTCATGGGAGACTGTGGCAGTGATGGGACCAAGACCCACCCCATCATAGCTTGGTATGCACCAAAGTGTGTTCTTGTCTCTTCATTGTCCACTTTGGAGAACCATTTGTAGTGTGTCTGTTTGGAGCTATCTCCCTGACAGAGAGGTCAGACACCTATTTCAAAGTAGGGACCCAGCACAAGATCCAGGTAGCTACGTCTTAGGCCTGGAATCTGATTTTAGGTTTTAATGTTACATTGCCTACTTAAGATCATGGATGATAGTTATGGTGATGCTGGGCATTTGCTGAACTCCTAGACCTCAGACTAGTATCTTAACTATACTTTCCACATAACACAAAACATTAATTGCATTTAAAAGCCTGCCTTTTCCCACTCTGATGAACATTTAAAGAGAGTAATGAAGCCTAGATTTGCAAATGTTTGGCAGTAGTCTCTATGTCATGCGATAATAGCTTCATTAGTTTATAAAATATTAGTAATGTTATAGCACATTCTGTACATTTCTTAAATATAGACTATGTTGAGATGCTTTGATAATTCTGAAATTTTTGTTCTTCACACATACTTGCTTTTGCCTTTACTATTTAAATTGACAATCTCAGTTAATTTTTAGTGAGGCTTTTAGTTTCTTGTGCAAGTAATTAAGTCTACCCTTTGGCAAAATTCAGATATGGTCAAGTCTCCTCAACTCCCTCTCCCAAACAATATCAAGCTGTTAAAATGTTTCTTCATACACAGAAATACCTGTGTTCATGCATTTCAGTAGCTATTTTTTATATTATGAGATCAGAACCAACTTCATCATTTAAACACCAGTAATTAAGCTCTAGGAAATGTTAAATAATATGAAGTAAAATGAACTTTCCTAGAATTCACTGCCAAGGTTTCACTCTCTCAGCTAAAAAGATCATGAATCATCTCTTTACCCCAGATTGTGACCTAAATCAGTAGCATTTTTTGATAGAACAAAAAATCTTAGATATGCAGATTCTTTAAATCTGTATAATCTCTTTAATCTTTTGAGGCTATCACATAGCTTTGTAAGTGATATATTAAAATATTAAAAATAAGATAAAATTATGCTTTACAATCAAACTTCTTATGAAAGTGAAAACAGTTACTTTCTCTGATAAAGATGTACTTTCTTTGAAAAAAAGTTAGGTTACTGAAAAATTAATTTCATTAAGAAAATAAGCAAAAAACCCAAAGAGAACTGTTTCCTTCTGACTGAAATGAGTAAAAATTAGTAGAATTATTTAGAATGGAAAAGACAGATAAGATCAAGTCCTACCATTAACCCAGCACTGTCAAGTCCACTAAACCATGCCCCCAGGTGCCACCTCCAGGGATGGTGACTCTTCCAGGGCTTGAGAACACTTCCAGTGAAGACATTTTTCCTAATATCCAATGTAAACCTCCCCTGGCACAACTTGAGGACATCTCCTCTTGTCACTTGTTACCTAGGAGAAGAAAGCAACCCCCAGCTGGTTACAAGCTCCATTCAGGTATCTGTAGAGGGTGACAAGGTTCCATCTGGTCATTCTTTTCTCCAAGATGAGCCCCACCAGCTCCCTCAGCAGCTCCTCAGCAGACTTGTGCTCCGACACCTTCACCAGCTCTATTTCTCTTCTCTGGACTCATATCGGCGATGGAGAGAGACGGGGACTCTCAACTGCCCTTCATCAGAATACAATTTTATTGGGAACTACAAAGACTTATGTACTATTTCAGAAGACTAGCAATGTTTACTACAAAGATTAGGTTACAGTCAAACTTATGCCTATTACAACATTCCTTTGCTTGAAGTTTCCTTTTCCCAGAAAACTGTCTGATCTCTATGTAATCTTATCTCAACCTTTGCTTCTGTCCATTTGCTTCTGCCAAGGCATCCTGTTTATCAATTCTTTTATGCTGATAAGATTCAAGGTACTACTATCTGGTGCATTACCATAGACTCACTCCAGCACCTCAATGTCTTTCTTGTCGTGAAGAACCCAGATTTCAAGGTGTGGCCTCACCAGTACTGAGTACAAAAGGGACAGTCACTGTCCTGGTTCTGCTGGCCACACTATTGCTGATCCAAGTCAGGATGCCACTGGCTTTCTTGGCTGCCTGCACACGACTTGCTCATGTTTAGATGCTGTCAGCCAGCATCTCCAAGTTCTTTTCTACTGGGCAGCTTTCCAGCTACTTTGTCCCCAGCCTGTAGCTCTGGATGGGGTTTTTGGGGCCAAAGTGAAGGACCCAGCACTTGGCCTTTGTTGAATCTCATGCCATTCATGTTGGCCAATCAACCCAGCCTGTCCAAGTCCCTCTGCAGAGCTTTCCGGCCCTCCAACAGATCAACACTCCCATATAACTTGGTGTAATTCACAAACTGTCTGAAGGGTGCATTTGATCCCCTCATCCAGATTATTGATAAAGACATTAAAGACCCTTGGTCCCAATACTGAGCTCTTGGGAGCACCACTTGTGACCAGTGGTGACTAGATGAAACTCCATTTGCCACTACACTTTGGGCCTGGCCATCCAGGCAGTGTTTCAATCAGTGAACAGGACATTGGTCTCCTTAGCTTCAGTTCCACAGCTATCTCTCTCAGAACCTGTGCTTTCATCCAGATTTCCTGTTCTGCTTCCATACGGGGCATCTTTCCACACCATTTTCTTGTACTCTGTTTTTGCTAAGACCCTTTTCTCTGTATTGCCAGTTTACTTAGCATGAGTCCCACATGTTCACCATGTAATGGGTATACCATGGATCAAAAGCGAACATTTTATTATGGTCCTGGCTTGAAAATAACCTAGTAATAATATATTTTTTTAAAATCTAATATGAAAACCAAGCAGATCTTCCTTCATTCATTTAAGAGAGGAATTTTTGCTGTTGGCAAGAAGAGAGAATGTTCCTGGAGAAAACTGTGTTAGCAAAAATTAAATATAAATACTTGGAATTGCAATCCCAGAGTGTTCAAAAAATTTGTTTGCAGATAGCCTCCTGAAGTTTCTACTTCTGATAACCAGAATACTTTCTAGATCTTTGATTTGACAAAATTAATATTGTTTCCCTTCTGCTATGTGCCATGCAAACACATATAGAGGTTCTTCAATTTTTGTTTTTATTTTATGGTCATAATACTGCTGTTTGGGGGAGGTCCATTTAAATCCCTTGAATGCCAGTTATATGATACAACTTCTGCATCAGTCACTGTAGCACAGCATCCTAAATGACACCTGATGGCACACCTTGCTTTAATTATGAACATGGTTGTCTGAATACAGAATATATTTATCTCTGCCACTCTGAAATTTTCCTTGACGTGCATGGTGTTTCCAAGCTGCCTGTCTTGCACACATTTATTGAGTGAGCTTTAGGATGGCTTTTCTCCTTCAAAGTGAAGAAAAACCTGTGTAGGACTATCATAGCCAGTAGAAGGGATATGCTCAGTTTTTCTGACACTATGCAGCAATAAGCTGATTAGATTATGAAATATATTTGATAAAAACATAAATATGGTCGTTTCATAATTTCTTGATATGTTAGTCTTGCTGAAGATTGACAGTAGAGTGTGCTTCCTTTTCAGTTTTTCTAACAAAAACTGTAAAAATCCAAGAAAAGCATGGCATCTTTTTGGTGATCTAATAAAGCCGTAACTTGTTCAAAATGGCAGCTAAAGTTGCTTCCTGAAATCTTTATTTCATTGACTTATGATGAATTATTAATCAATAATTCTGTATTTAATTTAAAATGTTTAAATTGAATGGTGCCCATGTTTTTCCTGCAAAGTATACAGTATCTCAAAGCTTTTAATACTATTAGTACTTTCTTGATAGAGGGAGTATCAGAAAATGTGGCACTTAGTTCTGAAAATCAATACGTGTTGGCTTACCGTGGAGTCTGGTTTACTGCATGGTTATACTCCAGTCATAAGAAATAATACCAAGATGAATCTGTTAATCCATTAATCCATTAATCTGGTGCAGGGGTGCTTAAAAAGATGATGTAGCATGATAAAACTACCTCCTCTCATTCTGATAACTGAATAGGAACCACATGCAGTTTCTGTATAGAAATACAGAAAACAGGAAAAGACAGCTACAAATAGCTGATGGTGAAAATTACAGTTGACTTAGAACATCAGTTTTAAATCATTATTGTTACAACTTTTATCCTTTGTCTAGCATATAGGTACAATCTCATGCATTTATTTAAGTCATGTAAATTAAGTATTGTATTAGTAAATGTAAAGATAGTAAAACACACATAAATACATATGCATATCAAATAAATAAAGCAGTGAAGGACAGTTTAAGCTCTTCATACTTTTGCTAGTAATATATCTTTCATGCAGATTTTGCTGCTGAAGTCAAGGGGATAACTTACGAAGAGAAATAAGGCAGTGAAAATCTGGCCCTGATTAACTTCAGTTGGACTTTCCTGTATTACTTACAGGAAATACTTACAACTGCCCAGTGGCAGTGTATGTCTAAAAATATTATGTAAAACTGCAAATGAACTCAACTGTTATGTGCCTGGCTTAAGTTTAAAGTAGAGTCTGAGCTCTAGTTAAAGTTTGAAAGAGTTCTTTAGAGCCATGAGTTACTCACTGGAACCTCACAATTGTGACTTTCAATGTTTCTCCCTTTGGACTGCATTTCTACTGTATAATAGCATAAGTTGTATTTAGCTTAAGAATTTGTTCAAGGAATTTTTTTTTTCCAGTGAAGTCAGTTTTCATACAACTGACATGTACATCTGAAGCATCTCTCCTTCTCTGAGGTTAAGCTGTTCTACTCTGCATAAAATGTTTTGCAGCTCATTATTGGTATATTAACCTTAGATGAATTAGTGCTATTTACTGAGAAAGAGCAAGATGTTTGCACCTTTGACTACAGTCTCTTAGCTGAACATCTACAAGGTTATTAAATATTCCACAGGTGGGATTCACTCATTTTGAATATATTTTATTTTCTTGCCAGCTGTAGTTTAAGTATTCATTTCAGCAAACAAGAATGGAAAATTCCTGCATGTGGAATTTTCCAGAAGTGGGGATTACAAATGTTAGCGCTGGTTTTTTCCAATCAGAAATAGTAAATTGAATCAATTTTTGAGGATTAGGTGTGATAACATTGGTGACTGTGATAAACAGAAGTACTAAAACTGTTAACAGCAGTATGCTTCAGCTTGCTTTTCACTAATGAGAAAATCCTGATCTTTCCATGAAGGTGCACTTCTTCATTACAAAGGAGATCATTTGTCATGTTGATGTTTTAAAGTTGTGAGCACAATTTTAAGTATCTAACATGGAAAGTAATTTGCTGTGTTTGATTTCTGGGTTATGGCTCAAAGTCATAGGCTTTGGGGACAATAGGCAAGTGCAGGGCGTGCTGTAGACTAAATGTATTCTTTCAATCCCTTTAATACATTATTTTGTTGTCAAACATTTCTAAGTTGTTCTTGCAGTTCTGTCCCTGGTGCTTTTGATGAAACTTAATATGTCTAAGCCATAGTCTTAGGTTTACAGATTAGATACAAAGAGTAAGAATTTTCCCATGTTCGGGTAGATAGAAGCAGGAATATGCAAACAAAACGTAAGTGTATTCAGACTGCCATCACTACTAAATATGTTCTCTGGTAGTATCATTTCATGCTTTTGAGAATGTTATATATGCCTGTTACTTGGCATTCTCACAAACAAGGCAAAGTTGTACACTGTTGTTTTGCACAACAGTAATGCTTTTGCTCCTTAGGAAGGAAGTTAGCTAATCTTAAAAGTGGCTCAAGCAAACAGGGCTCACCTTAGACCTTACAGCCTTACCTATTTGTCATACTTTCATTGCAAGCATCACAGAGAGAGAGGTAAAAATGAGGCATAAAGTTAATTTCTGCCATCATGAATATTTCAGTTTTCAAAAGAGCAAACAAAAAATATTAAAAAGAGCATCTTAGGTAATTGTTCACAGGCATTGAGGTGGGAAGCTGTGCACTTGGCTTTCTTACCATCATTAGTAAATATAGATGTGTGCCAGTGTGTCCAGACCCAAACATTCTCATTCAGCAATTGTGCTGAGTGCATGGGCAAGTCACCTTTGTATCTTTCCAGAGTTCAAGCCAAGGTTTGCTTTGTGTTCAGTCTCATTGTGTTTCCTGGGAAACAGAGACAGTGTAGAATAACAGTATTTTCCTAAACAGCTGGTAATACCATGATTGATGGCAAACTACATTGTATGCCCTTGGTGTTGTATTTCCTTGGATCTGTATGAGCACCATTCAAGGGTTTTTTATAGATTTCAAATACCAGATAACTGTTTCTGTTGGAATTCAGGAGAAATGTAGGAATTTTTTTCACTAAGCACACACAGAATTCCATTTTGACTTCTCCTCCAAAAATACACCACTAGTCCTTCCTGTGTAATCTTGGCTTATTGTTTCCAAAAGGAATATGAGCATAAGAGTATAAAGGGCAAGGGTAAATAAGAAGCAAATTGTACTTTCTTGCTTCATCCACACAAATAAGCAGAGATGGAGGGATTCTGTACAATTTTTTTTTTTTTAATTTACTGGGGTAATTAAAAAGAGTGCCGTGTTTTGAATCTTAACAGACCATTTTTCAGTGAATCTGTGGTCATGCTCAAAGAACCGCTATCATTCTGGAAGAGATTAGAAATTAGCTGGTTGTTCACACTGTCAAAACAATGAAATAACAATAGAAAGAAGGATGTGTCTACTCCATAAACTGAAATTTTGGTTATGTATAAATTCCATCTACACTTGAAAAAAAAGTTTGCTTGTGTTATGTGTTTATTCAGAATTGGTAAAACCAGAAAATCACAGTGAAAATCAGAGATTTAAAACAGTGAAGTAGTGATTAACAGCAATGGAATAGATAAGATTAAAAGTCAAATGAGAATACAGTATGTGAGTGGTTTTGTGGAAGAGAATGTCTTTCTGTGAGTAATTCTGGAAGAGAAAGAGAGGAATTATAGAAGCATGGGGACAAGTAGAAGACAGAAGTTATTTTTTAGGTTAATAATAAAAGGCATAACTGGATAGTCAGTCGAGCTTTGCTTAAATCCCTTCTTGTCCCTCAGTCTAGTACCAGAGATTTTTAGATGGAGTTGCTCCTGCTTTCTGTGGCTTTCCTTGTGTTGTGTGATAGCTAGAACCTGCCTGCTCAAGGGGACTCATTCACCCATGTGAATGGCTGTTAGCACACTACAGCTTCTCTCTTGGATACGTGAGACACACACTCTGGTACCCTTTAATAGCCATTCTGCAGGATAAGCGCAGCACTGCTTAATTATCTCCAGAAGACAT
Source organism: Dicaeum eximium (assembly GCA_013396995.1). Lineage (NCBI taxonomy): Eukaryota > Metazoa > Chordata > Aves > Passeriformes > Dicaeidae > Dicaeum > Dicaeum eximium. The sequence goes on from VWZP01001968.1 coordinate 33,604, forward strand.
TTCTAGGTTAAAAGCAGGGCTCTCTGGAAAAAAAAAATTAGTTAATAATTTTCTCATCAAAATGCTTTGCCCAAAATTTTAGTCAAAGTTTTTCATGGGTAGGACATTTTATTTACTTGATTCAAACCAGCCATTGTTGGAAATCTAGAGTTGAAAAACTATAGAAAGTATCATTATGGCAAGACTGTGATATTTATCTAGTAGACTTAGATCATGTACTAAATGGTCATGTACACTGTGGTTTGTTAAGGTACTTTCCTCAGACAGGAAAAGAACAATTATTTTAAAAAAATGCTCAGCACCCTTACTCTACAGAGGTAGAGAGCTATGAAAGCAATGAAACAATGAAAGCTATGAAGCAGCAATGAAATAATACAGCCATATCTGAGCCTTCCAGACTGATAAAATTGCCTAGCAAGGGGAACTCATCAGGTTGGAGCACCAGTGGAGACAACACTCTGGCCACCATGATGCAACACTTCTCATGTCTCTCTTTCTGAGATACTTACCTTATAATGTGTAACTGTTCCCTTTGCTGACCCTAGTTAATCAATCAATCAGTTAATCCCTATCCTACTTACACCTTGCAAACTCAAAATGCATGATATTTACACCTTTTTCTTGATATTGCTGTGTTAGCATAGACTTTTGGCAGTGATGTGTATGGTATTATGGTAAAGATAACTCTAGACAAAAGTTGATCATATGTTTTGGCACAAAAAGTTACATCCAGCTGGGCGTCTCTTGAGTCAAATACTATGAAGAAGCTAAGTGATAACCTCCGAGCATGGAAGACCTTTCATATCTTCTTATTGCTATGGCAGGAAAAACAGAAGTGAAAGCACCACTAGAAAAAGGTATGCTAATTTTAATAGGCTGATGTTCCAAATGGTTTCAAAAGATCTCTAAATTGTAAGCTATCACAGGGTTTAACATTCCACAAATAGAGTATTTTTTTCCACAGAATCAGATTTGATGTTTAATAACAAACAGTATGAATGTAGCTCAGTGAACTTTAACAAATCAAGAACAACAATCATAAAGTGATGCTCAAAGGTGACAATGTTTAGTTCTCGTCTTGTAGACCTTAGAAGTTAGTTTGTTTTATTTGGGGCAAGTTTATATACATGAAAGAGAGCTATATTTTGGCTTTGGAATCTCGATTGCTGTTTAGCCACTTGTTCTTAATTATAATATTACTTATTAGTCTTTGTAGCATTAAGTCAGAAGAGGTCTGAAATACAGACTTGCATGGCTTAAGCATGACAACCTGTCTCTTTTTATTTCAAGTGACAGATGGCTTTAAAAATAAGCATAGCTAAAGCATATAATACTTTATGTAATTTTTTTTGACAGCCCACTGCAAAGTGCTTAAAAATACTTTAAATCTCTGTGTTGCAGATAGAGACAGTGAGAGGCAGAGAAGCATTCTTTAGCTTCTGTGAGTCTTTACATTAGGATAGGGCAGAACCTAGATAGATTCAAACCTGGGTTCCTTCAATCTCAGTCCAATGCCCTATTTACTTAATATGAAAAGGACCACAGTATAAGAATGTTCTTAGTAAAAAAGTCTCAATTTTTGTCTACCAAGTCTATAATCCCACTTTGTGATAATAAACAAAATTAAGATCTATACCACATTCTGAGTTATTTTTCCAGAAATTTAGTTCTCTGTCAATTAGGATGTTCTTTGAAAGATCCCACTCTGAGAAAACATTTCTATCTTAAACTTTAAAAGCTTCCTATTGACAAGAGCTCAAATTCTCTGTTAAATTTTCCATTAAAAAGTGGTTTCGTTCTCTGAGAGTATCTGCTGGAATTCAAGTCTGCAAAGGTTTATTCAGGTTTGGTATTCAACAGGCAGTATTCTTCTTGCCTGTTTTTAAACTGATGTTATATATTCATTGTTAAGATGTTAATAATTAAACAAGGTTTCTTAAACAATAGTAGCCACTTTGAAATTTATTATAGGTAAATGTACATATAGGGGAGTTTTTATGTTTCTCAAAACAGTTCAGTTGAAAGTCTTTAAAATTTTGCCTGCCTGCAGAGTTTTTTCTCATTTTCTTGGTGTCTTTTTCTAGGTTTTTCCATAGTAGCTAGGATGTTAAATTCTGACCACAGGGCAGACCCTTTGTAATTTTCCATGTGCTACTGAGAAGTTTATTGGAGATTTGGAATTAATCACTTACACAATTCTGTCTCGTAATGTGGTGTAGCTGTTACTGATTGACAAGGGTAAGTAAAGAGTTCTTAAACTATTGATGATGACTTTCTCTAAATTAACAGTGCCATTAACCTCTACTCAAGCAATGAATTATTTTCCTGAAAAATCTCTCCTTTGAGAAAGAATTTGAAATCATAAAGCCCAAGAGGTTTTACTTATGGTAGCTCTGCAGTGCTAAAAACATGCTGTGGCTACATATAAATATCTCCTTTTGTTTCCTCATATAAATTTATGGAGATTGAAGTGAGTAGTTGAATACTTTAGGGAGCTATAAAAGATTATACTGGAGCCAGAAGGTTCAACCTTTTCTTCCACAGGAAAGAAAATTTTTCCTTTTTCTTAGCAACTGGAACAGAAGCAGGAAGAATTAGTGCCAGTGGTTCCATTGGTAGTTTTCCCATTAATCAGAGAAGAGAAAATGGGCGAAAGGAAAGTGGAGGAAATAATTTTTAAGGAACATTAATTTGTGTCCACAAGCATAATTTTTCAAATAGTCTCTTGTTCTTCTCTTATGCTGGAAAATACAAACCACTCCAGTAAATGTATGTATCTTAAGAACTAAACATATTTTCAACTTCACTAGTGAAGACTGGAGGTAGTTCTTGAGTGAAACAGCCATAGTGGCTAGTCTCCAGATAAATTACATGCCAGTAGGAGAAGGTATGAAACTATGAAAACTGTTTTCTGATTACCCTGAAAAACATTTCTCTCTATGGAATCTGTCTATAATAATTAGAAACTATGAGTGTTTAGTTAATGCTGGATTCAGAAAGAGCGCTTCCATTTTTTCCTTCTTTGGAAAAAAAAAATAGATAACATTTATCATTTACCAGGATAAAGGCAGGGATGAGGTGGAGTTTTGTTGAATATTTAAGACTTATTTTCAGGTTACATAAAGTGGTAGATGGTGCTTACAGTCTCACCAAACTACTCTGTTCCTTAACAAGTAGTGGCCATATCTTACCTGCAACAGAAAACACTAGTCAGGGGTAAAATGGTGATAAGGAATCTACTGTTAATACCAGCCTGTACAAAACCAGCAGACTTATGGGTTATGTTTTGTAAATTGGTAAGCAAAAGCTGTATTTGAAGTCACAGTGCAGATATAAACCAATTATACTTTCATGCAAATCTTTTTTGGAATTTGAGAAACTTCACTCATCGCTGAATTTTTAGGTGAGATGAACTCTTGTCTGGCACTGATGGCATTTGCTATTATATTTCACTTCCCAATTTAATACCTGTACTCAGTGCATATTACTGCAAGAATAGTTTTCAGTCACTTGGTCTTTCTTTCTCTCTTTCTTTTGTAAAGCAACATTCATTTCAGTTTTTTCATGGGGTGAAATGCAAGATAATGCAGTAGAACATATACCTTCCCTTCTTACATACTGCAGTATACTACATTACATTGCACCATACCAAAACACATAATACTATGCCATATTGTAGCTTATGCACTTCAGATATTTGCATTTATAGCTATCACTCATTAACTGTATTTGTCATCCCTTCTGTGTATGAATAAATTTCTATCTGTTGCTGACAGCTAGGGTCCTCTTTTGTACCCAGACCACCACTGACAGACTCGGTGCCCACTCCCTTGGAAAGTGTTGTCTCCTAGCAGTTAGTAATCTTTTCACCTCCACCTTCTGCACGCAAATTATACCAAAGTCCTTTGTAATTGGTCTTTGTAAGTTTTTATTTCTTTCAACTCTAAATAAAAGTACATAAAAATTCTAAAAGAAAGAAAATGAATATTCTTGTTAAGAGCATGAAAGATAGCTGTATGGTGGCATTCATGACAGATTTATTACAGTGTCTCAAAACTGGCAAACCAGCCTCCAGCTGTGAAGCAATTTTCTTTAGTGGCACAAAAAATGTGAAAACCATTTGAATGTACTGACTGGACAAAGCTAGTAATATTGCTTCTGTACTGAAAGTTTCAAATTTTGTAGCATAGTTGTCTGATTATCTGGCAAAAATCTTTAAGACAAATGGAGAATATTTTAACTTGGCTGATAGCTGGTGGGCCTTCCTATAGAGAACACAAAAGATTCTGAAATAAAAATAACTTAAAGCTCCACGTACAAAGCCTAACACCTCTCTGATGAGCATAGGTGCCAAGTGCAGACTCACAGCATAGCAATGTTTTTACTTAGCTGTCTTCCAAGAAAAGGAAAAATTATTGGGATAATTTTATATAATACATATTGGGAATAAAACCTTATCATGCAACTAATAATTTTTGTTTTTAGAAGAAGGTCTGTTGTGTTTTTTAACTAAGATGCAACACAGCTTTGAACTTTCTGTGACATTGCAAAAGACTTTTTGTTTTAGAGGATAGTCAGTTTGAGAATAAACTCTTTACTAGGTTATTTAACCATGAAAAGTAACTGTACCAACTCCAAAATATTAACTTGTTGCATGCAATGGTACTACTTCTGTATATTGTCATAATTTTTAAGGACTGTGTAACCTTTTATGTGTTGTTCTTCAAAACATGAATAATATTAATTTTCTGTGTCATTTGAAGCCCTTCCTGGTTTACTTCTTTGTAGCCCTTTCCTGTATTGACATCTGGTGTTTTTATACTTCCAAGTACTTCGCTTCTATGCCTAATTTTAATAAAATATTTTTATTATTAAACTGGATATCAGGAGGAAAAGAAATCAATGACTTTAAGCCAGGGAAAATGGTGGGAAAAGGGAGAGTAAAGGAGAAACCAAAGAATATTCACTTTCAAGTCAGCTTCTCTGTGACTCATGCTTCAACAGTCTGGCTTAATTTCTTTGTTAGGTTCAGTTCAGGACTAGAGGGAAAAAATGGTTTTAGAAGAATTAAAAATAAGGAAACCTGCTTGACTGCTCTTGGAGCATAGAGCTTGAGATGTCACTGCCCAGCAGTGTCTTAATACCAAGTGCATGCTAAAACTGTATTGTTCTCCAAGTTTTGTGGCTTGCTAACCTTTCAGAGGTGCAGACAGCTTATAAACTGATTTTGTCAGTCTTGCACAAAGAAAGTAACCAAGCTCCGTTTCAAAAATATCTTGTAATCATGGGACTTGAACCTAGAAACAGCTGGTGTTCAAGAAAACAGGTGGGCTTCAAAGATTTCCTTCTCCTGAAGGACATAACCTGACTTCTCCTCTCCTTCTGTGCTCTGATACAGACTTTCTAGAAATACTGCTTTGCAAACTTTCCAATTAACATTCCTCCAATCCTCTGCAACTTTATTTCACCCTTTAATTTTTTTCTTAATGCCTCTTCCCTCTCCCACCTCTGTACCAACCATTTAGTCTGAGCCCAAAGCAAAAAGCAGTTTTGGTTTTGTTTGGCATGTTTTGTCATATTGTTTAAAAATAGTGAAAAAGCCTTTGAGTGAAGGTAGATATTTGCAAAAGTGCTTTCTGAGACTTAAAAGTTGTGAGGGAATGAAAGGAATATAATGAAAGTTTCAAAGCACTATATTTCTGGAAGAATATAGAGATTAGTGTAACAAAGTTATTACAAACAAAAATCAAAATTCAGAGATAAACACAGGAAAAAAATAACACTATAATTATAAAAATGTATTCATTTCCATCTCACTTTTATGTCACTGCTGTTGAACTGCTAACTTCAACATGAAATAAAATATGTTGTTCTGTTAAATAGTAGAATATGCTATCAAAGATTATAAACTGCAATTGGTCTTTATTTAGTTCATAGTAATCTCTTCAGAATTGTCTTTGTTTTCAAATACTGTCAACAGAGTATTACAGAATACCTTACAGGTTGCCATTTTATTTTATTTTATTTTATTATTTATTTTATTTTATTTTATTTTTTCATTTCATTTCATTTCATTTCATTTCATTTCATTTCATTTCATTTCATTTTCTTCCTTAGATTTTTTTGGTGGTTTTATTTTTTGTTGTTTTGTTTTCATTGTTGTTCTTGATTTTAGTTTTTCAGTCAAAGCAAGCATCCTTTAATTTTGTTTCAAAGACATGTAGTGTCAGTTAAGCGTTTTGAGAGCAGAGTACTGGCTATTTACCCATGGTCTTGGTTGGGGGGAAATGAATTAAAAATGGATTCCCCCTTGGTTGGGGGGAATTAATACTCCTGGTAAAATGATCAGTTCATGACATTTTTTCAAGACCTCTGCTGACATTAATAATTTCTGGGGGAAAAAAAAAGTTATAAATTTAGCCAAAGTATACTTGAATATGAAGAAAAGATCACCATTAATGTAGTGTAGCTGAAAAAAAACCCTTTTTTATTCCCAGAAAAGACTTCTGTATTTTAAGTGTAGGAATTCCATTTCCTATAACTGGCTTGAAAGATAAACTAAGACCAAAGGTAGGAGGTTCAACAAGACCAATTGCTAGGTCCTGCACTTGGGCCACAACAATCCCATGCAGAACTACAGGCTGGGGAAAGAGTGGCTGGAAAGTGGCTCAGCAAAAAAGTGCCTGGAGATGCTTGTCAATAGCTGGCTGAGCATGAGTGAGCTGTGCCCAGGCAGACCAGAGGGCCAATGGCATCCTGACGTAGCCAGCAGTGATGCAGCAGGGCAGTGACTGTCCTCCTGTACTGGGCACTGGTGGGGCCACACCTCAAGTGCTGGGTTCACTTGTGGACCCCTCAATTTAGGGAGGACATTGAGGTGCTTGAGTGTGTCCAGAGAAGGGCAATGGAGTTGATGAAGGATCTGGAGCACAAGTCCAGTGAGGAATGGCTGAGGGAGTTGGGATTATTTACTCTGGAGAAAAGGAGGTTGCCTGGTGACTTTATCACTCTCTACAACTCCAGGTTTTAGCCAGGTGAGGGTCAATCTCTTCTCCTGGACAACTAGCAACAGGATGAGAGGAAGTAGACTCAAGCTGTATCAGGGGAAGTTCAGGTTGGACATTAGGAGGAGTTTCTCCACAGAAAGGGTGATTAAACATTGAAATGGGCTGGCCAGGGGGTAGTTGAATCCCTTAAGGAAAGACTGGACTTAGTACCATGACTAGTTGGCATGGTAGTTTTCAGTCAGAGGTTGGACTTGATGATGTTAGAGTTCTTTTCCAACCTAATAGATTCTGTGATTCTGTGTGATTCTGTGATCCTGTGTGATGCTGTGATCCTGTTATGATACATGTAATAGCACACAAAAGTATAGTAAATCATAGGAACTGCTGAATTTCTTGGGAAATGCTTGATGGCAATCTTTGTTCAGGTATATTTACTTAGTGACAAACTCACTAGAACGCGTATGATGGTGGCGGATTTACAGTTACTTAGGTGACTTTGACACAAACAGATGTGTCCACTGAGAGGCAGTCTTTACCCACACTCCAATCCAAATCCTTAGAAAACTGACATTTCCTAAATTGCATTTATGTGGGATTTTTCTACTTATTCCATGTGGATTTTATTTACAATTTGTCTAAGGAGACAATGAAAGGAAACTTCATATTTTAGTCTCTAAATCATTTTGAATTCATGCTCTGTCTTAAGCAGTCGTATCAATAGCTCTAATATTCTACAGATACTAGCAAACAAAGTAACAGTTGGGACTGCAAAAGGGAAAACCTATGAACAGAATTCTGGGATAATTTTTTCTGCATAGATACTAATTTTTGTAACCTTAGAGCTTCACTTTTCTACTCAACACGCAGAAATGCTGTCAAACATAGAAAAATAATACCTTTCTCAATTATATAAATTTATACTTCACAATGACAAAAGGTTTAAATGGCTAATCCTGTAGAGTGAAAAGTAGAACTTATGTTTTTTGATTACATTCACATTGCTTCCAAATGAGACTCCGAGTTTTGTTGGTGTCTGTGTACAAATCAGAGAAGCACAGGAAAATCTGCAGTGAGGGATCTGGGTCTGTGTAGGAAAGGTTTAGCCTGGCATATGCTGTACACCAGGTCTTTTAAACCATTTTCCTGATTCTGTGTTTTCAGAATGTGACTGTTGTATGCTTACATCCAGTCAAAGGTAGAGATATATATGTTCAGAGGGATATGCAAAGTTATATCATGTTTCTTGCAGTAATACTGCTGTAGCTGCACTTTGCTCGCAGCAAAATTTGTAGGACAGGTAATATGTTTTTTACACCAGCAACACAGTTGGACAAACTAGGTAAGACTTCTAATTTGCCAACATTTTTAGTGATGACAAACTGAAGAAGCAGATAGCATCCATCTAGAATGGAACTTCTAGATGGTTCTAGAAGTTCTAGATAGAACTTCTTCATTTCTTTACTGATTAGGTACTTTACACAAATTTGCTACCTCACTAAATGGTCAGTTTTGTCCATTTTGTCCAAAGGAGCCATTGTGGTATCCTGCAATTGCTGGGAAATTTTAGGAGACCCCTATTTTGATTTTTTTTTATCCAGTATTTCTTGAGCTCTGTAATGCCATGGTCTACTTGGCAGGTTTAGAGGAAGCTTGTTTGATTTACTCTGGGATGTGCCCTGGAGAAACAACAAAATTCTCAGGAGGTTCAAAACAAACTTGTACTTGCAAACTTTAGAACATTGAGGTAGAATAAGGTAACTTGGCAAATTTTAAATTAACCCAGAGAAAGTAAGGCACTTCACAAACTTTAACTTATCCAAACGCAACAAGGCACTTAAGAAGGCACTGATTGGAATTTTTATAGTCTAGCTTACGGTATATTTTGAGAAGGAGAAGAAGAAGAAATGTGTATAGTTGTCACTGATGTTGGAGACAGGCATGTGACAAAACATGCTAAGGGTCACGCGGCAACAGCCAACTTTTATTGCATGCTATTCTCCTTATATAGTTTTGAAGGTCTGTGCAGTTAATCCTGACTGGCTGAACCACTTGCCACCTGGCCAAAGAGGCAATTACTGCCTGTGTCCCCAATGGCTTAGGCCTGCTCCCCAATAGCCCAGACGGGTCAAGTTATATAATCAAGGTAATTATATAACTAGTTATATAATCAGTTATGTTTCAGTTATAAAATTATAGTTAGGATTACGTATAACTGTGAGGCCTTCAGGCCAGCTGTTAGCCACCACATAAAGTCACCACCTGAGGATCCAGTGTGGTCTCAGCTGCTTTTAAATCCAGGGCAGTAGAACACTCAAATTCAGCACGTGTCACCATTCTTTTATCTGCCCCTGTTCACTGGTACTCTTCTCCGGGCATGCACCTGCACTTTAGTGCTTCCAGCAGGGCCACACGGTCAGCATGCACCATTTTGGACTGGAACAGAGACTGATTTAAGGCACCAGGGGTCCAGGGCAAGCACACCAACAACGAGCTCACCCTCATCCTCCCCAGATTCCCACCTGGTTCTTTTGAACAAGTCAATTTTTTTTTCTAAAATTTTTGAACTGGTTTCCTAATAATTCCCATCCAGGTGACCATGCAATGTGAAAAATTATGTATATGAACCTAATCTTACCCAGAGACATTTTATTCCTCAGGCCTTGGAAAGCAAGGATATGCTTGTGAAGTCCTTTCCTGGCAGACATAAATATACACTTGCCCTGCTTCAAACTGGACTCAGGGAAGCTCTGTTTAGCTGTAGTTAAGAGCAGCTTTGTGTTCAAACTAATGTGGGGCTTGGCCTCTCAACAAGACTTATTTTCTCAAGTATTACACAGTGTTAGCCAAACTATTCAGCTTTTGATCTGGGTCTGGCTCATATTCAGCTAACTTAAAGCATAAGGCAGATGAAGTCACATCTGAATAGATGATAGAATACAAATTAAAATTACACCTTACACAACGTGGGCAATGGCCGTGCATGGCAGAAATTCTCTCCTCACTCTACCAAAGGGACATGCATTTGGGCTATTTGCAAATATGGCCTGGAGGTGGGTTGCATAATGGGGAGGTGGAGGGAGTGAGAGTGTTGGAAGGTGCCTTCACAGATGAGATCAACTGAGGAGCTTAGGAAATAGTTTTCTTTGAAATGACAAAATTCAGTTTTGCTATGGTGTCAAAAAGCAAGTAGCATGTAATCAATGCAAGTTTGGAGCTCAGAAGATATTTCTGTAATAGTATTTGACTGCATGAACATATAAAGAAGAAACAGAAAACAAAAACATGGTGATGAGGTCATTTCAGTTAATAAATGAATAAGCTGTTATGTACATTTGACCTTCTAGTGTTGATTAATTTAACACATGAGGGGTCTGAGAAGAGCAGTTGCTATTATTATTATAGTCAAGCATAGGAATCACTTGAAACACTTGGTCACAGCAGACACATCGCTGTTTCTGTAGGAACAAGAAAAATGTTGAAACTAAGTACAGGAATGAACTCTATAAGGAGACAGGTTTGAGATGTGTGAGTGTTTAAAAAATATTCTCTGTGTTTGGCTGGCATTGCAATTACAGATAAGAAGGATAATACCATGTTCCTAGAAAAAGGGAGGTTGCAGAAAAAGTGCTTTTGTTCCTGTCTTGAAAGTAAATGTGGTTAATTGTTTTAGAACTATCAGTTAAGCATAGAGGGTCTTTGCTTTCTTACATGTGCTCCCATATGCAAAGCTGTTCTGCTCAGCCTGTTTCCAGGCTGTATATGTAATCTAAGTGTACACTTTGCAAAGCTGGTTTTCAGAACTCTGTGTTCTGTCAACTTCTTTTTGGCTGTAGAATTACCACACATGCATGAGAAATATTCATCATTTTAGGCCTCCTGAACTTTAACAGCTCTAAGTTTTACAGCAACTGACCTGCAGAGGAGCTGCAGCTGAGAAAAGGAATGTAAACTGGGCTAGGCAGCTATCAGCTTACAAATAACTCTTTTTTAAAGAACGTAGATGTGAGGTTCTTTGATTCGGTCATATCAAGTAAAAAGTAGTCTTCGTGCAATGAGTGGCACAATGAAAAACAACAATCCCATAAAAAATTATTAAGCTATGGGTATTTATCCTTCTCATGCTGTATGCTGTGAGTTATGATTTGAGAGAAATTCCCCAGTGAGCAGCAGTATACAGTATACATTCTATGAAGTCACAGAAGATTTCCTATTCTTGTGGCATTTTTGGCACTCAACTAGTGGTACACAGAGTGGTCTGGATACCAGTTTAACTATAATTAAAAATACAGTATGATCATTATGTATGACAAGCTTTTCTCACTGTTGTAGAATGTACAGTAGAAGATATCATACTTGAACCTGAGAATACCTTACTGTCTTAACCACCTGTTAAATATTTTATTGTCTAAAAGCAATTTTTGTGCAAGAGAGTTGGTTGGAAAATAATTTTAATCATTTTCAGTTTCTTTTTCTGGTTTCAGTTTGAGACAATAAAACAGAAAGTGGTTCAGAAATTGCTGCCCTGTTAGGAATAATATTGAATAGGAATAGGCACATCCACTGGGTCAATGTGCGGTCCTGAGGCTGATGTAATTGGAAAAAAATTGGGGCTTTTTTATCATGGGTTGGTCTATTCAACACCTGGTCTACTGACACGTGATGGGGTACACCTATATAGGAGGGAAGAAGGAACTCTAGCACAGCAGGTAGTGGAGCTCATTGGCAGACCTTTAAACCAGCTTGGAAAGGGAAAATACCAGGCTCAAGGGTGATGAGCAATGGGATCCCTCAATCTGCCTCAGGAGGTGTTGGCTACAATGCACCACACCTGAAGTGTTTCTACACTAATGCACAGAGCATGAGGAACACACAAGAGGAGCTCAAGGCTTTTGCTGTGTCCCCGAGATCTGACATCACTGCCATAAGTGAAACTTGTTGGGAGGAGTTTTGTGACTGAAGTGCCCTGTTGGATGGTTCCAGGCCCTGTAGGAGGAATAGGCAGGGCAGAAGAGCCTGGGGAGTCACACTGTATGTAATAGAAGGGTTAGAATGTATGGAGCTCACAATTGGCAGTGCAGTTGAGAGCCTCTGGGTTAGAACCAAGTGGCTAACAAATAAACTGAGAGTCTACTATAGACCTCCTGGCCAGGATTATGCAACCCTGGACGTATGGACAGACTGTGAAATGAGATGCTGGAAAGCAGTGCCATGGAAAGAGACCTAGGGGTCCTAGTCAATGACAAGTTGAATATAAGTCAGAGCCTTCCCAATACCCTTCCCAATACTGCACCTGACAGGGCTGTCCACGTGGCTTGAAGGACAAAGGGACAAGATTGTGTCAGATCCTCCCAGGAAGACAGAAGCTTACAGAGCAGTTCCAGCAGCAGATGAAGACAGCTCATCCAGGGTCAGTGCTCTCCTCAGCAGGGGACACCAGGGTGGCACAGCAGACAGAAGCAGTGGGCTGGACCTGTTCCGTGCTTTCTTTCCCCTGCTGGGCACTGCTGACAAGCCACCAGTAACTCAGACCAGAGTAGGACTACTATCTGCAAGCCCATTTACCTAAAAAAAAAGAAGATAATGTGATAGTATGTTCTGTATTCTCATTATATATATGGACACTATTATAAAAACATTATATTCTGTAGCGTTCATTAGAAGTTCTAGTCCCTAAATATCAAAATCATGTAGCAGACACTACAGAGTAATCTTTCAGACTGATTTCATAGGCATGTGCTCTTATTCCAGAATAAACACTCGTGTATTTTAAATAACTTATTTTGTTATGACAATTGGAATAACAATAATTTCGGGAATAAGTGATTTTCTCTGCAGTTCATTTTCACAGGTTGGCAGAACCACAAAGCATGGGGTCTAGCTAGATAAGGAAGTTTCTGTGTTTGTGTTTGAAAAAGTGATTCAGTCTGTATCCCTGAACAAAGTCTGTGGTAGGAGGATTCACTTTCTGAATTCTATAAATACCTGAACCATTTCTGGGATTTACTTTTACAATAATGTGTGTGTACTAAAAGTTGTACTTAATACCTAATCTATGCTATTTCTTTGGGATAAATACAGTTCTAGGATCCTTATCTTTTTGGCATATTTAGTGCATTTGTCTTTGTCTGTTTTTATCTAAGTTAATACGCAGAGCACTAGTGACCCAGTTCTTTCCTCCATTTGTTTAGAGATGAGGTGAGTCTGTAAAGAACAGATAATCTATGTCTACTAAGACATTATTTAATGCTATTCAATAATCTACATTAGCTGGCATGGTCCCAGTGATTTTATTATACATGTCTGAAAACCCCTGTCTCCAAGTGGCATCACCTTAAATCTTCACTGCTTGTTAAAGCCCATGCAATTACTAAGTGGCATTTATTATTATGGGTTAAAAATTCAATCTTTCCACTAGAACAACAAAGTCTAAAGGGGTTTTTTTCCTGTTTCTGTTAGGTAGGGAAACCTGCTGCTGCTCTGCAATTTTGAAGCCTTTTGCACAGAGAAAATGGCAGCTAAAGTTTTCTATATCATAAAAAAACCAACTATACTGATCATGGAATTCACAGAATCACATAATCAGTTAGGTTGGAAAACAATCCTGAGATCATCAAGTCCAAGCTTTGATTGAACACCATTGTGTCAGCTAGACCATGGCACGAAGTGCCACGTTCAGTCTTTTCTCTAATACCTCCGGAGATGGTGAGTCAGCTACCTGCCTGGGCAGTCCATTCCCAGGTCTGCTCACCTCTTCTGTGGAAAAGTTCCTTCTGCTGTTGTCATGGTTTGAGGCTTACNAACAATCCTGAGATCATCAAGTCCAAGCTTTGATTGAACACCATTGTGTCAGCTAGACCATGGCACGAAGTGCCACGTTCAGTCTTTTCTCTAATACCTCCGGAGATGGTGAGTCAGCTACCTGCCTGGGCACTCCATTCCCAGGTCTGCTCACCTCTTCTGTGGAAAAGTTCCTTCTGCTGTTGTCATGGTTTGAGGCTTACCCGGAAATGGTAAGATTTATGGGCGGCTCAGTGAGATCTCATGTGAAGAAATTTAGGAGGAGGAAGGAGGAGCTTCCTCTTTTTCGGGTAGGGAGCAAAGAGGTGAGACCTCTGGCCTGAGCCTGGGGGGGCTGTGCCTCTTCCTCAGGCCCGGCCAGCCGGCAGCTGCGAAACTGCTTTCCCCCCCCACGCGGCTGCAGTAAGAAGCAGAGAGGAAGAGATGTCTCTCTATAAGCCCAGAAGAAGACGGCCTTATCAAATATCTGGCCACGGATCGTGCCCCTTCCAGCCCGGGGCCCAGCTAAGCCTGCCGGACTCCTCCTCTCCAAGAGCAGCTCGATGCGGGAAATTTGATCCCGAGGAAGCTGCGAAGATCCTGCAGCTGAGAGAGAGCGAGCCGCAGTTCCCGCGGCGGGAGTCACCTGAGCTCTGCTGGGCCTGGGCGAGAAGTTAACCCCTTCAGAGCTCCGATCCTTCCAATTGAGTGAGAGAGGAACCAGATGAGAGACAATGTAAAAAATGACATTGAAACATCAAAGTCAGTGAGAGAGAAGTGAAGCCCAGATAAGAGGGATGAGGAGATAGTTTGAAAACCTGTTGTGAGTTATGGAGAAAAGACTCTTTTCTATTGTAACACACAAAAAGGCTGTCGGGGAGATGAAAAGTTCAAATTTGAGCAAAAGAGAGTCTCCAGAAGAGAAGAGAAGTGAGCAGTTGAGGCAGTTGTTGTGATCCTGTGAGGAAGTTGAACAGAGGAGAGGAAATTTTGTGCCCCAAGGAGAGAAGAAGAACTTTTCTGCTTTTGCTGCCTGAGATGATCTAGTGAGAGAAGAGAAGGAGAACCTTTATTTTCTTTTGTGCAGTTCATCTGTAAAGCAGGAAAAACCTGCCCCCCAAGCTTTGTGGCCCCTTCCCAGCTCTGGGAAGGCTGTGAAGGTGGGAAGAACCTCACAAGCAAGTTTCTCCGGGCAGGTTGCTTGTGGGGACATTGAGAGCCACAAGAGAACTGTTTTCTTTCCTCTTGTGGAGAAGTTTTTCCGTAACATGAACAAGAGGGACTCCTCTCCCCGAGCGAGAATTGAGAAGAGACTATTTCATAAGTGATGGACTGATTGGAACGTTTGGGTGTTATTTCTTTACACTGACAAATGGGAAGGGAATGTTTGTGGGGGGAAGAGAAGGATCTGAAGGGATTTGGTTTTTTTCTTTTTTTCTTTCTAGTTACTGTTAATAAACTATGATTGTACTCTCTTGAAGTTTTAAGCCTGCTTTGCTCTTCTCCTAATTGTCCTATTTCACAGCAGGAGAATATTCTGGTAATTAACCCACGTGAGGAAACCCACCACATTTAGTGGTGCGTTGGCCAGGAAAAAATTCAAATTGATTCAAATTGGGGAAATTCAGAATTGGCGAACCAAAACCGCAACAGCTGTCCAACCTGAACCTTTCCTGCTGGAGTTTGAGACTGTGTCCTGTCATCTTATCACTAGTTGCCTGTGTGAACATTTCTTTGATACCATAGGTTAAAAATAATAGTAGAATTAGGTAAATTACCTATTAGCTGTTGTTGAAGAATGCTTTGCTTGTAAGTAAATGTTAAGTAAATGTGCTTATGTTTTAAAAGCTTCTGGCAAAACCTGAATTGCTTCAATTAAATATTCTTTCCTCTCACACCAGACTTAATGTTAGAATAGCTCTTCCAACCAATAGATGAAGACAGAATCCCATAGTCTTGTGAAGATCTCTCTCTATATATGTAAACCTCTGGGGTTTTTTTTGAGACAGTAGACAGCATGCACTCTACCAACAGAAGTACTGCTGAGAATAGTAATCATTTACTATCACCAGCCTTGTGTTAGAGGTTGTCTTTGTAGTATACCTGCTTTGTGATCTGCGTATGCAGCCACTGATTCTGTAAATATGTCTCAGATTACCTCGAATTAGGAGTTTTTGCTTAACATATTGTCTTTTAACTGAAAAACGAAAGGAAAAGCCCCTCAAGATGATTTCAGAGCTGTATAGAAGAGCTAATATTTAGGCAGAGTTTTGCTGCTGAAGCATTACGAAACCAGAAGATGCTCTTTGTCTGGAATTACATCTTGGTTATTTCTTTTTTAAGATAAATAGTTATAGAATCATAGAACTATTTGAGTTAGAAGGAGCTTAAGGTTTATTTATTTTCAACTCCACTGTTGTAAGCAGAGACACTAGAGCTGGTTGCATCCCTTTCCTCCAGCGTGTGACTACAACACACAGCTTATCCTTCACAGCTGACTAGCCTTGTGAAGGAACATGAGATTACTTGTCTACCATGCTTAAAATACTATCCATGGCTGCACGCTGACTGCATTCTGACCTCAGTTTATGGTGAGTCTGCCCTACCTACCCTGTGCTGTGACTTCTGCAGGGGCAAATCTGCAGTCAAGCAGGTGGAGAGTTGCATGTTACTCCAGCCAGCATCTACATCCTGTGGAGTAATTTTCTATTTCTCATCTTCAAGTTATTGCTAGACTACTAAAAAATTAGAATAGTTCTGATTGGAAGGGACCTACAATAATCGAGTCCCATGGCCTGATCACTTCAATAAGTGATCAATTCTTGAGTAAGGGTGTTGTCCAAATGCCTCTTAAACACTGATAGGCTTGGGGCATGGATCATGGGACATGGAGCACTGACCATTCCAAACTATTTACATAAAGGATCAGAGGTCATCAGATGTGTTTCCCTTGCAGTAATTTTACTTGCCCAACATCACATTTCATTGTACCTGGATAGAGTCTTAAATTCAGTTTAGAGTTCATAAATGGTCAGGTTATCAAATTTGTGTGTACTTCTTGCCAGAAACTTATAGCTGAACTTCAAGAAAAACTCCATCCAGAAATGCAGGAAGTGAGAAGCCATGTTATTGAAAGCTTTTCCTGATAAACCCCATATAGTGAATATAGATCCAACCTGAGAAACCTCTAGAGTAAATTAATATGTCATGGCAGATCTGCTCAAGGTCTTATCTGAGCTTCTAGATAGAAAATATCACACAGATCTTACTGTAGAAAATAAAAATCCATCAGAGGAGCTTGTTTGGACCTGCCAAATCAGCACATTCAGAGCAGAGCCCTGAGCTCTGTGTGAGTACTTGAACCTGGAAGACTGTAGATAAATTTTTGATAGTTTTATGAAGAAGATTTTTCAGTTTCTCTTTGCATCATTACATTAAAACTGTTATGTTATTGTGAATCTTGCAGCAGTATGGATCTTGCAGGATGTCTGGCTCTTGTTCTGTAATGTAAGGTAATGTTCCATAATGTAAACAAAAGCAACGTGCATCTTTGATGCAGATCTAAATGAAGGTGCTAACAAAAACTTTTTATAAGGTACTATGCCAGGTAGATTTTTCTGAATCTGGATGTAAAAACAAATGGGTTAGGACCTTCCAAGAGAATGTTTGTCCTTATTTTTCCTCAACATATTCTTTATAACGTACAGTATGATTGGAGCAGAAGAAAAACTATGTTAGAGGACCTCATGCAGTTGGGTGCTTGTGTGAGGCTTGTTTTGAGGAGGGTGTGAGCTACTGAGTGAGCTACCCCAGTCTTTCCCCAACAGCAAACTTCAACTGCATAGCCAGCTGTGTGCTGCTGTGCTCTGCATCATGCTGCCTCACAGCCTCCTACCTCTATCCTGCACCCTCAGATTGCTACCTCCTTGCTCAGAGAAGCAAAAAAAAAATGTCCCTGAGCCTAAAAATGGGAAGCAAAGAGGGCAGGGATTGAACCCAGCATGAAATCAACTATCTTTCTGCCCAGCTGGGGGAAAGGAATGAGTAACATATGGTTACTGATGTCTAATCACTACTGAAAATGGTTGCCAGTTCTGCTGCTGCTTAATAAAGTGTAAACATCATTACAAAAGCACTGTGGGTCACTGTTGTAAATATAATTTCGGCATTTCAAGGTATTTTATTTCAGTTAGCTGTTTGTTTTTTCTTACAATTTACCGTAAGTTTACAGTGATACTGACAATTTACTGTCAGTTTACAGTGATAAAGAATAAACAATCTAAGCAAATAAATTGTAAACATAAGAATAGCTCTAAAATACAAACTGCACACAAAGTATAGAGTAAGACTGTGGTGCTGCTGTTCATAAGGTACTTAGTTTTTAATATGTATGTTCACTGACTTAACTGAAGACACAAAAAAAGCTTAACCTGCAAATATGTGGGGTTTTTTTGTGGTGTCAATTACAAAGCACTCCTCTCAAATAAACCACTTAATGATCAGTGAAGTCATTTAGTATTCACATAAATTCATGAAGGAACTTCACCTGCTTATTTAAACAATAAAATATTTAAACAATATTAATACAGAATAAATATGAAATAAATATTAAATAAATATGAAATAAAAACTTAGTTATTGAACTTTTCACCCGGTCAAATACTATGTCCTAACTTATATAATCTTTTCCTTTGTGCTCTGATACATGCTGTATGTTGTATTGTTACTTTTTCCAGAAAGAGTGACTTAGAATATTTGCTGGTGGCCATGAATCTCTTCAGTTTTTTGTCCATCCTTTGTTGGTATTTTTGTCCTGGCATTTAATATCAGAACACAAAACACAAGAACACTTGATTCACATCAGTACTGTCCTGTCCTATGGAGCAGCAAGGAAAAGTATGATTCATATGCACTATTATTAAGCAGTCCCTGTGTTCAAGGGAGGAACCCCTTTTTTACCCATATAAAGTAAATTCAAGTCCTAAGAGAGCAGTTCAGTGAGGACATGAGAGTTTAAATGTGTTTGTTTTCCTATGTTATTGTGCACTGCAATTAAATCCAACAAAAGGAACAGCACTTTAAATTATGGTCTTGATAATGTTCCTCTATTGAGATTGGGTTGGTATAATCATAGATAGCATGTGGTTGGACTCTTTGTTTTCTCTTCTTTTTTAATATAGATGCATATAAACCATCTCTGTAAGGCAGACAATCTCCATGTAGACAATTTAATAAAATTGATAAAAGACACAAAATTGTTTAATGTGAAAAGAAATTAGACAGCCACTGTTAGGATCCATTTCAGTAAGACATTTAAGAGCCTATTTCTGTCTAGAAGAAGAGAAGGTCTAAAGCTTTGTGAGTTCATACTGTGAAACAGCATTTTACATAAATTGCAAAACTGTGGCATGAATATACTGAAATGTTCTCCACAGACACTCCAAAGTGTTTTAAAAGAGTTGACCAGTTGCATTGCGGGTTTCTCCAGTTGGGAAGGATCTTTTTCTCAGCTGCAGGAGGCAGAGTGCTTCCTGCTGAAATTGGAAAGTAAAACTGTTGTGGGCAGATTTGTCAGACTTTAGCCCTGTGGCCTCTTCCAGGGCTAAACGCTTGCTGTTCAGCTGCTTGATGCTTTTGTATTTGCTGGGATTAGCTTCTCAACAGCTCCTCCCCTTAAGCATTGCAAGATGTTGTCTGTATTTCTTCTCAACCCATCACAGCATGCTGCCTTTTCGTCACTTCCTGCAGTTGGGAAAGATTATTCCTCTCAGATTTATTCTCCCCTTGTGAAAACATTTTTCAGTTCTTAAAACTAGAAGTTATGTTTTACTGCTTTATTATTTTATTTTTACCTTTCATTTTACTTACTCTCTCAGGGTTCTAACACTTGCAGTATCAGTGCTGAAACTTCCTGTTTTACAACTTGTATGGCAAATATTGCATAGACTTAGTTCTTTGTAAAATATTTTTTTCAATATTTACTGCATTGTCAGGCTGAAAAATTGGGACAGAACATTAAGACAGACTGGTTTGAGTTGACTGGAGCATGGTTAATCAGATACCTATGGTTTTCAACAGACAAACCTGGTTCTCCTCACTGGGTGTTGCTCAGTCTCTGAATGGAAATACATTATGTGATATGTTTTGCTACAAAATGCAAGGAAAAAAGTTTTAAGTTCTTTTTTTTTTTAAGGAATAGTCTTTCTTTTGCCATGGTGCTTCAAATTCATCAGCTTCATTACACTTCTTTGAACAGTTCTGAAGTGTTGTCACATAAACCACTTAAAATCAGTACTTTCCAAACAAGTTCAAACTAGTTTTCAGTCAACTTCACTGTCTGCATTTCCAGCCCACAAGTCAACAGCTCATCTATGAATATCTTACCAGAGAAAGAGTTTACTAAACTTGGCTTTACTGAAGTCCAGGTAGACAATATATGCTGTTCTCTCTTCATCTACCAGGCCAGTGACTTCATCACAAAAGTTTATCAAGTTGGTCAAGCATGACTTTCCCTCACTGAAACCATGCTGGCTACTTCTGGTGATTGTCTCATCCCTAATATGCCTGCAAATTGTTTTCAGGATTCACTGCTCTGTCACATTCCCAAGGGTGGAGGTGAGGCTGACCAGCCTGTAGTTGCCCTGATCCTCCTCCTTGCATTTCTTGACCTTTGCTTTCCTCCAGTCTTTGGGCACTTCCTAGTCACCTGATTGTTGAAAGGTTATCACAAGTGGTCTTGCAATGATGACAGCCAGCTCACTCAACACTCATGTAAGCATCCCATCAGGTGCCATGGTCCTGTGTGCTAAAATTATTCCCTGTCCTGACCCTCTTCCACCAAAGGTATTTCTTCCTTGCTCCAACCTTATCCCCTAATATCTGGGACATGGCAGAAAAGTCTGAGGCAAAGAGCACATTTATAATTTCCATGTTTGTTGCAATGTAAAGATAAGATTTGTTTCCTCATGTCATGTGTTGTATCCTTATTTTAAAGTCTTATAGTAGCATTTCAGCACTAACCATGACAATTACTACAGCTCTGTATTGCACTTCTTTATTTTTCATACATAATTCTTGTTTCAGTTTTCAGACAACTTACTTCTCTGTTGATTTTTTTTATCTGATTGATACGGACTTTCTTCAGTCTTCTGATCTTTCCTTTTTCTCTTTTGTACAATATTAAAAAGGCAACTTAGACGCGTTGTTTTCTCTGTAAATTTCTGTTATGAGGCCAGGTTAAGGTCTGCTAATTCTGAACTTAAGAGTTTAATAAATTCTGTAATCATAAGAAAGCTCATTTATTTGCTTACATCATCCATAGTTGGAGTCAGTGAATGAACTTGGTACATTTGGTTTGTTGACAATAGTGTTGTCTTCTTGTGTGAAATTTTGGTTAAGATTGTTTGGTTAGGTGGTTGGTAGGTGAATAGGGCTTTTTTTATATAAATGAAGAGAGAATCACGTAAAATTTCTGGTAAAAATTCGCAGTGAGGCAGGAAAAGTAAATATATTAGATGTGACTCCAAACAGAAAAAAAGTTCAATTTTAACACTGGCAGTGAAGATAGGGATATTAAAGGTTACCACTCAGATAAAGTCAAGATGGTGTAGAGTTAGTAGTATGGAGTGAAGGTTATGGGTACCAAGAGAGAAGGAACATTCAAAGGATAGGTGCATTCATATTTTGAAATAGAAAAGTTCCCAATCCTAACTTTGACAAGACTTGTAGAATACTTTGCACAGTATTAGGTCTCACAGCAAGTGCTTTTAAAAAATTCTTCACTTTTGAGTGCCAGTATGTGACTGGAGAATAATATATTCAGAGTAATATATAGTAAAATATAATTAATATTGGCAACTGGAGGCCCATTAATACAATGTCAGAAGCATCTAAGAGTTAAAAAAAAAATTATGTCAAAAATCAATAGTGGTAAATGAAGGAGGGAATAGGACTCACATGTGCTTATACTTAGATCATGCCAAACTAGTCTGATAATTTTCTTGGACAAGAACGTGTCACATAATTAGTAAAATAGTAATGGAGGAGGATTAGTCCAGGAACTCAGATCTGAGAAGATACAGACTAAGGGGAAAAGACAACTATGAGAGAGTGACAGAGAGAGGTATTGTACTGGTTCTAAAGCCCTGGTTTGTGGGACAGAAAATAACATGCCCAGGCAAAATGCACCAATGGTGGAAAGTAGAGAAGTGCTGACACTAAGGGGTAGTGGGGTAGCATACAGAAACCTGTGAATGGCTTTGAAGAGAGAAGTGTGAAATACAGGAATATTTTCTAGAACAAGTTGAACAGTCATAACTTGTAGGCTAACAGCAAAATTCTGCACCAATAAGTAGTTGATCAAAAATAGGAAGGAAAGCTGTGTGTACCACATGATCACTGAGGTATTATCATTTATCAGCCTAAAAAGCCAACTGTATCCTGGGCTGCATCCAAAGCAGGCGAAGTGTCCAGCAGGTTGAGGGACAGTATTTGGCCCCTCCACTCCACTCTCATGAGATCCCATCTACAATTATGTCTGAGGTTTCCAGCCTAGAAGGGGCATGGACCTATTGGAGCAAGACCACCAAGATGATTAAAGGGATGGAGCATCCTCTTATGAGGAAAAGTTAGAAGAGTTAGAATTGCGCAGTCTGGAGAAGTTAAGGTGACCTAATTGTGGCCATCTAGTACCTGAAGGGAGCATACAAGAAAGACGGAGAGAAACAGTTTACAAGAGCATGTACTGACAGAGCAAGGGGAAAGGATTAAAACTGACAATAAGTTTAGTTTAGATATTAGGAAAATATTCTTTACTGTGAGAGTGGTGAGGAACTGGCACAGATTGCACAGAAAAGCTGTAGCTGCCCCTCCCCTGGAAGTGTTCAAGGCCAGGCCTGGATAGAGTTTAAAGCAACCTGGTGTTGCTGCCCATGGCAGGGATTTTGGAACTAGATGATATTTAAGGTCCCTTCCAAACCATTCTGTAAATCTATGACTGTGATCAGAAGTTTTTGCATGGTATATAGGGAGATAAGAAAAGTGCTGAATGAGAATCTTGTGAAACCTCTGCAGCTTTTCACCATCCAACCCTAAGTGTTTTCATGAAGGATAGAATCAATGTGTCACCAGTATAGAGAAGGACAATGAAATTGGTGGATAAGATGCAAGGACTTTTTGCACAAAGACAAGTTTTCACATGTTTGAGCATACATTTCAGTATGTAGGGTTGACGATGGAGGTACAACTGACACCAAAGAAAGCTTCAAGCATCAGCACTTTATTGTTCTTCAGTACAACCTTTTATACCTTTCATGTTACATGCATTACACCTGTGTGCCCTCTGTACCCTTTTGTGATTGCTCAGTGCCCCTCAGCTCTCCCTGTCTCATTACCTTCAGTACTTTCACCTGTGCTGCACAGCTGTAGCCCATTAGGGATGAGGCTTGGCCACAGCCCCATTCCCACCACAAACTGTGTGCCTACATAGGGTTACTATGAGAAACAAGGTAAATTGATCTAGGCAGATGCTGTATTCATGGAGCTAAAACGCTTTTGCTGTCCAGATCACTTAGGCATTCCTACAGAGTATATGTTGTGCAGTGGCTCAATTAACCCTGAAAAATGGAGCCTGAGGGAGAGTACTACTGCTTCTGTAAATTTGTGATAGTACAAACACCAAGGAGGAAATCAGTGTAACCTGAAAGACTTACAACAGAAATAAAAACGGATATAAACTGACTAGGAAGAAGTGCAGACTGGAAAATAGAAGCAGATCTCAGCTAGTAAAGGAGTGATGTTCAGCTACAGCCCACCACTTGGAAATCACAGTACAAAAATATTCTTCGTCCATGCCTTGCTTTGAAAAGACAGGGGTCTGCTAAGGAAGTCAGGAGCCTCTCTTGAAATGGTAAATGTAAACTCCCTCCCACCAAATTACTATAATTTTGAAATCTCAGACAAAGATATGGGAGTAGGAATAATAGTTCTTTATTACGAAAAATAAAAATGCAGTAACACAAAACAACACTGACAGAGTCAGAATATGACCTGACACCCTGTGGGTGAGGGTGTTGGTAACACTCCAATCCAGTGGTGGCTGCAGTCCTCTTGCAGTGACAGATGTGGTTCTGTTGAAGTAGTGATCCTGTAGAAGGGTGTCATTTTCCTCTGATGGTCCAGAGGTGGTATAGATGGGCCTGGTCTTCCTCCGAGAATCCAGTGGAAAAGAAAGCTGCTTCTCTGGGAATCCAGTGGAAAAGGCTGCCTGTAGTGTTCCAGTTCCTCAGATTGTATCCAGGTAGGAATGCTTGCTCCTCCCCCTGGGCAGAGCATCTCACAATGGGATGATACAATTTTATCAGTCACACAGTGAGACTCAATGGCCCATTAACAGACAATATTTCCAGAGGGAGGACTGGCGGTGGAAGAGATAAAGAAAACTGCCCCAACTGGTTTTAACAGGTGGCCCAATGAACAGAAAATAACTGCACCACCTCTAACAGAAGGCAACAGAATACACACCCCCAACCACATCCCGCATTTGCAACCTAAGACAATACAGGAACATAAAATTTTTAAAATCATCTCATGTTTTTCATTTATAGTTTGGTGTTGATGACTTAAAAGGAATATCCTGGTAATAATTTTCTTGAAGTAATTGCTAGATAATTGTCTTAAAGTTTTGAAAGAATTGCAGTGTCATTTGATTAACTGAGTAAATGACTGTCAGATGGGGACCCTGTCGAAGAGCTTTTTGCTCTTCTTATACAGAAGTGCATTTATTTATCTTATTTTTGAACTTTTTTTTTTTCACTTTGTCAAGGGGAACCTCTGGAATGATATGCTATCACCATAATTTTCAGTGTGGTATGGAACCAACCACAGTCAAATTAATAGAAGTATCAGCCTGCTACTTAAGTGATTTAAGGGATTATCAATTAAATCATTTTGGGTCAAGGCTGACGTGGTGGGTTTCAGTGCTGGCCAAATGCCAGTGCATTCACTAGAATATGCTTAATTATTTTTGCTGTGAGATAGGATTAGAAGGAAGGTAAAGCAGGCTCAAAACCTAAAAAGGATATAAAGAAAGCTTTATTAAGAGTAACTAAAAGAAAGAATAATAAGAATCAGAATAAAACCTTTAGAACACTTTTCCTCCCTCTTACAACTTTTTCTTTCTCACTAACAACATACAGAAACAATTCAGTTTATTACTTCTAGAATAGTCTTTCTTCAGTTCACTTAGGGAGAGAAGTCCCTCTTGTTAATTTATGGAGACTGTTCCACAGGAAAATAGTTCTCTTGTGGTTTCTAATTTTCACAAATAGCAGCTACTTGGAAAATCTGTAGTCGTGAAATTCCTCCCATTTTTTTCACAGCTTTTCCCACAGCTGTGTTTATGGGCCATGTCGAGTTATGGAGTACTATTTTAAGGATGAGCTCTTCAAAAGCAAAGGTTCTCTGTATCTGTCTCTGAGATCATCATCTCTGAGAACAGAGGTCTTCTTCTCTCCTTAAGGGCACAGGATTTTCATCACTCTTCTCTGTCTCTGTTCAAACTTCACATCAAATTCACAGCTATTTCAACATTTCAGCACAGGTTTGAACACTCCATCCCTCCATATTTCTTCAGTAAGTTTCAGGGATAAAAGAGTCTGGTGTATCAATTACATTCTTCTCCATAGCTTTACAAGAGGATTTCAGCCTAAAACTAAAGGCATCTCCTCATCCCTCCTATCTGGGACTTGACTTCTTCTTCACTGACCTCAGTATTTAGTGTTGTTTCTTTACATGTCTGCAGTCTGTCTTTTCTCTCACTGGAGGGAGGATGGAAGCACTGAAAGAGTTAATATCTGCAGTTGCTCACCTGGCCATGGCCGGGCTCGGTACCTTGCGGCCGGAGCTGTGGCTGGGCTGGGAGGGCGGCTGGGATCGGAGCAGCCCGGCCAGAGCTCAGCGGCAGCACACCGGGGGCCGATGGCTTCTCCCCCCCCTGCCCGGGGGATACGGGCAAACCCTACGGGCAGAATCTTGGCCGAGCCGGCCTGGCCCTGGCTGCTCCTGGGAGCAGTGGACTCTGGCTCAGCCCAGGCTGGCGGCGAGGCAGGGCTTAGTT
The DNA here is from genome assembly GCA_013396995.1 of Dicaeum eximium. Lineage (NCBI taxonomy): Eukaryota > Metazoa > Chordata > Aves > Passeriformes > Dicaeidae > Dicaeum > Dicaeum eximium. Next base: position 59,503 of record VWZP01001968.1, read on the forward strand.
TGGGCAAGATGTTGACAGGCACAGCCGCGGCCCAGACCGGCCTCGGCCCCTCGGCCTCCCCTCCTCCTGCCTGAGAGCCCGGCCCCGCAGCAGGGCCCGCCCGGCCTGGCTGAGACAGGGGCTGGGCCGGCCTTGTTTGCTCTTTGCCAGCCGGAAGGGAAAGAGACCCTTCTGGGCTTTTTTCATTTTTAACATGTGTCTTCACAGGAGTGTGTACGGTTTCCTTAGTGGTTTAACAGATTGTCAATTCTCAAAGCTAATTACTGATCGGTCTTCTTGTCAGACACGGAGGAAACGGCTAGCAGCTTCTCTTAGAAAGTCACTTCAGTGAGTGCCTCCAGTATGAAACCACCACAAATGATCACCCTGACAAATACGAGGAAGAGGCATTATGTTATCCTCTCAGCATAGAACTAAATGTCAGTACACAAAGATTGAAAAGGGTTATTTAAACTGTAAGTTCTCTGTAAAATGAGCTCTGGACAATTGGTATTATAATGAGCATATATTTTAAAGATCCAAGAGGGAACAACTTGTTTCAATAACTGGCACATATTTTGTTATTAAAGTAATAGGTTCCTTGTTATGAAAGGTTGCACCCTACATGATGTAAATAAAGGGCAAGGAGACTTCTCCTTTCTTGAAAGCCTTTATTGAAAGAACAGCCTAGGGGTGGGGGCTGAAGGAGTTGCGCGCCACCGCTGCTATTCCCAATGGTCGATGATAAGGAGAAGGGCGCAGACCTGTCAGCACTGGCAGGGCTGGAGATCCGTCCTCATGGGAATTGTCCAGAGACCCCCATTGGCTCGGTTGTGTAGGGGTGTCTCTCTGCTCCGGTACTGTCTTGGTTGTGGTGACAGGCCTGGTTTAAGTTGAAGTTTCCTGTCCCTTTGGATCTTTGCCAACCCCTATGTGTCGTTTTCGGGTGGTCTTGGTGGTGGCTCGTCATCTTGGGCTGGTCTATGTCTACTGGTGGCTATATGCTCTTTAATATGTGCACTTGCAAGTCCCCCTGGGAACTGCGGAAGTCCGCAGCGTCAGAAATACCCAGCGATATAGGGGGGCAAAGGGTACAAGTAGCTAATAATAAGGGGTAAAACAGGTAGAACAATGGAACAATGAACAATTAGAACAATTCTTTAGAACTGGGAATACGAACTGGGGTACAGGTACTGGAACAAGAACATGTAAGTGTAAAAACAAGTGAGTATAGACTAATGTGGGAACAGTGCATTAAACCTTTATTTTATTTATAACACTACAGTTAACAACACAACAACACAGTGCATTAAACCTTTATTTTATTTATAACACTACAGTTAACAACACAAGGCACAGATGACATGAGGCAATTAGTCTCAGGAGCACTTTATTTTGTTGGTTTGCGGAGTTTTTTGTGTTATAAACCAACTCTTTATTTGTAGCTTCTGACCAAGATACAAGACAACAAGTCTATGAACATTTTTTTTTTCCTAAAATACTCTAAGGCCACTAAGGACAGCAAATTCTTAACTGAGGGATTAGTCCAGCCATATTGCTGTCTTGTTCCTTTAAGAAAAGTCAGTTTGTGTCAAACATATGCATTTTTAGCACATATTTGCACTCTTTGCATGGTTTTCATTGGAAAATTGTTGATATAGTGATGTACTCCTCTTTTTTAATATGCAAAACTTTATTTTTCTTGAAATACAGGAGAGTGTTAGGAATTCTAGGTTCTTGGTTATAACTGCAAAATGCTTTCAAGCCAATGCTTTCATGCCATTCAGTCCAAAAAGGGTTAAAAATATATTACCAAGACTCCATCAGTCTGCTTTTGTGTTTGCATCCCTTATTTGTCTCTCAAGCCTAGCAGTCTGCCATTGATATATACACAAGCCTTCAGAGAACAAAAGATTCTAAAGCCTTTCCACCCAGATGCTTGTTGTCAGTAGAAGCATTTGCTCAAGTTTTAGATTAATTACTACTGGTAGTGTTTGAGAGAGCTGCTGCTATATGGTTGTTTCCACAAACACTTCTTGTTTATCCCTCATGGATGGCAGCTGTTGCAGACATATTTCAGTTTTGTTTAACCCACTCCAGATGATGGGATTTCTTTCAGCAGTGTCAGAATTTGGCAAAGACCAGTCTTTATTAAGCTGTGTGTTAACTTCTTAATAACTGAATAGTTATGTGGCCATGATTAGATGCCAGTTCCCAGATAAATACCACATGAAATACTTAAAGTGCATTTTTTTTTCTTTAGATATTGAAATGCTTTTCATAATTGATTTTAGTCCACTTGTTCCCCAGTTGCTCATTGTTATTCTTCCGTTTTGTGGTGAGGTAACATACTGTCTTTATAAAGGTACTTTTATGATAAAAAGACTGTGTAAGGGTTACCCAATACCATATGAGTATTTTGTTGCAAATATGGTGTCCACATGTATCCCAAATCACTTACTTTACTTTGATTTTCTTACCTATCCCATCTCCTGATTTTATTTACATAAAATCAGTTTCCACAGCCCATTAGTTTCTGTTACTAACAACTCAGTGGGCTGTTGGTCAAAAAAGTAGTATTTTTTGCCTGGCAAATAAAAAATGATCAGCACAGTGGATGAATAGAACTTTTCTTTATGTGAACACTTTAAGTAGTTTATGAATTTTGCTTGTAGAGCCAGTTCTTCTGTAAAGAAATTTACAGAAGATAGAGCTTAAGTTTTCTGAGTTGTGTTTTAATTTAAAATGCTATATTGAAATTGTCTAGCTGCATTCATTGCAGTCAGAGTTGGAACACCTTTTTTCCTTAGACAATGCATTGGCTAATTATCCAGCCAACATATAGTCTCCTTTGACATTTCGCATATCTGTGGAAAAAAACCCAAATTGGAACTGCCTTGTGAATGTGAAATCCTGGTATGGTATTAGACAAAGGAATAGTTGCTTCCTCCCTTTTGTGCGGTATTGCTGTCTTAGAGGCTGAGGTATTATATGTGTTGGAATATAATTGAATATAATTGTTGACAGCCTGAAGACAGTAAATGACTTAAGTTTGTCTGTTTACTTGATAAAATATCTGGATTTATTAAAATCAGAAGGTAACACCTCTTTTAGTTTTATACAGGAAAATCTCCACCACAATTGCAAAACCTGTGTCTAATGTTGCATGGGAACAATTGTAAACAATATATATTAAGTCTCTCTGTATACCTGTCATATTAGGGTGGAATGTGTCAAAGGAGAGGCCACTGCCTGAACATTCTCACAACCACTCAAGGAGTTACACATACACCACCCAAGACTGTCACTGCTGGGACTGGGGTCCCTTCACAGTGGGAAGCTCCAGATGGCCTATAGGGGCCTCTCCTGACTTTGCCCACACAATACCCTCCCTCTCAGGTGTGCTTCCTCATTCTTCAAGCTCGACCCTTGGTTTCCCAAGCAGAATCTCAGGTGTCAGATTTGTAAAAATAAGTAATTTAAGAGTGGTACAGCATCTGCTAGCTGGCAGAGCATGGGAAATTAAAAAGTCATAGACTTAGGATAAACATTACCTAGCAACAAAAAGAACACCAGTGTAGTATCAATGTTTGTTTCCATTCCAGCCAAAAATAAATCTAGGTGTAAGACCAAAGTGTAAGCTTGTCAACTAAGGCTTCAGCAAATCTAACTGCTCATGCTAAGCAAGTAAAGCAAAGCAAGCAACATACTAAATCTGAGTAATATAACTCAATTTAAGTAATTCTACTTAAAACTTACTTTATTAAAGAATATTCTGAGTTGGAAGGGACTAACAAGGATCATTGACTCAAACTCTTCAGTGAATACAGAGATTGAACCCACAACCATGGCATTATTAGCACCATGTTCTAACCAGCTGAGCTAATCTCAGGTCATACTAAACAAATAACATCTCTCAAAAAAAAGATACGACATGGTCTGCAAAAAGTTTAAAGCTGGTTTAGGGTTTGACAGTGTTTAAGCATGACTTCTTTTGGGTGAATATTAAATGTCCAAGATATCTTTCCTGAGTCTCTGAAATAGTAATATAGTGTACGTTTTACTTCCAAACTAATTTTTTTCCTCTTATTGTTAATAATAAATTATTTTTATTTAATTCTGATATGCATTTATTCATTTTTTTCCCTGGCAGGTTTCATTTCTGGCCTCTGCTTACATGAGCCAGCATATCTCAGAGGAAAGCTGCTTTGCCCTTGCATCTGTTACCCATTACCTTTACCTCTGCCAGTTCAGCTGGATGCTTATTCAGGTTGGTATCTTAGTCCTTTTTATCACTTCCCCAAAACACCTGTAAAAGTAACTGATAGTTAGACTGTATTTCTATTATATCTTAGTGCATATATGTACACATCTGTATATCTATGTGTAAGAGAGATACAGAGCACTGAAATTCAGTGCTACTAGAAGGCCAAAACTTTAGATAGCTTTTATTAAACCCACAGTGACACAACTCCAAGGGTAAATGTACAAACACTCTAAAGGACTTTTCCCACTAATTTCCATTACAAATATTCATCCTCAGAACAAAGAAGAATTGTCCCAGAACAAGGAAGAATTACTTTTTCCTACTGTTAATAGTTTTTCTAAACATCTCTTATTTGGTCTTTCAAAGCAGTCTCTTGCAGCTGAAGTGTAAATGTAAGCTACACTGTAATTTGTTGAGTCAGTGACATTTTAGTCATTAAACTTGTATAACATGACAAACATACCTTCACAAGTTTGCATTAAAATACAGAATATATGTATTCATAATTATTGCCAGAATTTTTATAGAATCGTAGAATCATTTAGGAGAAGCCCTCTAGGATCGAGTTCAACAGTTAACTCAGTACTGCCAAGTCCACAACTAAACTATGTCCCCCTGTCCTTGTCTCCAGGGTGAACACCTCCAGCTCCCTTGGCCATTCCTCATTAGACTAGTACTCCAGACTACTCACAGCTCTGTTGCTCATTTGATATATTATAGAACAGTAAATGGTGGAAAAAACGATGGAACTAATATGGAACACCACAAACAATCAAATTAGTTATGGGAAATTACTAGCTGTAAGTTAGTCAAGGTAACAAGCTGTGGGGTTATTTGAAAAAATGCATTATTATGCCCTCATTTTAAAATGTGTATTTAGCACCAGTATTGAAGTGATTTATTTGTCTGTTATTTTAGGAGGATTTGTCCCAAGCACATTTATTATAGCATACAGCTTTATATATGCAGCTCCATATCTTACCATACACATCCTCCAATATGCAGGCTGTCAGACCAAACCAAGAATTCCAAATTAGACTGCATCTAAATGCAACTTTCTCTCCCAGTAACATTCGTGTGATACATGGTGTTTTCCTGGGATATGTCAGGCTCATATTCATTGAGAACCCTAGCAGCCTCTCAAACAGCTCAGTTGTGCTCATTAGCCTTAGCAAGCTACATGTAGAGGGCCTCAACAGAGAAATTTGTTTGCTTGGCAAATGATCTTCTTGTAGGTTAACTACTCTAAATTATTTTGTAAACTGTAAATTATATTCTTCACAGTTGCTCATTCAGTTTATACCTAAATTGCTTCAGAGCTCTTCACCATTTGCTAATTTGGACAAAGTAACATTAAGTTTCTTTTTTACTGGGTTGCCTCAAGCTTTGGCAACTCCGTGTTTGATAGTATTTCCTTCTATATGTTTTACATTGCATTGAGTTGCAAAAATTTCTTATAATGGAAAAAAAGTTGTCTGACTGTTAACAGTTGGTCATTTTTGTGTCTGTAGTTGAAATCCAGTGGGGTTTTTTTTGAGTAGACTTTGGTCAAATCCTAAGAACTTGCATAATGCATTGCATGTAGTGGCACCTCAGGCTTGTGTTAAACATGAAGACTCTTCATGGAAATCTGACGGGACAAAAGTGGTTAAGAGGGAATCCATCAGCCTGCTCAGTGATGAGCTGCCAGGAATAAAACTCAGAATGAAGATGATTCTCCTTTTTGTGGATCCAGGTCTTCAGCTGAGAGTAATTCTTGAACTTTGAAAGACCCAAAAGGAAAGAAATAATCTGAAATTGAGATCTACCCAGTCCTCAGCTACAGTTTGCTCCTCTTGGCTGGGATTAGGTCTCAAATTTATATATCTCATTATGGAGTCAGTAAGCTATATCAGGGCACAGGAAGGAGTGCTGAGGGCATCTCTGTGTTTGAATTGGTCCCCATGACATGTCTAGAAAAGCTTGAGGATCCAATGGAAAACCAGACTGATTTGGGAAGTCTGGATGCTACTGCTGTTTGAATGGCAGGCTTAAAAGTCTGGGAAAGTAATGTTTGTATTTCTCAGTGTAGCGTACTTTATATACATGACTTGATTTGAAAAGCAGAATTAATAATGTATTTATACTTAAATGTGACATAAATACTTATGTTTGGAAAAGAACAAAAACACAGGAACAGATTCTGTCTCCTTTGTACAGTCACTCTGACCTTTATGAGGCTGCATAGTACAGTGTATATGTTTGATCATTAACTTACGTCATAGAAATCTGCAAGTGGTTGCCTTGATCACAGGACACAGAAATGGGTGAATGTGATAATCAAGTACAAGCACCGTGCACGTATGTGAAACTGAAACATCCATAAAATCTGGGCAATTTTAAGTGATCAAAAGGTGGTGGAGCAACATTTCCAGGCAACAAAACTGTAAAGAAAACACAGATTAACAGTACAGTTGGACATTCACAGATTCATTTCTGGGGTCCAGATCAAAGATCTTCACTTTCTAGACTCTAGGGTAACTTCCTTATATTTTTTTGTTTTGTAATCTTTCCATCTTCTGCACAGTGCTAAGTATAGTAATTATGCTTAACATTTTGTCTTATGTCAATGCTCTTTACAAAAAATTTATCTATAGCTTCATGTTTTAATTCATGTTCTCTTTTTAGCTTCTTGTATTTGTAGACATATTCAATGTCAATATTTCTGCTACAAATGTGACTACTACTCATATATTGACTGAAATGTAAGAATGGAAAGGACCTCAGAAGTCACCTGGTCCATTTTCAGCATCAGGACAAAGATTACGTCAAATCATCCTTCCTTGTCTGTTTGTTCCTCTCCCTTTTTTATTGTATGGTCTTGTTTCTTGCTTTTTATAGGGAGAATTTGTAAGTCACAGAAAGTTGAGAGCATTACCCAATTTTTGAAAAAATTAGGCTCTCTTAACTGCAGAAGAAAAGGAGTAAGCAAGGCTCTTTATGAGCCTGACATATTTGCCTTATATTAATGTTGGACATGCAAAGGTCTTCATCCTGACAAATGTCTCTTTGTCCAACTGAACAGCATAAACCTGTATTTTCAAATGCATTTATCTTAGGAGCACATGCTAAGAATATCTTTCAGCATGACAAGGAAAATAAGTTTCTTCTCTTAGTATTTTCTAATGTGTTGCAAAAAGTAAGTTACAGAAAAAAAATTAAAAGCTGTCTATTCAGGTTAAAAAAATTCTGTAGTTTTCAATTGCCATTTCTGACACAGAGTAACATTATGGAAAAATACTATTCTTTGTGTTTTCTTGAGCTATTGCTAAAGTGAATTAAATCAACAGTGAAAGTGTCAATTCAACAAGCAAACCAGAATGAAAGTCATGAACTTGTGATCACCCATACCTGAATCTTTCTCCTACGTTCATTTAATGGCACTTCAAATTTTCTATAAATTTCTGTAAATTTGTGTCAGACCTGTTAGATGTTTACTGATCTTTAAGTAAGTTTAATGCTTTTCTTTTTATTTTAAAAATAATTTGTGAACTACTCAACAGCTTGGAAAAAGGAATTATATAAAAGCATCCAATTATTATAAAATTACCCATCCAACTATTTGTAAAAAGAAGAAGGAAGGAAAATAGAAGTTTTCCTACTGAATTGGGAAAGACTTTGTTTAAAAGTGTTTGGTACCTGTTGTTTGCCAGCTAGCTGCAGATTATCACAGGGCACTGGAGCATGTTGCCCAGAGAAGTTATGGCTACTGCATTTTGGAGATGAGAATTTGAGCAACGTTTTTGTCCTCGTTTAGGAATGGTACTCTCCAATTTAGTGATCCCACTGAATCCATGCAGTGCTCTCTTGCTCCCAGCCTCCCCCTCCCTCTGTCCTGCTTGGGCTGGAGAGGAGAATTGGAGGCTCAGAAGGCAAAGATCATGGATTGAGATAAGAGCAATGTGCTGGAAGCAGCAATGAGATAAGGGAACAAACAGTACAACAACAATACTGACAGAATGTACAAGAAAGGTGAATGATTCACACAGGAACACCACCACCCAACTGCTCTCTCCACCACACTACACTGACCCAGAACAAACCCCTTCTCCCCAGGAGAGTTCCTTCCCCCAGCCCCTAGCAGTGATGGGAGGTGATATAGGATAACCTCTGGGTCCCAGCCATGGCTATTGCAAAAATTAACCCTGTTCTGGCTGGTACCAGGACACTGGTCCACTGGAAAATTTCCTGTGGCAGGAGATGTGGAACTAGATGGCCCTATCCAACACAAAACATTCTAAAATTCTGTGATTATCATTAAACATAAATGAATGAATAATTTTAAAAAATAAATGTCTCCTAGTTTTGAGAATGTAATTTCCATTAATTGCCTAATTTTAAAATAAAAAATCTTCACTGAAGTTCACATTGTCTCATTAAAGTGTTATGTGAATAAACAATTATTTTGCATTTTATATCAGAACATATCACAACTTGCCCATTTGTTTTTCCACCTGAGCAGCTGGAAAGTGGGTTGTACATTTTATTCTTCTGTTGAACTGGCAATTGTTCCAGCATGGCAACAGGAAAAGATTTGCTAAAATTAGCTCCTATATTATTTAATTGATTACATTTTGCAGTATCAAAAGGTGTTGAGGATAAGAACTAGTAATTATCAAAATACAAATGTGACTGCAGAAAATGTGAATAATCCAACCTCACTTGTGCCTTTACACCAGCTGTGGTGTTAAGTGTTATGCTGTGATAAATGAAGTGAGATAAGTAAATATGGCTAACCAAACACAGAGCAAGGACATGAGGTATGATTTCATAGAAAGCAATTTCAGTTGGATGACTGAGAACAATGTTCACCAGATTGTCAGAATTAGTAGAACCAACAGTCCCTGAGTGTAATGGCATATATAGTTCAAGGATTTTGCTGTCTGGAAGTGCTTTCAGTGAGGCATAGCCTAACCAGGACTATAAGGGCATGTAATTGAAGTGTGTTTATTGACATAAAGTGACAAACAGAGTTTTGAATGAGTTTTCAGTCCCACATAAAAGTGAACAGCCGAATCTTTCCACAAGCTATGGATTTTTGTCTGAATACCATTTTCATCTGTTTAATATTTTCTTCCTATGCATGTCCAGCAATGGAATTAATAATTTTTTCCATGTTTTTTCAACCTACACAGGATAGTTGCAATTTTGTGGTGGGATTTACCTGTGATCTTTTAAGAAAAATAAACTTTGCCTTTGTTCAAGTAGCACCAATCACCAAACGAAAACCAAAAAAGACATAATAGTTATTGTGTAATTAATATAATTATATACACTGGACATAACTATGAAATCTCATTCTCTAAAAAAAGCATTTAAAACAGTTACTAATCTTTTTTAAACAAGTTGTTAGCATGCAATTATTATCAATAGCATTTGCATGCTTTATTATCAATGAGAGAAAGTATTGCATATTCATACCACATAAATGGTATGAATTTTTCAGAAAAATTGAAATTTTCAATTGAAATGAAATTTTCAGAAAAAAATCTGAAATTATAGGTAACTAATAAGATCTACATAAGGAACCCAGAAACAACTCATTAAGTACTTGAATGTGAAAATTAGGTGTTGCTGAACAAAGGGGTAGACAACCCCTTGCCTGAGGGAAATGTGCAAAATTTCCCTCAATAAAAGAATCATGTTGCATTGTCTTGTCACAGTATATGAATTTTTACTTATCCTTACAGTAGATGGCTGAAGATGAAGCATGAGTGCCTGAAGGTGCCTGTCCTGTCTCCACTGATTAACAAGACATGCTTAAATGCACAAACTTGAATTAGATACCTTATATGTAGAAAAAGACAATTGATCCCTTATTCACCCCATATAAAAGGCCAGAAATAATAATATACTATGCAGACCTGTAGGTGGTATAACATTTTTGAAATGGAGAAAGTGAAGAAAAAGTTTTCAAAAATATTTTATTATTGATTGCTTAGGTGTTTATTAGACAATTATGTGCAGATGTGTTTTAAAAAATGCTCACACATACATGACAGTGCTTCTACTATGAACATGTTGAAGAAAATTCAAATATCCAAGCAATATGTTAAGTATTCTGTTTTACTTGAAGAGTTTCCTTACTCATACTACCAGTTCTTTCAAGGGATTTCAGCTATTCCACTATTTTGATTCATACAAGGTTTTAAACCAAATTATGCTGTTTGATGATGATTATAAGGAAACACAGACTGTTTTAGAGGTGGCCGTGAATTTACATTCATCAATGTGGAGTTTTTTCTCAAACTCTTATGCATGTATTACACAGAATTATAGAACCTTTGAAGTTTTAGGGGTACCTTGAGACTGTCTAGTGCAACACCCTACCTCAGACAGCTAGGGCAGGTTGCCCAGGGCCATGAACAGTTTGGTTTTGATTATTTAAGGACACATACTCCACAACTGTGGTGATTATGATTTTCCCTAGCAGCATGCCTGCTGGGTTCCTCTTTCCAAGGGAAAATATAATTTTTCCCACCAGCAGATTTCTGTAAATAATCTCTAGGCTGTGTCTTGGGCTCAAGTACACAGCTTGTGTTTTCTATTCTGTTCCCATAACATAGGAGAAGAAGCTGGTCTAGTTTTCAGCTACCTCACTTCACTATCAGACACAGACAGAGAAGCATGCTGCCCTAAGTATTGTACCGGGCTGCACTATACCAGGCATTAAGCCTTGGGCCTGGAACATGGAGCCAAATACAATAAAAGTATTTTAAGCCTTCTGACACATGGAGTCGAAGTCTTTATGCACGGGGGCAGGGGCTGGGGGGGACGGGACACAAACAAGACAATTGGAAACTTCTCATGCAAAATAACAACAACACACAACCTCTCTGGGCATCTTGGCCCAGTGTTTGACTATGCTCACAGGAAGAAAGCTTCTTCTTATATGTAAATGGAGCTTCTTGTATGTTAATTTGGGCCCATTGCCTCCTACCCCACCACTTGGAGTCACTGAAGAGAGTGTCTCCCTCTTCATCACTGCCTCCAATCAGATATTTATACATATGGATATGATCCCCCTGAGTATCCTCTTTCAGGGCTGAACAGCCACAGCTCTCTCAGCCTCCCTTCATGGGAGAAGTTTTCCATCCCTTAATCATCTTCATGAACCTTTGCTGGACTTGCTCCATGCCTGTATTGTACTGCTGAGCCAAGAACAGGATCACAGAACCATCGAAGAAGCTTAGTGTGTTTCCTACAAGATACATACAGCTTAACAATAATATAAAAATATTAAATACCAGATCAGATTTAGAAATACTATATGCCAGTCTTCTATTTGAAGGTATGAATAGCTAGAGAAAAAAGTGACTTTTGCACCAAAAAGCTATTTTTACATCTCAAAAATAGTGTTTTCAACTAAACAAGGTGTCTCTTTCTCTATGTTAGTCTAATTCAAAATAGTTATATAAATAAGCATATTGCTTTTATAATGTCTTTTCATTACTTAAGGAAAAAAAGTAAGGACAAAGTATTTTTGTTGAATAGTGTTCATACATACACATGTACCGGGGCAGAAATACACTGCATTGTGACCTTCAGAGTGATTTGGTTTTTGGCATAGTTTATCACCAGCAAGTCTACTGATTGTTTTTGTGGTTTATTCTTCAGGCAGTTAATTTCTGGTATGTCCTTGTGATGAATGATGAACACACAGAGAGGCGCTATCTGCTTTACTTCCTTTTGAGCTGGGGGCTTCCAGCTTTTGTTGTTATCCTTCTTCTAATTATCCTGAGAGGAATCTACCATCACAGCACAGCACAGATTTATGGCCTTGTCTACGGTGATCTGTAAGTGTTTCTTTAAAAAAAAGCATGAACTAGGCATTGTACTGTCTATTTTGGTTTGTATGTAATTTTTTTCTGTTAGAAAGCCATACACAAGCATAGAAACTGTCTTAATTAAAACAGTGTATCTTCATGGAACCAGATGCATTTAAGTTGAGATATATCAATTAATATTTTTGCTCTTTCCTACCTTTTTTTTCCCCTCTGGCTCCTTTTCTGGCAAACTTAATATGTGATGATAGCTCTTCTAGGATATAAGGATAATAAACTTATTGATTTTGTATCACAATTACACACTTCATGTCCAGAAAAGACTAAACACACATCTTCTTTTTAAAACAAATGAATGTACAAATTCTTTTTATGAAAACATCATATGAGGTTGCTTTCAGGGTAGACCCACGGCAGGAGAATATTCAGGTCTTTAATAAAAAAGGAAGATACAGTGTGCATCATTCCATTATAAGAGAACAAAATTTAGTGTGTTTTTTTGTTGCACAAAGGGAATTCCTGTGAGAAGTAGATATTTGAATTTCACACTGATGTTTTAAGTATATGCAAGTCTATATACACACACACATGTGGCCTTATAAATATTGTTTGTATATACATAACTGTGTGTGAATCTGTACTATGCATGGTAAGCAGGAATACCTGATTTTGATGTTAATTAATTACATTGGGTACCACAAGTTCTGTGACCATATCACCTGAAGTTTAGTCCCATATTCATAGACACCAACTCAACTCAGTTGAGGTCCACAACAACAAACCATTGCTGATGCTCATGTTATATCAGGGAGTGCTCCACAGCTGTATACCATGCCATACATGTCAATATTTCTTTACAGAATATGTCTTTTTCCTTATGGTAAACTGCTTCTTTGTGCATAGTAAACAAGGAATGTAACATAATCAAGTTCTCCAACTGCAGCCAAACTGTGGGTTGATGGTATCATTATGTAGTGAAACACAGTTTTCCAGTTTTCTTTCGATGTCCATGTCTCATTCTTTGAAAAACAAGGAAAAACCTTATAATTCTGATAAAATTATTAAGTAGAGGAAAATTACTCAGTCCAACCCATTGCTCAAAATAATTATAAAATTTTTCCAGCATTCTGTTACAGTGGGAAAATGCCAGAAATCATCCCAAGCTTAGAATGTGCATCCCAAGATGAGAATGTGCAGCTTATTCCATCTCAGTCAATGTGAACACTTTAAGAGATACCCACAAGAATTTTCATAAATAGCATCAATGCTAATTTCTGCTTTGAAGAGCACTGTAAGACTTGTTCTTATTTATACAAGAGGACTTTGAACGACAAAATGTAGAAAAGGGGACAGATTGAACTACAGCATTTGGTTTGTTTTCTCCAAACCAGAAGGCAGTAGTGGAAAAAGTGACAAGGAGATTTCCAAATCCAAACTCATTACATACTGACTTCAGAATCAGCCTCAGAAACGGTTTGAGAACAATAGTGTGCTGGTAAGAACTCCTCACATATGAGAGCTGGAAGACTGGCTAAAGTCATAGAAATAGTGAAGCCTATTACGCTAACTCTCTCCTAAGCAATCACTGCTTCAGGCAACCCATTTTTGCATTACTGTGGTGTCTGACCAACTGTTTTGTTCTTAACCAGTACGCCATGTGCACAATTAATAGCCAACTTTATAGCTATGTTTAGAGAAGTTCATTTTATACTTGCACTGAACAAAAAATGAGTTCAGCTGTCTTGTTTTTTATGCTTCAAAGGAAGTATTAGGATAGAGTGTCCCTCTAGATATGACAAATCCTGCACAAAAATGCTTGTATTTTATACTGTGACTCCCATGTCACAGTAAAAACGAGTAGTAAGTATACTGTCGATTACTTTAATAATTAACAGTGTTTATATATGGTATGAACAGTTCTCTCTTTGGCATCGTGTGATTTCTTTTTTTTTAAATACTGGTAAATTTGTGTGTATAAATTCCACCAAGCAGCTTTTTTTTTAAAGGTTGGCGTTCAATGATAAGTGAAAGACCTAACTGACACAGAAGGGCTCTTTCACTCCTCCCTTTGCTGATTCCCCCATTGCTCAGCTGCAAAGATTGAAGTCTCTTTGAAAGATGCTGATCCTGGACAATTTTAAAATAGTACAGGTTTTTTAATAACATCTTTTATCATTCTGGGCAATCTCTTCAGTACGAATCCAGTGAGTGTTGCATAATTAACCTTTAAACTATTTTTTTTGAACAAAAGCTGATACTTGTCATTAAATAATTCTGGCTTCAGATCTGAGAAACAGATGAGTTAGGGCAAAGCTTACAAAAGGGTGTAGTTCACAAACTTCCAACATAATTGAAATTTTCAGGGGTACATGAGAAATTAGAAAGTTACTTTACTGACAAAGATTTCTATTTTAGCTCTTTTACTTGCATCTTTGTTCTGTAAGTGTTAGAGTGAAAGTAACCAAGAAGAAACTGGAGAGAGCTAGATTTTTTGTAATTATTCAGATTTCTTTTTCTCCTCAAATCTCCATTGCACTATACATCTCTTTGTCAATATCTACAGTTTGAATTTGCTTCCCTATGTTTTTCATATTAGGTGAACTGTGTCTTTGTACTTTAAGAGATCTAGTAGAAAAACACCACTCTGTTTAACTGTAAGATAAAACTTTTCAGAACCTTAAGGGAAAGATTTTCAGAAATTAGGTCTGGCTGTATATACCAAGAATGCAGCAAATGCTGAACTCTATAGAGCTTGGGAACCACAGTAAGCTTTGGAATTTGATTTTAAGGTGAGTTTTGTCTTGTAAACTCATGTAAGTTTTTCTTTATTTAATAAAAAAATTTCTTCTGAAAGGTGAGCTTGATGTTTTAACTACTTGGGTATTTTAAATCTCTTACCTAGAGCAGCATGCTTTTACAAGCTCAGGAACTACTCTTGTTGCTGCTTTGAGTCTGACTAGACCTTCTTGAAATCAAATTAAAATAAGAAGGCAAAAGGACTTTATTTATTAGAGTATTAGCTAATTTGAAAATGAGAAAATTAGAAATTATTACACTTGACAGAATAAAAATTTAAAAATTTATAGGCCAATATCTCCCTGCCCACTGTATCTTTGCAAATGATGTATTTCAAGCATGATTTTTGTCATGCTGTATCCTACCTTTTTTTAAATTGCGACCAACTCTATAATTTCGTCTAGTTCCCAGAAAGTAGGAGTTTTTTTGTTCATGTTCTCTCAGGGATCAGTGTTGCCCCAGTCCTGTTTAATTATCTTTATTGATGATCTGGATGAGAGGATTGAGTCTACCATTAGCAAATTTGTGAATGATACCAAGTTGCACGGGAGTGTTGATCTGCTGGAGGGCAGGAAAGCTCTGCAGAGGGACAGGCTGGGTTGATATGCCAGCACCAATGGAATGAGGTTCAACAAGACCAAAAAGTGCTGGGTCATGCACTTTGGCTACAACAACCCCATTCAGAGCTGCAGGCTGGGAACGGAGTGGCCGGACAGTGGCCCAGCAAAAAAAGCGCCTGGTTGTCAACATCTGAACATGAGCGAGCTGCGCCCAGGTGGCCCAGAAGGCTAGTGGCACCCGGGCCTGGCTCAGAAATATGTGGCCAGCAGGACCAGGGCAGTGACTTCTCCTGTACTGGGCACTGGTGAGGCCACACCTCAAGTGCTGGGTTCAGTTTTGAACCCCTCAATTTAGGAAGGACATTGAGGTGCTTGAGTGTGTCCAGAGAAGGGCAACAGAGCTGGGGAAGGTCTGGAGCACAAGTCTTGTGAGGAGAGGCTGAGCCTGGAGAAAAGGAGTCTCAGTGGAGGCCTTGCACTCTCTACA
Organism: Dicaeum eximium; assembly: GCA_013396995.1. Lineage (NCBI taxonomy): Eukaryota > Metazoa > Chordata > Aves > Passeriformes > Dicaeidae > Dicaeum > Dicaeum eximium. The sequence continues at coordinate 75,415 of VWZP01001968.1, forward strand.
ACTCCCTGAAAGAAGATTTTAGCCAGGTGGGAATCAGCCTTGTCTCCCAGACAATCAGTGACAGGATGAAAGAACATAGTCTCAAGCTGCACCAGGGAGGGTTCTTCACAGAAAGAGTGACTAGATATTGGAATGGGCTTTCAGGGACATAATGAAGTCACTCAGAGGTGTTTAAGAAAAGGCTGGGTGTGACACTTAGTGCCATAGTCTATTTGGCGCAGTGTTTGGTCATAGGTTGGACTCAATGATCTCAGAGTTCTTTTCCAACCTAATTAATTCTGTGATTCTGTCTGAGGCTTGACTGTCTTTTACTTGATCTTTTCCGTCTGTTAATCTCTCCAGTTTCTAGAAGTGTCTCTCTTATAGCAGGATCCTGTAAATACAGCCCAAGGGAAGAATGACCTCCCTTGTCAGGAGGATCCCTGTTACACATTCATTTTCCTCTTTAAAATACCATGTGGCAAACAGAGTACAGAAGAAGAATGTGCCATTGCAATACTTTAAATTTGTACAAATATCCATGCACTTGGATTCAGATTCATATTTTCTCATAGCAAAAAAAGGGATAAGCTAAATGTTCTCAAATATCTTCTTTATATCCTTGTAATGAAGTATCTATGATAAATAATGGAAAAGATTTTACAGTGACATTCCTTTCTAAAAAAACCAAAATACTTCTATGTCTTCTACAGTCCAGCTCAAAGCAGGGGTTTTTTTTTGCAGGAAGATCACTGGATCTGTGACTGTGGAGCCACATCCGTGGGATAGGGAACCAAAGCTAAAGAAAGCTGGAAACTATGAAATTTTTGCTGTGATTAAGGGTTCAGCTCTTCTTGTTGCTCACACTCTAGTTTCTCCGAATCTTACACATAGGGACAGCTCAAGGAACAGATAAGCCAAGCCCAGCTGGACATGAAACACCATGCTTCACCTCCTCCTCTCTTCCTCCTCCATTCCAGTTGGATGGAGAGGGGGATCAAAGTGCAACTTGTGTATTGAGATACAAAGTGCTTACTAATTGAAAATAAAATAAAATAATAATTGAAAATAATCATAATCATAATCTTAATAATTAGAATCATAACAATGATAACTTTTTTTAAAGTGATGCACAATGCAATTTGTCTCTCCAGTTTGGCTGGTTAATGCCAAACACCCTTTCCTGAACCGAAATTGACTGCACTATCCATTTTATATACTGGCTATGAGGTTCTGTGGTGTGGAAATATCCCTTTGGTCAGTTCAGGTAACCTGTTTCAGCCAGGTTTCTTTCCAGGTTATTTTGCCTACCTTTTCACTGACAGAGCATGAGGCAAGGAAGAAAAAGTCCTTGACTTAGGGTAAATATGACTAACAAAACCCCGAAACATTAGTGTCTTATCAATACCGTTCTCATTTCAATCCAAAACACAGCACTTGCACTATCTACTGAGAAGAAATTAACTGAAACCAGGGCAGAGCTATTGTTAACATTATTGGGATAAGAAACTTAATGGAAAATGTGCTTTGGTACCAGGCCCTTTGCAATGAGTCACAGGCATTTTGTGCCATGGTTTCTCTCTAACCTAATGTCTGTCAGTCTGGTGCACTGCTCTTAACCCAGTCAGAAAAATATACTGGGTGCTGCTTTGGGTCTCACCCAAATGACTGTCTCAGTGTTGGCACACATCTCGGGAACAGATCCCTGGCTTACTAGCTCTTCCCTAAAATGGAGATCTGCTTTCTTTAAACCAAGGACCAGTAACAAGAATATTTTCGCTTGAGTGAGTTTTTTTTCTGTCCAAGCATTTGGATTAAGTCTCATGTCTCCTTTTCCATATTACTTCAAAAGTGCTGAGTTCAGCCAAACAACATTTGAATCACCAGACTTTTACAGACAGGAATAGGTGAGAAAACAGCTAAGAATTGCCACAAAAACATTCAGGGATTTTAATTGAACTCAAAGACATACTAAGAGGAAGAGGTTTGTATGACGAATGTATGAGGAATTCCCATCCTCTGATGCCTGGTTTTGTATTCTGCATGGACTTGGAAGTGTCTCCCTGCATGACCCTCTCTCTCCAACTTCTTTTTCCTATTATGCCAGTTTTTCCACCTCCTTTCTCCTCCGTTCACTGGCATATCATCTAGAATTTCAAAGCTATTGTAAACTGCTGTTGCTAGACCTCAGCACAGAATGAGGCTTGACTATCTGTGTGCAAAGCCAAGTGCTTCATGAACCACTCAGCTGAAGCTAGGGGGCAAAAAGACTGCAGTTTTCACTGCTGATTTCTCACCATTTGCACTTTGTCCTTTTCTGCATAGTAAATTAAACCACCCTGAGCTCTGTGCTACTGTAGGATAAATGTTTCTACTGAGCCAGAACTACTTCAGTTGTGTTGACACAGCACCACACTACAGGCATAATTATACATATATATAAATACACACACATATACATACATACACATACATATATACACACATATTTATATACAAAGTAAGTTAATAAAGTACAAAGTTTGGCCATTTTTTATCCTGTACTTGTGCTTTATTTTCTAAACTTTTCCTGTATTTCCAAAGACACTGCCTGATGTGCTACCAACTGCTAAGGATTATTTGAAAATACCTCACTTCTAAATGCGATGGCTTTAATTACCTCTCACTTATACCTCATTACCAATATAAGTTTTCAGTGAGGGGAAATTATTGGGGACAGTGGAAGGAGGTTGAATATCTTTCATATCTTGGCAAATATTTCTTGTTAATGTTAAGCAAATGTTAGCACATCAGAATCAGGCATAATCACTGTACTGTGCTTTTAAAGGACTACAATAAAGAAAGATAAATTCTGGTTGCTTTGACTGATGGAATTTTGAAACATGAGTAGAGAAAAATATTTGTTATGGTAAAATTTCCAATTGTTATGGGATGGTTAGTTTCCGAGAAATCATGGTATCATGCTGTCATGGTAAAGGTTTAAAAAGATAGGTTGTTATGGGTGAAACCAAACTAATGCCTGTGAGGCCTGACCTTTCAAACAGGTTCAGATGAAGGGATTTTTGTGCCCAAAAAAACTCCAGGAACTTTTCTGAAGCCCCGGTAGTATTTTGACAGGAGTATCAAAGAACATCTGCAGGATGAAGGCTTGCATCCCTGTCATTGATCACTTTTAAAAGCTTCGTATTTTCTTTCAGATTGTACAAGTAACTAGCAATTTCATCCTTCCCACTTTGTCATCTTGAATCATTAAAATATTGTCTACTGCTACTAAACTAAATTATTCTCAGTTTATCTGTTTGGCACCAAATTAGAAAAACCTTCATCTGATATGCCAGAATAAATAGAGAAATGCTAAGATAAGCAGAAGTGAGATCAGTACCAGCCACTAGTTACAACTACCCCATTAATACTGACAAACTGAGTCTTTATATATACACCTTCTTGTATTTGATCTTTCTAAAAAGGAGGTGAAAAAAATAGTAGGAATTTTATTTGGTTAGGTGGGGTTTTTTTGTTTTGGTTTGGTTTTTTTTTTTTTTTGTCTTTTTAATTTCACCACAGGGCTGTTCTACAACCAGTCAGTTTTGTGTTCAGATTTTAGTTCCATGAAGTAAGTTTTAGTGTATTTAATACAATGAGTTGTTGGGAAGGCAAACTCTTGTCTGCCCAATGTAAAATCCCCAGTAAATAAAGGTGTATTTCACTGACCTGTATTAAGATACATTTGATTAAAAGGAATGCAGCTTTAGCAGACTGGTTTGTGTTATTAGTATTACATTTAATTGTCAGTATGGCTTAGAGAAAAACAGTACAACTGAAAAAACATATTTTGCAGGTGTTATTCTTATTGCCAAAGGGCATGACTATGAACATGAGCTTCATTTATGTTTGACAGTATGCACATGGAAGTGTTTTCTTTTTCAGCTAGATTTGTATCAAATCCTTGGTTGAGAGAATGCATAGGAAAAGTAAGATTACAGTATCTGCCTTAAAAGATAGTACTAGGGAAATATTTTCTGGCACTGGAGAAACTGTAACAAATATTACATAGTAAAAAACAACAAAAAAAAAAAGCCACAACATTAGATGGTAGTTTTAAAGCCATTGATAATGACTCATACGCATGAAGAGGAAGCCTTAGATTTAAACAGGAGCAAGATAATTAACTGAAAACAGATACATAACTCCTTATGTAATTTCAAAATTTCAGTGTTAGCAAGAACCTTCCTCTAAGAGATTTCAGGCTGATTTCAGTCAGCTTAGTTTCCTGGTCAAATGCTGAAGGCTGGAAATCTTCTGGGACTTCTGGAATGAGCTGCCTGGGAACTCCTGAGCTTCCAGCGCCTTAGAAGTCTCAACGGTATTAATGCAGTGCTTATGCTGGGTCCTTGCTGCTGCTTCTTTGATAACTATGTTTCTTTAGTATTAACTTTTGTCAGGTTTTTTATTCGTTTTTTCTTTCTTGATCCCAACAAAGATGGGAACCCATCCCCTGGGCTCTTGGGAAGAGTTCCCACTACCGAGTTCTTTTCTTCCAGGGGTGAAGAACGAGCCAGGACTCTTTTCTTGGTCTTCAAGGTCTTGTTTATTCTTATCTTATCTTAAGTTCAGCACGCCATCTGCACACCAGGCTCAGCATGTGAGAGGCAAGGCACAAAATGGACCAAGAGGGGCAAAGTGGACAAAATGTCCCCAAACCAAGGTCTTTTATAGTTGTTCTAACCAACTATGTTCTAACACACACTTTGTTTTTACTTTTCTACCAATAACTCTTACTATTCTACACACATAACTTCCACCTTACTACTTACTCTAACCAATAACATTCTACCTCAAATGCTACAGAAAATGGAGCTGAAAAGGGACAAGAAGGAAGAAGGGGCAACACCCAAATTCCACCATCTTGTGTCCTATTCACTCTCATATTAAAATCCTAAACCCCTAAACTCCTCACTCTGTGATACACTACTACTACTGCTACTTCTACTACCTGGTGCTCTGTTTTGACAATTTTTAATCCAGGGACAAAGGTTAAAAGCAGTGTTCTGCTGAGGGTCAGAATTTCTTAAAACAGGCATAGAGACATTCTCTATGCCCTGGATTCCAACAAACTTTCACAGTAGGAAGAAAAAAAGAAAAACTCAAAGACAAAACCAAAGAAAACTAAAAGGGTTAAAAAACTAGGTATAAAATTGTCCAGAGAAATTTCCAGAGGGTCATATAATAAGAAGACTGAAACACAATAAACTGTGTTCTAAAACAACAGCAGATGACCTTCTGGGTTCTCATTATAGAAAAGCATTTTTTAGACATTTTAATTTTCCCCTTTTTCCAACTGTTAAGCTCTACAATAAGAGCAGCAGGAGAGAGCAACTGGGAAACTGGTTTTTTGCTTTATTATGCAATAAGTCTGGTTTATTGACAAGACTGTTGTTGCACACAGTGACTCAGACTGAATCTTCTGAAGATTCTGTTCTTTGCTGTTCCAAAACAACATCTTGGCATTTCTTCATCCTTTGTTCATGGAGGACTGGATTTTCCTCAATGTTTTCTATCATTGGTATTTACTCTGTGGGTACCTCCATTAATGACTGTGGTGCTACTCATAATAAATTTTGACATGTCAGTAAAGATGACAGGGTCAAATTTTTAGTAGCAATTCCCATGGATGTAGGTTAGGCTTTCAAAAAATTGTTGGGGCAGTCTATCCAAATGTAAACAAGAATGGGCAAGCCTTGGCTTAATTTCTGGCAATTCTAATTCTGCTGTTTCTGAGCTTACCTTTCTTAACCAAAACAGTCTTACTGTATTTTCATTACCTTTTATCCCTCCTCCTCCTCTTTCCTTCATTCTTTTTCCTATTTCTTTTGATGCATACACAAAAGAAATGAAAAGGAAATTAAATAATGCCAAAGGGTGATGCCACGTTTTGACTCTATAAAGGGAGAACCATTATTAAACATTTTGCATTTTACTTGAAACTTACATGTGAAATATAAGGAAAATAATTATTTTCTTAATGTGGAATTATATATGAAAAAAAAAAGACCCTATCTCTAAGCTAATCTGCATGAGACATAAATCAATATAAATTCATCAAACACAAATGCAGCTTTCATTTTTGTTCACACCAAACCTCCACAATTTTATGGGCAGTAAGAGATTTCTTGGTTGTTCATTTTCCCATCATCCTGGTGAGGTGACTGAGGCTGAGTGCAGTGCTGAATCAAAACAATCAGTCTAACTGTATTCAGCTTGCTGCAGTAGTATTTGATTTCAGGCATTTCAAAGTGTATTTGTACAAGGGTGTGACTTGTTTCACAGCTGCATGGGATTCTTTGGGACAGCTATTATGAGTCCTCTGAGATTTGTTTAACTTGACCCATGAGCAGATGGTGTTCAGTGTTCCAGAGAAAATCCCCATTTCCTTTTGAGGAAAAGTGATTAAACAAAAGCAAGAGTACCATCATGTTGGAATTCTTTAGATACAGCTACAGGGAAAGCACTCACCTTTTAATTTTGTATTTCAAAATAATTCCTTAGGTATATTAATAATAATAATTCATTCTCAATTAATTGTTTTGCTGAAATTATATGGTGATTTTTTTCCCTCTGATTTGAGTTCTTACACACTCTCTCTCTTAGGTAAATAGGGCAAATTGAACCAGAAATTTTCAACATTTTCACCAAAATTGGTATGGTTCTTATGATAGAGGAGATGGATAACATGGGAGACAGCTGGTAGAACATTGTGGCTATGTGTTTATGAAGAACTTGCACATCATACAGAGAATAAGATTTCTTGTGAAGCTACACAGAAGTGAACTTGTAGCTCCAGCCTGACAGGTGTTCTAGGGCAGAGGCTGTTTGCACACCGGGTGTTTCACATCTCTGTACATGCAGCTGCAAGAAGCAGCTTAGCTCCAAGTCTGTTCCTGCAGCACAACAATGTGGCTAATAAAGCACAGCCTTGGAAAACCCTCTTAAAAAAGAGCTGGTGGGGCCAGGAGCACTCAAACTGTAACAAGTGGGGTGTGGCCTGTGCACTCTGCAGGCTCACAAATTTAGATGTTTGAGGCTGGTTATGAGAAAGCAAACTGGTACTTCCTCCAGAGCAGAAAAACCGCAAGTTTCTGCCTTGTGCAGTGTCCTGAACACACTGTACTGAGAGATGTGTCTGTTTGCAAAACAGGTGAAAAAAAGGCACTATGAAAACCCTAAACATACGTAACTCTACATATTGAAAAAACCTCTGGTAACATCCAGAGGTGGAAGTTCTGTGGCCGCACTGTTTGATGGGAAGAATTGAGACAAAGTTTTAAAAAAACCTTGCTAATATCAGGAAGTGGTGTCTGTAGTTCGCTTATCATCAAAAACATTTATTTGTGTTAATGTTCTTTGGTTTTCAGTAACAGCACCAACACGAGCTTATGTAGAAGTTCAGTGAACACTGTATTATTTAGGTTAAAAAAACCCCAAACTCTGAGAAACCTTTTAAAATGCTGGTACATTTAGTTCGATTTCTAATTTCTTTTACCTGACACTTGCTTAGCTTTCCTAAATGTCTTGTCTGGCTGGTAGAAAACCTACTTATTTTTAGCAAATTCACTGTGTAAATTGCAAAAACAAACAAACAAACAAACAAACAAACAAACAAACAAAAAAAACCCAACAAAACAAACCAAAACAAAAAAAACCCACCAAAAAACAAAACAGGACTGGAAGCAACAGGAACTGACATTTAAATAGCTTCAGATACATGTAATGCAGAGAGATGTGTAATATTTTCAACTGTTCTGTCTGTCACCTTAAATTTCAGGGTTGCTTTACACACAGTGTATCATTCCTGGGTACTGGAACCCACTAATATTAGAAAACCTTTCTTCTTCATAAAGTGTAGCTCCATCACATTATCAAGATTTTTTTTTTTCTTCTAAACTTCTGTAATCATGCACCTCCTAATTCCAGTGAAGTCAGATTTTAGAATCCAATTCCTTCTGTTTTGGACCCAGTTCTCACAGCTGCCTACAATTTTATGGAAAGAGATCAGGAAATTATTTCTCAGAAAAGCATGTACATATATAAATAGCACTTTAAAAATCTTAAATTGTCTCATTAGAAATTTCCACTGTGTACCAAATACATTTCTAAGATTTTTTTCTAATTAATCTGGGATTTGACTGGTTTATAATACTGTACTGCAACTCGAATTAGGCAAATCAGTTTAAAATTTGATGCAGTCCATATAATTTGACAAACATGGGATAAGCATGCCGTTTGTTTGCAAGTAATTTTTTAAAAAAAAGGAAATTTCAGGGATTTTCCAAAAAATGTAAGAGAGCCTGTGGGAACCATATCCTGCCAAGCAGTGTCAGTGAGATGTCAGCTGTGTCATGCCTCTTTGAAAACTCCCACATCATGTTTGATTCAGTCATAAACCAGTGCTGTTTTCACCTCCTTATCAGACCATTTTTTGGAGTTACCTCATGCAAATATAAATCAGATAGCTCACTCCTGTTATTATTAGCTACTGTCTTGTTGCTGAGTATACAAAAACAAAATCTATTTCCTGAGATGAACCTCTTGCTAAAAAAAATCCTTTCATATTAGAAAGTAATCAATATATAAGCCCAGAACACATTTCAGTCAGCCTCTATTGTTTGAACAACTTCTCTAGCCTGCCAAGTATAATGTAGAGTATTGTGATACAGCTATAGTTTTTGCTGACCAAGGCAAAAGCATTCTTCCCTGCTCAGTCCTGTAAAAAAGTCATCCCAGTCAGACACACTGAGTCATGAAAGAGGGCATATTGTGTCTTCCTGAGTCACAATACCACTGCGCTTGCCTTACAGTGTTCAATTTACTCAAGATGACCCTTTTTTCTCTAAAACTTGCCAAGGTTATGCATAACATAATAACTTAGGTTGTTATGAATAATGAGATGTGAGAAATGCAGAATGCATTTGAGCATTACTGTCTGACATTACTGTCTGACAGTAATGCTTAGCTTCAGTGCAGTTGGCCATGGCCTTTTAGTCATATTTTGATCAAGGTATCCATAGACTTCCTTTTAATGTGTGTCTTTATGTAAATGCAATACATTATATTATTATGACTATTTTTCTATAGTAGCTGGAATTCTCTTGCTGGGGGTGAGCAAGGTCTTAGGAGGGGACATGGCCAGGACAGCTGACCCAAGCTGACCCAAGGGATATTCCATAATATATCCTGTCTGTTCAGATATAAAACATAAGAGAAAGGAGGAAGAAGGGACACGTGTTGTTATGATGTTTGTCTTATGCAGCAAATGCTACACATACTCAAGACCTGCTTCCTGGGAAATGATTGGACATCACCTGCTGATGGGAAATAGACCACAAATCTTTTCCTTCTTCTTCCATATGCAGCCTTGTCAGATAAACTGTATTTATCTGACCCATGAGATTTTTTCCATCTTACTTGCTGTCCCACCCTTCCTCCCTGTCTTGCTGAGGGGAGTGATAGAGCAGCTTGGAGAGCACCTGCCATCCTGCCAAAGGGAATCCACCAGAAAGCTCTAAGGGCTGGAGGAGGGTTTGAGTAGTGTTGACAGGCTGTAGAGGATAGGAGGAGTTAAATCTTACCTAGAATTGTCCATAGTGACCTCTAAGAGCCTCTGCCTTGGCATTGTTTTAGAAGTATTGAATTGGAGTAATGCATAACAGACTTAAGGATTTTGGGTAGAAAGAGGATCTATGCTTGATCATAGATCCTTAGATCTATTCTAGTGGGTGTCCCCCACCAAGTCAGATTCTTGTTTTTCCTTTTCACTCTCCTAAGTAGACAATTGTGCCAACATTGGACCAACATGTAGTTGCAAAATACTGTTTTAAGCTATACTTTTATGCAAATGTATCCATAGAAACAGAGAGACCTGGCTGTCTACGTACTTTCCTGGTAGCTGTAATCCTTTATTCTACTTTTTGACTTTACACTAACATTCTCAAAAGCCTTGTAAAAATTATTTTACGTCACTAACTTTTCTTTCTGTGATGCAGATTGGAAATTTTAACCTCTTTAGCCAATGCTTAATATATTGTAAGTATAAATAACAGAATGATTACTCAGTGCTACCACTTCCATGATGTTATTACTCAGAACACATCTAAAAAAAAGGTTGCTTTCTGAAGGCCTGTGGGGGAGGAAAGTAATGCTTTGGATGCCTCTGTGGCTATTGTACTGGAACACAATTTGCCCTTTTCAAAAGAAACTACAAAAAAAAAATCTTTGCTGATGGGTTGTTTTAGGATTCATCTGTTTGTGTCCTATGCTAATGTTTAGAGAATGATCGTCTAACCAGTATCAGGATGCAAGACATGTTAGCAGTGAAAATAAGTATTTAGTAAATGCTATTTTGAGTACTTGTTAAAGTAAATGCTGCATTATTAGACTGGAGCTGTACATGTGGTTTTCATCCTTGGATATTAGAATGATTACTCTTCTATTATGAAGTTTGGATTGTGCAATGTTTTAGTTGATAATGGCTATAAATAGCAAAAAGGATGTTAAAAAAATCATACTAGATAAGTTTTCTGTATTTGTGCAGGTGCATATCTTGTCCATCCTATGGTTGTGCATAGGTTTGCAGTTATTGGTAATGAAGACAAAAAAAGGAAGAGCAAAGAGAGGAAGGAAGGGGAGAAAGGACAGGAGGAGAGAAAAGGTGTAAAATTGAGAAAATATCTACAGTGAAAAAGAAATCTCAGCTGATCTTAATTCTAGGCTTAACTCTATTGCCTAGGAAATGTTTAACAAGTCCACCAGAAAAGAAAGCTTAGAACTAACTCTCAGAGGTTTCACTGGAAAAAAAAAAGCTTCAAGTAAAGAAACAAGAGCTGTCTAACATCTTTCCTTGTAAAGCACATGCTTTAAGTA
>VWZP01001968.1:86348-111801 GCA_013396995.1 Dicaeum eximium
TTTTTTTTTTTTTTTTTTTTTCTTTCTCACCAAGCATTAGTTCTTGGGCTAGAAAGTACAGTTCTAATTTTTGTTTGGTTGCTCTTCTAAGGTGCCCAATCCTGATCATTTTCAGTCTGCTAAATACAGTTAATCCCTCTTGTGACTACTCTGATAGCCATCTGCTGATAGCCAACACCGATATAGTTTAAGCTCTTCAGCTTGTGTTTTCCAGTAAGCAAAATATAACATGGAGTATTCTATTTTTGTTTTTTTTGTCTACTTGTAGATTGCCAGTTTCTTGCCTACTTGTAGTTTTCCAGTAATTGCCCATTCCCATTAGCAAAACCCCACAAACCAAACAAACCAAAACGTATCAGAAATATTTTTTTCCCATGTGTTCAGAACAGAACAAATGTATAAGACCTCTGGTAGCTTTCATAGCTCTAGTGTGAACTTTTTTCATCCAATTTTTGTTCTTGAAATTTGTGAAAACCAGACTGTCCTGGTTTTGGCTGGCACAGATGTAATTTTCTTCATAGTAGCTAGTACACAGCACTGTTTGTTTTGCATTCAGGTTGAAAATAATGTTGTTCACACCCTGATGATTTGGCTGTTGCTGCATAGTCCTTCCAATAAGTCCAAGACTTTTCAGTGTTTCATTCAGTGCCAGTGAGCAGCTGCACAAAAAGCTGGGAGAGAGCATGGCCAGAACAGGTAACACAAACTGGCCAAAGGGATATTCTACTCAACAGAACATCACATCCAGTATATAAACAGGGGGAGTCACCTGGAAGGGGCCAGATAGTTGTTCAGGAATGGGATGGGCATCAGTCAGTGGTGATGATGTATAGCATGTCGCTTGTTTCTTCCAGGTTTGGTTACTATCTATTATTATTATTATTATTGTTGTTGTTGTTGTTGTTGTTGTTGTTGTTATTATTAATGATATTGATATTATTATCTTTATCATCATCATCATTGACATTATCATAATATTCAGTATTACTATACTATTTTTTTCCATTATTAAAATGTTCTTAACTCATCCTAGAAGGTTTACATTTCCTTTGCAATTCTCTCCACTGAGAGTGCAGGTGGGGGGAGTGTGCAACTGATCCTTACCTGCTAACTAGGATTAAACCACAACACACAGCATGCCACTGTGGGGTATTTTTAATTGATTAGAGCAGAATGTTTACCTCATGTATGTTGCAGAATAGACAATTTTTTGTAGATTCAAGGATGACCTTCACTTCTTTGGAACAGTGTAAAATTAAAACTCCTGTCATTTTTAATGCGGTCTGTAGTAATTTCCAGATTCTATTCTGCAGAAATAAAACTAGCTAGTGAGTGCAATAGGTATGCATTGTGTTTTACATTACTTTCCTTGTATTGCCTCTTCTTTGTAATTTAAATAGTGTAAAAGGTCTCAAATCCATTTATAAATCAAACCTGTAAACTCATGAAATCATGAAATGAAATTGCCTGATGTAGTCTTTTGTCCAAAAAAATCTTGATCCTGAGCTGAACACTTTAGCATGTCTCCTATTTTTTTTGGTTTCTGACTTTAGTGAAATATTAATATATATCTAGTAACCTCAAATTCTACACTATATTCTCAGACATACTGAAAAAGACTGTAGACAGTTCTCAGATTTTCAGAATTTTTAGATGAAATGTTTTAAGGAATATTTACTTTAAAGTGCCCTTCAAATATTTTTCAACATCCGTCTTGGTTACTAATGTACTGGAATATGTTATTTTTATTATCTCATATAATACAAGCCTGCAACAAAGGAGTTTCCATTCAAATTTACCACAGCACAAAGCCGGGGGGAAAAGTGCATTAAAAATGGGTTAAAATTCATAATGTTACTGACATCTGAGATCTCTTCTGAAGAAATAGTACAGTATTTAGTGAGAACATGTAGAAAGAATTGTATCTTACCAAGAATAATTAGCTTTGCAGAAAGAGGACGAGGAATAATTGGCTCTTTACCAGTTCTCCAAGGAAAGATCTCATGTGTATTGTGGATGGTAAACTGAGTATGAGTCAAAAATTTTATGCTATGGAAATAAAGTCAGACATGATTTGGACCTATATGTTAAGCAATTTAATCTTACGAACACATAAAGTCCTTCTGCTCTAGCCATGTACTGAGAAGAAATGTTGTCAAACATGCTGTAATCCATAACTTAATAAATACATCAGTTAAATTGTGTGATCAAGGATACCAGCAAAAGTCTTACTTATAAAATATTTCCAGAAAGACTGAAAGATCTAGGGCTGTTCATTTAAAAGAATAGTATACAGGAAAATAGTAGGAATTTACAAGTATATAAAGAAATGTTGCAGCAAACGAGGAAAAGATCAGTTTCCCACAGCCATGTTGGCTCAGATAAGACATAACCTGTGTATATTGCACAAATAAAGAACTGAATTTAACATTGGGTAATAGTCTCACTTAGTAAGTGCTGTGAACCACTGAAACAAGTTTATTGGAGAGGATTTTTATTCTTTATCACTAGACAGAGATTAGGCACTAGTGAAGTAGAGTATAATATGGAGAGAAGTTTTTTTAAAGAGAGCAAAGCCTTTTCGCTCTCAGCCACAGTAGAATTTCCTTTAGTAAAAGGCTCACAAGGACAGTATGTCATTTCTGATGGGATTTCAAGAAGTTTTTCAAATTCTCACTTGTTTTAAATTATTCCGTAGTTGTATCACATGCCAATGCTTGCTGCAATGACAGATAACAAGGTGGCATTTTTACACATGTAGTTCCTATTTGTGTAGTAAAGTTCAGAAAAACCTCTGAATAAATGCTAGATCGCCTTCCATCCTCCAAGGTAGCCATAAAGCATCTCAAATTGGTCCACACTCTTTAATTTGGTTTTACTCAGTTTGAAAAGTGTAAAGCCTCTTCCCAGAGTGTTGTGTGAACTGTTGTTAATGTGCATAGAAGACTCTGTGAAGTTGAATGACGACTACAAGTCTAAACCCATGTGCCTTATGCAATATGAATTTTTTTTATAATGTAGAAATTTCTAGAATCTTGCCTACTGTAGAAGCAGAAATTTATCAAGCTTGAATTTCCTCAAGAACTAATGACTACCATCTCAATTGTTACCCATGATAAGCTTAACATACCCCTTCCGTATGGTTTTCTCCACATCACTTCATAGATGCATTAGGTTTTCACTTAAAAAAAAAAAAAAAAACCTAAAAACCCCCAAACAAACAGAAAAAACTCTAAACAAATTAAAATCCCCAAACAAAAAAAAATTAAACACCAAAAAAACCCCCCAAAAAGCTCAAAACAAAATCCACACACAAAAACAACCCCCAACACCACCGCACAACAAATATGTCCACACGTTTCATTCCCTGTCAGGGGAGTGGAAAAATAAAATAGAGAATTAAAATAGTTATTAGAAAGAAATTATTTCCTGGGAGGCTGTTAAGGGACTGGAACACATTGCCCAGAGAAGCTGTGGATGCTCCATCTGTGGAAATATTCAAGACCAGGTTGGATGCGGTCTGGAGCAACCAGATCTAATGGAAGGTGTCCCTGCCCATGGCAGGACAGTTGGAACAAGATGAACTTTAATATCCCTTCCAAAGCAAACCATTATAGGATTCCATGAATCTACTGTTATATTGTTGTTTAATGTATTTATGGAAAAGGATAGCTGTTACAACATAAAAGAAAGAAGAGTAGAATTTCATAATCTGATCAGGTTGATTTATCAGACTGTACAGGCTTTGACACTGCAAGAACCAATATGTTTATCTCCTTGGTGGGTTTGTCCACCACTGACTTGGTCTCAAACAGTTGTTAAACCCGTTGTTTTCCTGAGAGCCATTCTAAAGTAAATGAATATTATTCTCATTTTGCTGTAAAATGCTTTGCTGTAAAGCTCAGTGTCTCAGAACACCAGAGGTTCGAGTGATAAGACACTTGCAATTTTTTGTCAAATTTAGCCTTTTATAGTTTCAAGATACAGTTGAAAGAGGTTGTCCTTGGAATTCAAGACAATGCATAATGGAAGGAAACTGTTTTTACCAGACTGAGCAGTTTTAAAATTTTACTATTTTAAATATTTGTTGCTCAGAAGGGAACAAAGAATGTCAGTCCTTCCATTTTTTAGAATTTATTATTTCCTTAGCATGTTCCTTGTTATATATTTTTTTTTCCTTTTTTTAATATTAAATACGTAATTTTGCTAACAGTACTTCCAGTATACATCTTGTCAATTGTCCCTTATGTTTCCTTTAAAAGTATTAGGGGAAAAAAAAAAGAAAGAACAGCCTTCCATATCATATGTAGCTGAAATACTTCTCCAGATTTTAGGAAGTGTGATATTTTAAGAGATCACAGAAGACTTTACAAAAACAATTGAAGTGTCAGATAACATGCTTCACCCCACTGAGAAGAATCTTCTTTAATAATTTGAGGTGGGGAAAAAAGAAAAATCAAGGTAAAACACATTCTGGCTGGCTAATAAGTGAGGTAATTTTTATCAATTTATAGATTTAAATGTATATGATTTTCTGAAGCTACATCTTTTCCAGGGGAAAGATGTCTCTTAATTTCCCCTGATCTTTCTGTTTGTTGTATTTGAAAGTAGCAATTTAAATTAAATGAACATCTGCAGTAGTCATCAATGAGAAAACTATTTTATATATTAAAGCTATTTCTCATCATTCTAGGCCTGAAAAAACAACATATAAATTAAATGTCTTATTGATTTGTATTGAAGGAAAAATAGCTAATTAGTTTCAAAAAAATATTATGGTTTTTTTCCAGTTGTAAAACGATTAACAAATTATTACATACTAATATGGAATTATACCTTGGAGAAGAACCATACTAAAGACAGTTTTTTCTAAATTTATTTTTAGCCTCTTTCATGGAACAGATCTTTCACAGATACAGACATACACAGAGCTTTTGAAAATGTTTTTTATGTTCTGTTCTGTTGTGTTAGAAACATTTGAGATGGAAATAAAGTACTGTTTAAAGTGACATCCTGCATTAAATAGAGACTAGGAGGATACAAGGTGAAGTCTTGAAGATGATGAAATTGAAGGAGTTTAGATAGGAGTAGTGCAAGAGAAACAACCAACAGGAATATCTTCCTGTCAAAGTATTATCATCTGATTATAAGAGATACTTATGCCCAAATTAAGATGTAAATAAGACCATATGCTGAAGCCAGTAGTACAGATTTTAACAGTAAATGTGAGTTAGAGAGATAGAAAAAAATAGGAAGGTGAGAGGGATGGGGATAGGGAGGAAAGAAACAGAGTGAGAGATTAAGCAGAAGATAAAAAGATACCATATTCACCACATAGATTCCTGCAGCACACCACTGGTCCTTCTACACCCTGGGTCTTCAGTGGTGGGAATCTCCCTGTTACTCACCTGGAGGTACCACTTTAATACCCCAGTCTGAGTCTGGGGTATCCACGGGGTGTAGACGCAGTTTTCACAACTTTGGCTGACATGTACATCCTTTCTCACAGTTTTCACTGTGTGTATTTTTTGTCCAGATAAGGCTTAGGTCCCCGCAGTCTGTACATCAGAATTTTTCTCTGATATACTAATTCCAGATCTTCACCTTTGTTAGGCCTGGAGTTAATGTATTCTTGTTTTGCCATCTGTGCTTATCTCAAATTCCATTGTGGTGGCTTATCTTATGGGGACAGTGTCTTGAGATAGGTGACTGCATTCTTTAAGCCCTCACACCACCCCATGGCTCAAATACTGCCTTCCAGGGACTTTTCCTCAGTTTGTGGGTTTTCCACAGGGGTAATGCATACATAGAAAAGACGAAGAAGAAAAGACAGAAATAACAGAAGTAATAATGCCAGTAATCATAAAATGTACAGCATCTATTCCAATATTTAAACATACAAATCCAATTGCAATCATCAACCCAATTCTCAGTAGACACAGTTCCCAATTTGTGAGTCCCAATATTAGAATATGGACTTTAAACAGGTATTGGGGTTTCCTGAAGCCAGTCTCAGGGTTAGAGTGATTGAAAAAGTTCTGATGTCTGATTAGCCATTTCTGTGGCTCAAGCTTTTTTGACTGATGACATTGCATTGTGAATGGTAATAGTGCATTCAGTTTCAGTAAAATTTAACATTCCATATACCCCTTATTCCTTTAATAGTAACATATCTAAAAACAACTGACTTTGTAAAGCCATTTTTGACACTTGTTGGAATTGCAAGTTAAGATCTCTAACTCATATCTGGTCCATTACTGAAGGTATGTACCCTCCACATAATATTTCCTAGGACCCACTGGTGCTGTGTAAAAATTACCTTAAACCTAAAACCTGTCTTTTGCCCCACCATATCTGGGGCACATATATTACTGATTCACTCTTAGCTTTTTTCAGGAGAATTAAGTTCTTGTCATGTCCTTCCTGATGATGAATAGTGAAAGACACCATTGGGCAGATGGATGGGACCACTATCCTGCACCTTAGACCAGCATGCAGAGTTAGGCTGAGTCACGATGGTTGGCTTTTGTTGTTTTCTTTTTTTTCCCCCTCTTTCTTTCCTGTCCTCTCCTCACCATTTGTGTGGAATTTTCTTCCCATTGAGTTCCTAATGGAATTGATAGTTTGAACACCACACCTGTAATACGTTGCCGGGGCTGGGGGTGGAGATACCAGAAGATTTCCAGACAGGGGGGAGCAGTTCCTAGGGCGCTCGTTCTCTTTCACGACACAGAGGGGACACAGGCAGCTCGGAGAGTTTTTTGCCGTCACTGCAAGACTCCGTCCCTGCTGCTTCTTCCTCCTGCCACTGCCATGACCCAGTGAGGAACTCTTTCTTCTCCTGCTGGACCTGGCATTCCCCTGCCCTGCCAGGACAACCTGCAGGCTCCAGCTGTTTGCTGTGGACTTTCTGGGACATTCTCGTTCACTGCCCGGGGATTTCCTGCTCATTTCCTGCCGTTTCCAGCCTGTTGCTTCCGAGAAGTCCTGCTGGGGGCTCTGGGACTGTCCCAAGGGTCTGGGAAGCAAAGCCTCTCTTCCATCCCTTCCCACCTTGGGACAAAAGCCGCCACCGCCCAGAGCCCGCCAGCGCCCCTGCTGGCCGTGACCGTAACTGCACCCCAGGGAAAGGGCCGCAGCCGAGCGGCGTCACTGGGTTCGGGCTCTGTTTGGTGTTAATGCTGTAGTTGTTGCTGTTCGTTTGCTTTATTCTACGTATTAGTAAAGAACTGTTATTCCTATTCCCATATCTTTGCCCGAGAGCCTCTTAATTTCAAAATTCTAATAATTCAGAGGGAGGGGGGTTTTATTCTCCATTCCAAAGGAGACTTTTCTGCCTTCCCTAACAGACACCTGTCTTGCAAAACCAAGACACTTTTCATCCAAATATCCCAGATTAATCCAAGTAATTCACTATTGTGGCTTGTCTTGCAAGTTCAGGTGCCTATCAGATACATTTGGGGCTGGAAATTAGCCGTAGAATTACACGGCAAGTGTTGATTTTTAAATTCCATACAGGGGTATCCCAAACAAATACACATCACATATTATGACATGCATTTTAGCAGGCAGCCAAGACTCAAGGGGATGACCAGGTCTTGCAGCACAATTACCTTTGCACAAGGAAGCAAGTGTGGATGGGTTTGTGGAGGATGTGTCTTCATGTTTAAAGGCTTTAAAGGCTTCAAAATAGGGTTCTTCCTCAACCACATCAACATATAGTTGGAGGAATTTTGTAGATAATGACAGAATTACAGAATATTCTGACTTGGAAGGGACTCACATTCCTGTCCCACTGGGTAATTCTACACAGCATGAAAAATTCAGTTTAAGCACACAAAGTTCTCATACAAAATAGAAAAGGGTTCTCATATAAAATAAGTTCTTATAAAAAAAGGTTTTCAGACAAACACATCTTTAAATTGAGCCTATACTCAGTTCTCCAGAGGATAGGTTAAAGCTCTGTTGTGATTTAATTTTGACATAAAACAAAAGCTGTGGCTACTGTTGGTGGGGTTAAAAGTGAAATAATTCCCTTTCAAACTTAGTTGATTTTTTCTCTCTTTTTTTTCTTTTATTATTATTATTATTATTATTTAAAAATTTTACTTTCAGTGGGCAAATTGCTCTCATTACATTCCTTTGCCTTTACTGCTTCAGTAAATTGCACCCACAAGTTGAAAGCATTTGTGGTCCACAGTGTGCTACATACTGTATTGGTTGGAATAGATAAAAGAAGTGAGGTGAGGTTGAAACCTCATGTGTCTCTTAGGACACATGCTAGGAAACCTAACAGTAGATCTGGCATGTTAATGTGAGAATAAAAGTGTTTTCAAAAACAGTTACAGGTCTTGACAGGTGGTGAAAGGCTTTTCTTGCCTTATGTAAGGCATGTATTTTATGCATGACCCATTTTCAATCCATGGCTGTCCATCATTCTAATTTAGAAAAAGCGAATCAATCACCTCCCATGTCATATTTTCTTATATTTTCTTAAGATCATTTTGGTTACTTATTAATATTTCTGATGTTTGTGAAAAATTTTGCCAAGTCATGATAAAAAAAAGCCTCCTGGGGTGGAACTCAGAAGGCTAATACATGTTTGCATGATTCCAGTATGCATAAATTATTGAACCAACTCCCATGCTAAATTTGGTTGAATTTTCTAATTCCCAAGTGGTTGAAACAAAAGAATACATCCATAAGATAAAAGTAAAAGCTTTTCCCACACATTTATTTTTTCAGTAAAAAGATTAACTCAGCAAAAATCAAACTAAGAAGACATTAAGTGGTTTATCTTATGTAATCTTTACTAATATTTGGTCTCCCAGCAAGTTCCTGTCAATTAAAATACAAATCACAAAAACTGATAAACTGAAAATGCAAGCAATTATGGGGGCCAGTTAGATGTTCCATCAGTTTCTGTTATCAGCTTTCTATAGAAAGGTGCTTATCTCAAGTTCCTGTTGTGATGGCTTTTCTTATGGGGACAGTGTTTTGAGACATGCAATTGCATTAAGTCGTCACATAAAGTTAACTGAGAAATTTATAGCGGTCAAAACAAAATTAGACATCAACGAAGTGGTCAAAACAAAGTAGTCAGCAGAGAACCAAATTGAACCCTCCAATCAGATAACAATAGTCAAGAAGGACAAGACTTGTGGCAGCTTGGGAAGTCATGAAGTCACACCTGGAGTGCTGGGTTCAGTTCTGGTCTTCTCAGAGCAAAAGAGACATGGACAGACTGTACAAAACCTAAATAGCTTTCTTTTCAATTCTAGAAGAGACCTAAGTTGGATCAAAAATTCTCAAAAGAGTGAGGGGAAAAAAAAAACATTTTGATAAAAGGAAGTGCTACCAGGAAGTCACAGAATCTTTGTAATAAAATGAGAACCTCTGAAGAAGCTAACAGTGTTGGTTTTCTGTTGTGTGGGGTTTTTTTGTTTGGTTTTTGGGTTTTTTCTCTCTTGCATAAGGCAGTATTTCAATGGATAGATTTTTTGGGTTGGTTGGTTGGTTGGTTGGTTGGTTGGTTGGTTGGTTGGTTGGTTGTTTAGTTGGTTTTTGTGCTATCACTCAAATTCAAAACAAACCAAACAAAAAACTTACAGAAATATAGGGCCTTTAAAAAAAATAAGAAGAAAGGAACTTGCTGGAAAGCTATACTGCAGGAAATAATGCTCATCTTCAGACAAATAAGGTTTCTAATTATGTATTTTTTTCAAGCTTCTAGATCAGTCTTTATAGGCTTTTTAAAGTAGAGTAGTTGTGTTCTGAAACATCAACTTAGCTGATATTTTGGGGTATTTTTTAATATTCCTGTCTAGTGCTAGGAATATGCAATACACAGTAGCTCCATGTGACAAAGGTGTCGCAGTAATGGAACAATAGCTGTGTCCCCAGTATTAAGTATAATAAATAATTGCAGTTGGTCCCTAAAATGTTATCCCAATGGTCTCCATAATTAAATATATCTGTCAACATACATCATCACATGACTATATATTAATACATCTTATATAATGATGTGGTTGTCATTGAGTTGCACACCTTTGTTTCAAGAAAAAAGTCTAAAGTAAGCTTTGAAGATTAATATGGCTTTGTGTATTTCTTTACAAAACTTTCCAGTGTATATTTTAGAGCAAGTATCTAAGGGTATTAGTAAAAGTGATCCATCTCTGTGGGTTTTCACTTTTATATGGCTTTTTAAAACTAAATATAAAGGAGCGTTCACAATAAAGTTTCAAGAAACTCCGATAGTTTTTTAGAGTGTATATTACCTTTGAAATACAAAAATCCATCAAGTATAATAAAATAAAGATTTCAGAACATAAATATGATTTTTTAGAGGATGATTCTTGTGCTAAGATTCTTGCCTTCAGTATAATCATTAAAAGCCACATAGGTTGTGGTAATATGATTTCATTTCTTAGTGATAATTGTGCCAACTCAAGAATGCATTTAGGGAACAAAAATAACTTCCATACCTAAGAAATAGTAAAAATTAGAAATATTAAATGGATAGGGTGTTGTGTTACATATCAATCATGTTGAGAGCAGGTCAAGGGAGGTGA
Organism: Dicaeum eximium; assembly: GCA_013396995.1. Classification (NCBI taxonomy): domain Eukaryota; kingdom Metazoa; phylum Chordata; class Aves; order Passeriformes; family Dicaeidae; genus Dicaeum; species Dicaeum eximium. The sequence goes on from VWZP01001968.1 coordinate 96,923, forward strand.
TCCTTGCCCTCTGCTCAGCACTCACAAAGTCACACCTGGAGTGCTGGGTTCAGTTCTGGCCTTCTCAGTACAAAAGAGACATGGACAGACTGTACAAAGTCCAGTGAAGGCCACCAAGATGAGTATAGGACTGAAGTATCTCTTCTATGAGGAAAGGAACAAACACTTTGAATTGCAATGCAGAGTTCCTACTTTCCCTGATGCTTACTTGTTCAGTAATGTTAACACATGATACCTAAGTTTGGTGCCTGACCGAGGCTCTACATTCTGCAGAGAGCTGTGAAAGGTTTCTAGATCATGCTGGAAATTATTTTTGGGATTCACTGAGTGTGCATGACTGCTGTTCTGAAAGAGACAACATGGGATGCAATCTTGACTTTCTGGCAGTGTGTGAAAGTACACCTAAGCAAACTCAGAAGGTTTATTCAACCAGGTGTGTCAGTGAAACACGTACCTAGGCCTCTCTCAGACATATATCAGCATCAACACTGAGCTTACTTAGGTGAGCTGACTTGAGAAACTGAAGGGCTGTAAGTTACACCCTCCTAATAGGGATAGCAGTGACCACATAATCTCTAGACACACTGATGCTGGTACTGTCCCTTGGGCTTGCTCATCTGTAGAGTAGGTTAGTGGCTGTAAAGCACATACTGGTCTCCAGGGAGAGCACAGAAAACCCTGATCTGTCATACCACTGAGAACTCTCTTTAACTGTCATCTATATTTTCTTCAAGTCATCATCATAATGATGCAAAATTTGACTCTTTCAGGGATAATTCATGTTCCTGACACATCTTTAAAAATAATTATAACTTAAATAAATGAAAAGTGCAAAGAGAGACCAAACAACTGGGGAGAAAAAAAGGGGGAGGGAATGAGCATTTGGTTTCTGTGAGCAAATGACATGTAATTTCCAACAACTTGAGAAAGAGTAGTTACTTTGCCTTTAGGACTCGTTCATTTATTTTAAATATATATTTTTTAAAATTTCGTTTGTGCTTTCAGGAGCTAAGTATAGAAAATTGCATAATGTCCTTTTAGAAATTGGTGACTAAGACTGATCACTTTAAATGAATATAGCAGCATGTAGTTCATTGAAATATAATATTTTTTCATTGCAAGTTTAAATTCTTCCAAAATTGGTTAGGCTAAATATAACATGCATACTATAAGAGCAAAAGCTATATGCCTTAAGATATGATGATGAGATAAGAACCAACAGAACGCAAAGGAACCTACCAAGGTTACTCTGGGAACAGAGCTAAAGAATTTGTGATTTGTAAAGCACATCCTTTTCCAAAAATATTTGTTTCTGTATTCTATTTATGGCCTTTCAAGGAGTATCTTATGCTTATCAATAGCATTTTTTTCCATTTTTTTCCATCAGGTGTTTCATTCCAAATGCTTATGCTGCTCTCTTCACCGCTGCTCTGGTGCCATTAATGTGCCTGGTGGTGGTTTTTGTGGTGTTCATTCACGCCTACCAGGTGACTCCTCAATGGAAGGCATATGATGATATTTTCAGAGGAAGAACAAATGCAGCAGGTATGATTTGTTGACAACACCTATGCAAATAAGTTGTACTTTCGAATGGTACAGACTGTTCTCGGCAGTTCAGAGGTTTAGTAGATACCTACTCACTTAGTTTAAGATTAACCCATGGTTTAGTAGATACCTACTCACTTAGTTTAAGATTAAGCCTGCTAATGTCCCTTTGAAGTCTATGAAAGTATTTTGATGATCAAAGCTATGCAGATGTTTAATGGTCTGAGAGGGATAAAAATATGTAAAACCTAGAACAAGAAATTAACATCGCTGGCTTTGTGCCTAAGTTTAGTCTAGCTAAAGAGAAGGATAGAAATAAAACAAAGCACTGCCCTGCTTGGAGCACTGTGCCCCCATGCTAGATTTTGGCTGTGGGTACTAAGCATCTTGTCCCAGGTAGGGCTGGGGCTGTTCAGGTGCAGTGATTGCCCACTTGCAGAGCATGATCACCTATGGATGAAGGCTGTACCTCCTGCTCAACCCCAGGTGATGGGCACAGCTTTTGTCCCTGTGTTTTGCAGTGTATTTGGTGGCTGTAAAGCCATGCACAGGGTGCTCTGTGCACTGGACTATTTGGAGTTAATCTCTCTGTTTTGATGTTCCCTATGCTACTTGTAACTGAAACATGCTTGAAAGGAAAGATCTGTCTTGTCCAAAACAGGAAGTTTCAGTCAGTCTCCTCCATCAGAATAATTTCAACTACACTGTTCCCAAAATAAAGTTGCGTCAGTTTAGACCAATACTGTAATATTAATAGGACACTCTGTGGGAAGCTTAGAGTATTTCTATTATCTTCATAGTATTTTGTAAAATGAAAATAAGCTTTATAACCTAATGCAAATAATTTTTTTATATTTGAGGTACAGGTGTATATTCCTTTCTTGAGAAAATGATAATAAATATTAAGTATTTATAATCTCGACATTTCTGCAAATATTTCTGTCCTTTTTAATGACACAATGTTAGCTTGGCTAAGATCTGTATGAATTTGGATAAGATCTGATGATTTTAAAGACCTTAACTGCACTCTTTCATTTCTCTCTGATATAAATGCACAGAGGTGGCTTCTCTGTTAATTTAGTTATAACTAATCAATTAATTCATTTATAATTAAATAAATTAAGTTAATTTATTTATAATTAACTTTGTTTGTGTATCTCTAAGGATATTCCTTAATAATATGTTGAAGGTTCAATCTTGTCTCAAAGCAGTTAAAGTAAAGGAAAAAAGCAAACTAAATATTGATATAATACCATAAATAAATTTGCCATGCAAAATGGCAGAAAGCACTAATAGAATTTATAACTGTGTGACATAAAGATATGAAATAGTAGGATTGAAACAAATCTTTGATTTACCATAGGATTCGGGGTGTTTTCTTTCTTCAATAGAATCTAGAAAATAGGGTGGAGAATGCCAGAGTCTCAGAAGAAACAAAAAAAATCAGGAAGAGAAAAGTTCAGTAAGATCCCTTCTTCCTTTTTTTTTTTTTTAAGTAAATTGTAACTTTTACTACTTGTGCACCTCCAAGGCAAACTGCTGTTTTGCTGCCAAAGAGCTTTTGTAAGCACAAATTAAATACTGCATACAGTGACACGAAAGCAGTTGGAGAGAGGCTGTTTTAGAGAGAAAAGCTGTCTCCTGCAATTTATGGTGGCTGTAATTGTATAAGGGGTCTCTGTGTAGCTGTATTTATGATTTAAGCTTCTAGAGAGAAAATATGGTGATTTCTGTAGTTTGTAAAATTGCCTGAAACTGCATAACACACATAACTGCATAACAGTACATAACTGTTGACTAAAGGTCTTTGACTTTTTTGATCGAATATTTGTCTTCTGAAATTAAAGGTGATGGTAGTATATTTACACAGTTTTTAATGTCTTTTGGGTATATTGTGCTTGTAAGACATAGCCAAAGGCAGTTTGCAGTGGTAAGGCCTGGTATCACTTATAAATCTTGAATCTTGACGTTCAGTCAGTTGACTCTATAGTCTTAAAAAATTCCTGGGAACTGCTCCTGCTCCTGTTATTGTAGCCACATAAATGGCTGCTGTGGGAAACAACATTTTTCACATCAATAAATTTGTCTGCAGTCAGTTTCATGATGATATTTTACTTTTGAAACATAGGGGAGGCCTTAGATTATACCTGTACCAAGTTCTGACTTACAAGATGCTATGTGTTAGGAAGGCCTTTTGGCAATGTTGCCACCTTAAGTTGCACAGACATACATTATTTTTTTTTGTCTTCTTATGGCAATGAATAAGCGATAAGATATGAGTATGCCATCTCTCTGTTTCATCCAAAACCAGAGGAAAGGTGGAGCCACAATTAACAGTTTATCTTTGTCAATGGCCTGAGAGAATTAATGATAGGTGACATCATTTGCTCTTCCCTTTTCTATTAATACAGTCACTTCATTATAGACTGCCAACACATTATTCTTCTACAGCTACTAGAATAAATTCTGTAAATTCTGTAAAACATCTTGCTGAACTTAGGTAGTAGGATGGTGTTTTATTATTTTTTTGTGTCCTAGGAGCAGAGTTTATTGCTACCCCCACTAAAGGAGACTTCTTTCCTGTGTATTTTTGGAGACCTGTGTATTGTTGCCGGTGTCCTGGTCAGAGGTTGGGGTCCAGTTGCACCAGTTATTGTTGCACCCGATGGTGAATCAGGGCTCTTTGACTCCAACATCAGAAGGAATCAGAAGTCAGAAGTCATTTAAAATTACTCCATTGTTCAGAAGGATTTTGGGCTATATGTGCCCAGGTTCCGAGCTAACATCTTTCTTCTTCATGCTCAGTACCAGAACTGCTAGACTGCTTAGAAAATGCTTACAAAGTCAGAGAGATAACATTTCTCTATATCATAGGCTGGGAAAAGGAAGGCTCCCATCTCCCATGTGGGAGACAGGGCAGCCAAACACCATCCTGTGTCCTTGAACACACACACAAAGAGATTTGTTTACAGAAATTTATGCTTAGAAGTGAGCTTTCCCATGGAAGGAAAAATTCAGCAAGTTTGCATCCAAGAAACTTATAAAATATTATAACTACAACCTGTGTATTTTTATTTTCCCAAGAGCAGAATAACAATGCTGGGTTTCACCATACATGCCTAAAAGAAAATATTTGGTAGCTGCAAAGAGGATCTCTTTGTAGACAGATAAATATTTTCTTGGAAAATTGGGTGTAATTGGTGGGGTTTTTACTTTTATTTCTACACAGATGCCCATTTTTTATTGTACCTCCTTTTTTGTCATGCATATATTCTTCCTAGTGCCCTGGATTTTTCATGGCTACCCTTAAGTAAATTTTCACCTCTCATACCCTGTTTTGGTAGTTTCAAGAAAATACCATGGCCCAAAGACAGCTAGCCCAGCAAAAATCTGCTTTTAGTAATTGGTGTGAATTCCTTTCGCAGTAGTCTGTGATCTTCCTAGAAAGTGTTTATACTCTTTACTTGTGATTAGGCTATCACAGTAAAATAATATGATTAAAACAAAGTTGTAGTGTAGAATACACACAAGTAAATAGGGTTTGCCAAATCCTAGTTTGATGAGCATTATGCACACTTCTCATTACCCTGTCTGGAGCGCCAAATATATGAGTTTGCCCTCTCATGCTCTTTTTTACTGTTCCAGAATTGCTCTGTTACTGGTCATGTTGGTTTGCATGGTGATTGATATAGTTTACTTAGCTCAGAGAATTTTCCTCAACAGTAGAAGGCTCAATAAAGGGCAGTGGGAGAGTCAAGAATTAGTTATCTCTTAGAGCAGTCACCTCTCCCTTCTCAAAAATGAATGTTGGAAAGAAAGGCGTGAAAGGTTGAAAAAACTGTGAAAGCTGATTTTCAAGGAATGTTAGCTCTATCTCTAGTGTAGTCATTCAGAGATAGGCATTGAGTTAAAAAGAGTCCTCACTTTGTACTCACTCTGTTTGGCAGCCTTTCGGCAAATGTTGGCTGTTGTTCTGTTGGCTGTCCTCCTATATATAGAAACTACCTTCTCAAAAGTTAGCCTTGATGGGAGCCAAGTCAGAAGCATTCCTTGGATAAACAGCCTTTGGGCTAACTAATATTTAAGTTTGCATCCCAGGACACAGTTGGATCTCCTGGCTGCCAGGGCACTGCTGACTCATGTTCAACTTGCCATTGACCAGGACCCCCAGGTCCCTTTCCATGGTGCTGCTTTCCAACATCTCATTCCCCAGTCTGTCTGTCCATCCATCCAGAGCCGCCCCATCCCAGGAGCAGAATCTGGTCCTTTCCCTTGTTGAACTTCATATGGTTGGTAATTGCCCAGTCCTCCAATTTACTGAGGTGTCTCTGCAGGGCCTCCCTGCTTTTGAGGGAGAAGGCAGATCCTCTCACATTTGTATCATCTGTGACCTGGCTTAGTATCCCTTCCAGTCTTGTGTCTAAGCCATTTATGAAGATGTTGAAGAGCACAGGGCTGAGGATGGAGCCCTTTGAAAACCCACTAGTGACAGGTCGTAATATGCAAATACAGAAAATGAACAGCAACAGGACAGCAATCCAATATAAATGGTTTTATTTTCTGTTTGCTAAGCTTTCATAATTTCACAAAAATACTTAAAAACGTAACAGAACAACTTGATTTTTTTCTCCCTGATAATTGTAAATAGATAAGCTTCATTAATAGAATGAATCTTGAACTGGCATAATTTTCATGCCCTACTCATAAATATGCAGTATAACTTATCTGAATCAGATATCATAATTGTAAAAGTGCAAGAATTAATGTAAAGATTAAAACTTCATGTTGTCAAAATAGAACTTCATGAAGAATGCCTTGGATATTTAGCTGTAAAATTTTAACTACCTACTTTCATCTTCCTTCATATAAATTTCTTTAATATGAAATCACAGAATGGTTTGGGTTGGAAGGGACCTTAAAGATCATCTAGTTCTAGTCTCCAAATATATTTATTGTGTTAGCAGTATGCAATTCTCAACAGAGCATGCTGAATAGTCTGCCTACACCTACTACTATCTGATGTTCTCAAGAAACAAATAAACCCACAACATGCAAGTGCAGGACATTCCAAACATGCTTCTGTGCTCAGGAAATGATGCAGAGGATGGGGCTTTTGATTTCAAGTGAGAATGTATGTCTAAACATGTAGTTGCACATCTTCTCTAGCCTGTAAGATAGATGCTAAAGTCTTTATCTCTAATCATAAGATAGATACTCTGTATCCAAGATAACCAAAGGAATAGTGATTTGCAGGAATGCTTTCATCTTGAAATGGCAACATGCATCTAGAAATCAAGAACCAGATGTTGGCTACTTCTGAACTCAGAGTTATGGACAACATTCACAGTATTCATCACATACACTGGATATAATATTTTAGTCTTCATAATGCTCCAAGAGCTTTTCCCTTTTGTAAGTAGGAGAAAAACAAATATTTGCCTTCAAGATCTTTTACAGATTCTATTAGGACAAAATTTACAAGCATAATTAGAAGCTGAAATAAAGAACTATATCTGAATAAGGTAGTAACACAAATGCATCATCTTCACTCGTGTAATTTAGATTGCTTGCACTGCGCTTCACATGTCCAAATTAGCTTTTTTCCTTTAAAGAAATCTGCAGAAGCAAGCTCATGTACATGAGTTGTGACTTCATAGTTGCAAATTTTAGCAATTTAATTTTTAATTAACTCATTTAATATTTTGTAACTGTGCATCTAAATAATTTTATGTGGAACTATGTAGGCTCATATTTTTCTTTATTCTTCTGATTTGCTACTTTTCTGGGATTTGCCATGGTCTCTGCATAATAGTAATAGCATAAACTATGATAAAATGCCCTTTCTTTTCCTTTTATTATAACACAAGATGTCTTAAAGTTGTATGTGAAAGTTTGTCAAAACCCTGAGATTTAGTGCAAAGGTTAGAGAGGCTAGTCTTCTATGATTTTGAAGCAGTGATGTATTTGTCATACTTAATAGGACATGTGCTTTTCTTTTAGAAAGTATATTTTATTTTCAAAATTTTCCTTGTCACAAAGATCAGCAGATCAAAAACTATACATTAAAAAAATATTTTGACACATTTTTTACTTCCCTTTTCTACAAAGTATCAATGAACACTGTCTTCCACTTTGATTTCATGAACATAGATCTACCAGCTTTCTCATTTTCAGTATCTGATACTGTTAAATTCTGCATATTTAACAGTCCCAGTCAGGAATCGGTGGTTTTGTTATGATTCATTGATTGCATGTTCTTGATGATGTATTTACTTCTTTGAGGAAGGAAAGCAGAGAAATCTGTTTTGTTTTGTTTGTTTTTTAATTTGGCCACAAAATCCTGCTAACAAACTCCTTTTTTTCCTGCAGATGTGAAAAACGCTTGAAAACAGAGCCAGCAGGATTTAGAACACTGTTTTCCAAGCTTATTTTTAAAAAATGTTTTTGTGGCATTTTTATATTTACACTGCTAAGTTTAACTGATGACTTCTTAAGCAATAGCCTGTAAATATTTTACTTATTTAGGTTTTCCACAAATTGTTGAAATTCTGTGAAGCAACACACTCTCCCCAGCCATCTGGGAAAAAAAAAAACCAACTTCATAAAGATCTTTCAGGTTTTGCAGTAGGTTGTCATGTTTAGCTAATAACTGTTAAAAGCTATTAAAGTTCCATTATCAGTTGCAGTTTAACAGCCTGAAGAGAGGGCGCTTAGTAATTATTTATAGGTATACTCAGAAGATAATTAAAGCTGTATTATTCAGTTGTTTCTTATATTGAATTTCTTATTTATTTAAAAAATAGAGAAAAAGGAAAAAAGGAAGGGAAAAAAACATAACATGGACCAACACAATGGTGAGAATACAGACATTTTGATATATTATGAAAGCACAGTTCATGCTTTATTTTCCACATCATATTAAGTCATATAGATATTTTCTGCTGACACATTCTGCAATATACATCAAAGCATTATTATTATTTAATGATTTTCAGTTTTCTTAATTTCTATTTGATTTAATGTTTTTCATTGCTCAGACTTGTTCTCTCTAATATCACGGAAGGAAGGAAGGAAGGAAGGAAGGAAGGAAGGAAGGAAGGAAGCAAGGAAGCAGGGAGGCAAGGAAGCAAGCCCCAGAATTCCCATTTCCTCCACACTCCTATCCCCTCTAATGAGAATTCAGCCTCTAGAGTGTAACACATGCAGCATATGGTCAGGCTGGCAGAAGAGCCTGATGATGGCCACAAAAACAGACTGCAGTGCAGTGTCAGCAGGAGCNCTTTAGTTTTCAAGGGGTTAAACTTTTGCTTTGATACCTTTGTTTAAGTGAGTTGTTGGTTAATTCAGATAGTAGATTTTCTAAGTGCTTGCCCATTGCTTTTCCTAACTTCAAAGAAAAAAACCTCTTATAACAGGAAGGCATTTTTCAAGAATTTTTCACTATGCACCATGAGCAGTTGTTGCTTAAAATTGTACAGGAGGTTTTCCATTGCCTCTCCCCTGCCTGGTAAAATAGGTTGTAGTAGGCAGCATCAAACTATTCATTCATAATCAGTAGGCACTACATAGGGATGAGACGTTAACCATGGGAACTGTCACTTCATTAGTGAAGTTATAATGCCATATTTGAATCCACCTCAATCTTCAACTTGCTGTTAGAGGAACTATCGAAAGTGTGACAGTGCGTTGTGGTGCAAGGCTTCTCCTCATCTCCTTGTTCACCTTCTCAGTTGCTTCCACTTCTTTCTTCTTCAGTGCTGCTCATCCTCTCTTCCTCATGCTCATTATTGGTAGTCTTGGACTACCAAGAGGCCACATGGCTCTTAGTGCTCTCAGATGCAGAGGCTGGCAGACATCCCCTTCCCATGATTTCAAAAAGAGGTGTATGATGCATATGAAGGGAGTTGATGGACAGGATACACTTGGAAAATTTAGAATTTATCACCACTTTTCCAATCCTTTCAGGCAAAAAAATGTGACAAGTGTTGCAGTTCTTATTTCTGAAGAAGCATGCACAGGCTGACTGGAAACACAGTCCTGTGGGGCTCAAATTCTTTGTGGACATCAGTAAGCAGCCTGCTTAGGTTGGAGTAGGTTTGAGTGTAGACATAGGAGATAATGAGATTATTTTTCTCAGTAGGTCATTACAAACCATGGAATCATAGAATAGCTTGGGGTGGAAGGAATTTTTTAAAGGTCATCTAGTCCAACCTCCCTGCAATGAGCAGGGGCATCTTCAGATGCCTTATAATGCAACAGAGGATGAAACTTTAAACTGTAACGGGTCTTCCTTTTCTTTGTGAGGTTTATTTCAGAAATACAGAATTGTGAGGGTTTAGTTTGTTACAAACTTAAAAACACTGTGGATGAAATCATAACTGTTTGGAAATGTTTCATGTTTTGTTTCGTACTGTTTCTTGTTCTACTGTTTCTACTATAAGGAAACCAAACAGCAAACACAAGGCTGACATCTTTTTCAGCTAGGCAGTCTGGCATTTTATTACCTGAATCTTATGATGTTACTGTAGAGTTTCTTGCACTGATAATTCTTCTGAACTATCAAAGTTCAATATGATTTTGTGAAAGAAAAGTCCCCTGAAGATTTCTAAATAGGAAAAAAAGCCCCGTGTCTGGTTAGGGAAGCTCCCAAGTTGTAAATGGGAGAATTGCTGGAAGAAGTATCGTATCCATCCAACTTTTTTGGCCCTTCTTGAAGGCAAGGCCAGACAAACTTTTTATATACCCAGTACAGTTCCTTTTAGATTGTTGATGAGGTGATAAAATTTTTCCATCATCCTCATATTTTTCCTCGTTCACGAATTTTGTAATCTAATCCAAACCCATAATGAAAATATTACAGCCTATCTTTCAAATTATCATCATCATTGTTTTTGTGTGAATCACTTACAAAATCTTGTGTTGACTCTAAGGACTGTCCTACTGTAGTAAACTACAATTTACCTACCCTTAATAACTTACTGCAATGTACTGCAGCCCTCAGAACAGAAAATTAATTTTATAGATTAACAAGGAAATGATCTTTTCTCAACAATGAGGGAGTGACAAACAGGGGACACTTCCAGTTGTTTGGTAAACTGAATGTATGCAATTTCACTTAGTTAAATATCAAGCTGGACTATGGTAAGTTTTCAAACTCTAAAAAACTGTAACTTGAGCTGCATAAACTGCATTTATCTGTATTGAATTTGTCAACTGTCAGTGTTTCTTAAGCTTATAATAAGGAAATGGGAGATATTTCAAGGAAAGGCCTGAACAGCCAGGACAATGATATATGCAAGCATATATACATTTATAAGCATTTAAGGAGGGTGGGGACTACCTATTGCTTAAATAAAATCTTCCATTACTTCTAGTATTAAAAAACGGTGTGATAAGTGTACAAAACATGTGGACCAGCATGGCTGGATTATATAATACCCAACAGAATTGCTTGTCAGTGTCTCAGTTACATCACAGTAATGTTGAGCTGACTTTTCCACATCAGTCTTATCGACTCAGGTTTATCCAAGTAGTCTAGAGGCAACTGCTTACACTTGGACTTGGAGTTAAAGTCATTTCAGTGAAGGTTCATCGGCTCAGAATAATTCTTTGGGGTTTCTTTCGGAGGAGGTTGTTAGTTTTATTTTCATATGAAGAAAACCACAAATAATTGGACTATCTTGGTTCATATCAAGACTATTTATTTGCATTCCTTTCCTTTGTGCAATTCTGATTTTACACACTTAAAAGAATTTTTTCTTTTTTTCTGATATGTTTGCTGTAATTACTGAGCTTTTGTTGGATCAAAATCCATCAAATGGTCATACAGAACTCGAGCATCCAAGGCTTTAATGCTGCCAAAGTTTCAACTCTGTATTAACTCTTTGCAATGCTGATAACGAGGCAATTGATACCAATGAAGAAAAAAATCAGAACCGTAAACTGTACAAATATTCAGTATGTGGCAAAAAGCTGGCATCTTTACACTTTTTCTTGTTAAAATGGTATGTCTGTATGATATGGGGTATTGCCTACATTCAGAAGGCCCTTACTATTTGTACAATATTTTAAAAATGGCTAAAGGGCTCCCTAACTGTTGTTTCTGGAACAATGCCTGTAAAAACACATCCCCACTCTTCGCTGATGCTGCACAACTAATGTGGAGAGGGACAATGTCTGGCCAAGCACCTCTGCCCCTGAGGTGTGCAGGCCTGGCAAACATGGACTTTGAATTCTGCTGCAAACATGGTAACACAGGAGCTGGCTCTTGTCTGTTTTAGGAGAAACATGTGGGGCTGAAAACTAAATTTTGTTTTCCTTATTGCAAACTTTGTCCAGGTAGACATCTTCCTGCCAGCATTCTCTAAGTCTTTTATGCTGTAAATACAGTGGAGAACATAAAATGGAGAATGTGTGCCTCCTGAAAGACAGATTCTGCACATGTTTTTGAAGGTGAATGAAATTAACTGGTTCAAAGTCCATCTTGTGGGTCTCCTGGGCTGAGAGGAGATTGTTTTATGGGTTCAGATGTCTTATGTTTGACTTGAAGAGGAAAATAACAACAAATCAAAGAATAAGCTATTATCATTTCCTACAACCCTCTAAGTGGCCAGAGCTAGGACCATTTACATATATCCATATGTCATGGTTTGACATTGGCTAGAAGCCAGGCAGCCACAAAAACCCTTTCACTCATTCTCCTCTGCTATAGTTGAGCAGAGGAGGGGGAAAAAAAACCTAAAAGGCTCATTGGGTGAGATAAGGATTAGGAGAAAACACTTTAAGGGCTAAATAGGCTCAAAATTTTAAAAGTATAAAGAAAAAATATTGACAGAATTAAAAGAGGATAATGAGAACTAAAATAAACCTTTAGAACACCCTTTCCCCACCCTGCCCCCAGCCCTTCCTTCCTTCCCACCAACAGTGCAGGGAGACAAAACATGAGGTCACTTTTTAAATCAGTTTTTTAGTCTGTCTGTTACTTCTAAAAAATCTTTCTTCAGCTTAGGGAGAAGAGTCTCTTCTGTTATGCTGTGAGGTCCTTCTCGTGGGAAACAGTTCTCTGTAACTTCTCTAACGTGGTTCTAATTTTCATGAACAGTAGTCCCCCCCAACCTGCTGTAAGTGAGTACCTCCCAGGGGCAAAGCAGTCTTCCCACAACTGTTTGCATGGGTCATTAGTTCATGAGATGTAGTCTTTTAAGGATGAACTGTTCTAGTTTGAAAGCAAGGATTTCCTCTTTTTCTATCTCTGGAAGCAAGGGTCTTCTCTGTAGCTTCAAGTTTCCCACTAGATTGCAGCTTGTCAGCATCCACGCACTCCAGCATGACCTTTCCGCACGGGCTGCGAGTGGACCTCTGCATACCCCCATGCACTTAATGAATTGCAGGGAAACAGTTTATTGTATTATAGTCCTCATCATGGCTTGTAGAAGGATTTCAGCTCTGACCCCCAGTGCACCTCCTGCCCCTCCCTCCTTTCACCAACCTTGGTGTCCCCATGTTGTTCTCCTCATGTGTCTTCCCCTTTTCCTTTTCTCTGACTTAGGAGAGAATGGGTGTCCATAGGTTATCTATTTGTTATAGAACAAATTGAAAGATTCCTATAGGGTTTAGCAGTGCTGAAAGGTTGATCCCATCCTGCCCTTGCTGTGGGTTGGACCCATGTGGTCCTCGCTGGTATGGTGCAGGTGACGCCAGCTGCCGCAGTGCCTGCTCCAGTCAGTGTCTCTCTTCATGTGAGGCTCTGAAAGGAGCCTCACCGAAAGGAGAAGCTGCTGCTGCCACCTCTGCCCTTCTGCCATCAGCACAGCTAGTTAAAAGCAGCCAAGCAAGCACAGTTTGCTGTGGGCTGTGCTGAGATAGCCCCGGCCTCATGGTCCCAGCCACGCTGGGAAAGGCCCCAGCAGCTGCCTCTCCACCCCTCAGAGGAGAAGAAGAAAGAGAAATTGCATGTAATTTTTTCCTTCTTAAGTATGTCATCACAGAGGTGTTACCGCTACTTTAATTGTCTTAGCAGCATGTTTATTTTCAGAGCCAGCCTGCAATTGACTTTGCCAGGCATGCAGGAGCTTCTAGCATCTTCCCACAGAAAAAATTACTTCCATGGCTGGCTTCTTCCCTGCTCACCAAAAAATCAAGCCATGCAACACACAGTAATACTTTCCTTCTTTCCCCTTTCCTCTCAATTCTAAGAAATCAATTTTCTCTCAAAATTTCTAGAGCTTGCCAGGAGTTCTTCTATTCTTCTCCAAAGTTCAGCATATTTTTTGACTTCATGTGTTCTCTTCCACCACTTGGCTTGCTGAGCTGGGCTGTGCTCCTTCTGCCCCTCATGCCCCCCAGAAGGACTCCTGACAGTGTCCTTCTGCTGGTCTTCTGATCCCAGGGTGGGGTCATAAAAGCCCTGGGACCCCCACCCAACTGGAGCAGGAGAAAGGCTCCCCACAACTGGAGAACAAGCTCCAAGGTTAGCCACACACACAGCAAAACCATGTCCTGTGTCAGTAATGCTTTAAAAAGTGTTTTTTCCAGGGTGCCGCAGCTGAAATGCCGTTTTTGTGGTTTGCAGAGATCCCCTTGGTCTTGTACCTCTTCTCCCTGATTTCCATCACCTGGCTGTGGGGAGGACTGCACATGGCTTACCGGCACCTCTGGATGTTAGTCTTCTTCATCATCTTCAACAGCCTGCAGGTAAGAGCCAACATCTGGTCCTTTGATCTTCTTGCTGACCTGGGGATGTTTTCTCCAATCAGGTTTGTCATTTTGGCTTCACCAGCTGAACAATATCCAGTAACTCACTGTCACAGTATGGAAGTGTGTATTCTGTTTATTTCTGAAACTGACATATGGAATGCATATTAAAGCAAGAGATGCATTGTTTTTTAACAAGAGGACTATAATTGCATGGATTTCATTGCATAGATGATACACTCAGAAAGAAAATTGCTTACTTCTGTATGTAAAGTGTTACTGAGATAATTATACCAGTGAAACTGAAGTATCTGCAGTCTTTGCAAAATCACTATTTAAATTTTCCACAGATGTTAATAGTAGTAGTAGTGGTAGTAGTAGTAGTAGTAGTAGTAGTAGTAATAATAATAATAATAACAATAACAATAATAATAATAACAATAATAATAATAATAATAATAATAATAATAATAATAATAATAATAATAGTAGTTACAGCCCACAAAGATTTAAAATTCTATAGGCCTGAAGTTTTTTCCATTTTAAGACGTGAGCCTTGAGGCTTAGCTTTTCTCATATAGCATATATATTGGTAAAGCAAGTACTTTCAACTTTTCAACTTTCAACTTTTATTGAAAAAG
>VWZP01001968.1:117575-161394 GCA_013396995.1 Dicaeum eximium
GGAATAGTGTGGCCAGCAGGAGCAGGGAGATCATTCTTCCCCTGTACCTGGCACTGGTAAGGCCACATCTTGAGTGCTGTGTCCAGTTCTGGGCCCCTCAGTTTAGGAAGGACGTTGAGACACTGGAACATGTTCAGAGGAGGGCAGCGAGGCTGGTGAGGGGCTGGGAACACAAACCCTGTGAGGAACGACTTGAGGGAGCTGGGGTTGTTTAGCCTGGAGAAAAGGAGATTCAGGGGTGACCTTATCACTCTACAGCTTCCTGAAAGGTGGTTGTACTCAGGTGTGGGTTGGTCTCTTTCTCCAGACAGTAACTGACAGAACAAGCAGACACAGTCTGAAGCTGCATCAAGGGAAATATAGGCTGGACATTAGGAAGAAAGAGTGATCAAATATTGGAATGGCCTGCCCGGGGAGGTGGTGGAGTCTCCATCCTTGGATGTGTTTAAAAAAAGACTGGATATGGCACTCAGTTCCATGGTTTAGTTGAGGTGTTAGGGCATGGGTTGGACTCGATGATCTTAAAGGTCTCTTCCAACCTAGTCATTCTGTGAAATACACATCCAAAGCAATTCACATCTGCATTTTGACATCTGTTCAATAAAGCGGTTTCTGGTGGCTTGGATTCCTACCTGGACAGACAATAGTATACTTAGAACTGTTCAAACGTTAACCTTGAAAGTTGTTTAATATGTGCAATTTTTTAAAGTAAAAATAACTACAGTAAAGCAAGTAAAGAAAACATAGCACTTTTGAGGCTTCACACTTTTTACCATGAGCTAAACTTCTGTGTTGTAATCTTGATTGGACAGTAGCATTGGTATGCATTATAGTATCTGTGCAAACATACAAAGCTGTCCATGAGTCCTGATTACACCATGAATCAAGAGAACGCAACAATTTTATATCCCTTTTTCTATGTTTACAACTTCTTTCTTAAAGAAGAGTCCTCTCTATTCCTAGTTACCACCTGAAACATACTTACACATTATTTCTGTAATTACTTATGAAATAATGGTAAAAGATTCCATTTAGCTATTCAAGTCCAGAAAAATGGACCCAAAATCAGTCTATAGCTGAAGACAAAACAAAGGAAAAAGTCTGCAGGGTCAAGTAAACATAGAAAGCATTGTTAGGATAGAAGTGAATATCTTTTAAATATACATGATAAACTGATGTCAGAAGAGTAGTTTGTGTTTAGAGCTGTGTTTATAATGTGTTTAAATAATGCACAGTAAAAAGTGTACTGAAGTGGTGTTTGATTTACTGGATTTTCAACTAATCACTGAAAAACATTTTCAGTGACACACATTTAAAACAGAAAAATATGACTACAGTACATTTTTTAAAAACAAATACAGTAATTAAATAACATTTTAAATCTTCCAGCATCTATGAAGTTCCTTCATCCATTCTCTTCATCCATTTACATAGATATTTTTCAGGAAAAATCTCTTAACACCAATTTTTTGCAACAGAGGTGAAAAAGCAGTTTTAGCCATTCTCCTTGGGAGGTGTTATGGCCAGAATTATGTAGCACATGACAAGTAAGAAATGACACTATAACTGCTGCAATTAGTAGAAGTATATCCACTAATATGGAAAAGGACTTGGGATCAGGTGTGTACTTTTCATTTGCCACCTCTGTCAATAGGAGTCATCTTTTCTTATTGTGAAGAATAAAATAACAACCAAGTTAGTTTGGTATCTGTAACAAGTCATTCATCCTTTTTTCCTTTTTTTTTTTTTCATTGCTACCAGTCTCTTTGGGTCACCATAAATAGCTTTTTTCCTTCCTTTTTCTTTTTTTTTTTTCTGATAACGCAGGTACAAGAAGTATCTTGGTTTAACCATAATGTAGAATCAATTTCTTTTTTTGCCTTTAAATTTAAACTACTAAATTCTTTACTCTTATTTTAAGATCACTAATTGATGGGGTTGAAAGGACTGGATCCAAAAATGCTGGGATGACTGAGGATAAGCATGATAGCAAGGAAAAGATAAGATTGTTCTCAAATTTTAGGAAGGCAAAGTGTAACTTTAGAAAACTGGGGACTGACAGTACTAGGGAAAATGAAATTCCTCTTGGAAATCTGATAAAGCACATACCAGGCTTCACCAGAAGGAATTTATCCAGCAGATTGAGTTATAATGCCTGTCCACTCAGAGTGAAGCCACACATTAGAAACTCCATTTCATGAGATGTGGAGAAACTGTAGGTGTCTAAGGGAAGGCTACCACACACGGTCAGAGGCCTGTATGGAGCACATGTCCTTTGAACAGTGCCTGAAGGAGCTAGGTTTATTTAGTCAGGTGAGGAAGACATCTCCTCTGTGGAGGTGTAATGGAAATGTAAGAATGTAAAATGTAAGACCAGCTTGCAAATATTTGGAAAGTGGTTAAAAAGTTACGTTTTCATACTCTTTCACTCTACTCTCTTCATAGCCCTAGGTAACAGCAACGAGGGCACATGGCCACAGAAGTTTGATGTGGGAGGTTCAAACCTGGATATCAGGAAAAATAATTCATGAGAAGGAAGTAGAGAACTGGAACCGTTTCCCAAAGAGGTTTGGAATCTCCACTGTGTAGGGTTTTAAAATTCATTTAGACAAGGCTATACTGACGTGTTTAGTGGACTCTGAGTCTACTAAATGACCTTCAGGCATCTCATCCAGACAGTTTTTCTTTATTCACAACCGATTCACTGTGATAGAAGACACCAGTTACATGGACTGAGCCTATTTTTCAGGAAAACGCCAAATATTACATAACTAATTATAAGCCCCAAACATCTGGGAATTATATAAGTAAAGAAGTTTAAATAAGGCTTCATCTATCTTTAGGAATGAGTTTGAAGTAGTGGATTCAGTTTATTATGTTTCAGCACTGCAGAGTGGTCCCTATGCATACATATCTTCCTGCTGAACATTGTTGCCTTATGGAGGCTGATCTGAATTTTTCTATGAAATAAATGCATGTGAACTTTTAATACTCTCTAGGAAAAGAACCATTACTTTTTCTTCTACCCACACATTTCCTGCACAAGAACAGTCTATACTGTACAAGCCTGATGTTTCACCCGTATGAGAATTATATTTTCTCATTTTCTTTATAATAAATACAGATGAAGCCTTGTTTTGGAGTTTGTAAAATTTATGTAAGATATATTAAATATTTTCCTTATTTATGTACAGCTTCAGTGGCCTTCAAGAAACTACTGCAGAAAGAGTGAATGCTCTAATGATTTTATCTCTCATAATTTCATTATTATTCAACATATTAATGACATGCAATTTTAGCAGAAACCATGACAAGCTAAGATTTCAAGAAATGTTTCATGAAATAACACTGAAATAACTGGAATTCAGTAAAGATTGACATAATAAACTTTTTTCCTTCCCCCTGAAGTGTATGCAACATACAGGTCTTTACCTGTTCATATTTTATTGTATCCTTGACTTAGAATACATTTTAAACAGGTGTCACTTTTGGAAGTGGTTTCATTTTTAGTAATGTCATCCATCTGATGAGTGTGGAAGGAATAGGACTTAAAGAACCACCACATAGCACAGCCATGATTTGTATATGATGACTGAATTGGTAAAAGAAGAGCACAGAAAAGGGTATGAAAAGTGTACAGATTGGGAAAAGTAAAATCCTATCAGTTTGGTCCTTGTAGAATCAAATCACATGGTCCTTATAGAATAATGCATAAAAGAACTTCTGTCGTGTATATGAAGTTATTGCATACAGCCATCAGTATGGAGTTCAGAAGGAGTTGCAAACTTGAAAAAATAAAGACCAATTAACAAGTTTTCTCACCTAGACACAACTAAAATCATCTTGAAACCATCCGCGAGGCCAGTCTTTGTCAGCTTTTCCTAACAGCAGTTGAAAAAAAGTACTGGCATTAATCTAAATGCACATAAACTGCAAATGCTTATTTTATAGTGAGGACAGAGCAGTTCTTTAAGTACAGTTGATAATGACTTTGCTAGCCTATGAAATAAGGAATCGGAAGTTGTCCAAACCAGGACAAAATTAGCCTAAAATAAACTCTTCAATAGATTATTTTTAGAAGTGCTTTAAAGAATCACAGAATCAGCTAGGCTGGAAAAGCCCTTTGAGATCATCGAGTCCAACCTATGACCCAACACCACTTTGTCAACCAGACCATGGCACTTGAGTGCTGTGGCCAGTCTTTTCTTAAACACCTCATGCACAGTGACTCCACCACCGCCCTGGGCAGCCCACTCCAATGCCCCACCACTCTTTCTCTGAAGAACTCCTTTCTAATATCGAGCCTAAAACTCCACTGGCACAGCTTAGGACTGTGTCCTCTCATCCTGGTTGTTGGTGTGGACTAAAGATACAGTAACTGGCCAAAAGAATCAGTGACTCTTTTTGAAACAGTGGCATGATATGAAAATCGGTTGTCTTTAACTCAGGAGTGGTTGGAATACAATGAAGAAAGAATCCATTAAATAAGCCTGGGAGACTTCTGTACATCAGCAAAACTTTTTTTGTGCTACAACAATGGTTCAGTTACATCTTACATTCTAAATGTGTTTTGATTCTGACAACTAGAAGCCTGTTCGTTTGATAGCAGTTTTATTTATAAGATTCAATAGTCTCTTATTTATAAGATCAGATATTTATAAATAATACCTGATTTGGATGTATTGACATGATCATACTAATCCAAGCTGTTATCTGCTAACCTGGACAAAATAAAAGCAGCAAATCTGTTTAACTCATAGGCAAGTATTTAAATACAGTTTCTCAGCAAAATTGAAGGAGTAACACTTAAGGAAAAAATATGGTGCAAATAAAATAAGGAAACTATAAAAAATACTAATACTGGATCTTGATACTGACCTTTACTTGAATTTTCCTTGTGAGCATGGCAGAAGAAATGCCAGTATAGCTGTTTATTACAGAAATTTAGGTATTATTGTTTATTCAGAGGGCTGATGTATCCTACGTATTGACATTAATGAGTTTTAGTCTGCAGAATGATTTAATAGGAATTATATGAGATCCAACCACACTAAGTGCAGAACTATGCACTAAGATACAAGTAGTGAAAGAATTTCTGCTATAAATTGATAAGCTATGTATATATATATACATATAAGAAGTAGAAACTGGGATAAGCGTATCACTTATTTCAGGACAAATGCCATTCAGCAGCATAATACAGGTCTGAAAGAAGCAAATATGATACTCACTTTGTAAACAAGAGCAATTTAAATGCTATTGTAAAGGGTATTGGTGATGCATTATTTGGGATCCTGTTGACATTTCTAAGCCCATTGGTCCAAGAGTGATTTCTGTATATTGTAGCAGTAGGATAAAAAATAAGCATGAGCAGGAATTTGAAAATCTTATTTCAGAGGCCTGAAAGTATTTCACGTGTTATCTGTCATCTATGGTCTGTGTCCATATTGGCCTAGATCCAGTAGCTATATAACTGGTGTCATCTTGCATGAAAAATAGCATACCCTAGGTTTTTAGTGACTTCAGTCTGTTTTCAGAATTTAGTCTTATTAAGAACAACTTTTTGAGTTGCAACATCTCAGTTCTGTTTAGAAGGCAGTGTGATGTGAGGGCATGCAGGCAAAGCATTGAGCATCTTTCATAGTTACATTCACTTAGCCTGCATCTAATAGCACTGACAGGTGTGGGACAAACACTTAAACATCTGACCTGCTCAGAAACATTGAGTGTGGTGTGACCTCATACCACTGAGTTCTTCAAGATTTCCATCTTTTAACAAGAAGTCCATAAATTTAAAGAAGATGTTAACTGTGCTGCTAACTGTTGTGAACCATTTATAAGTCAGTTTGTTTGTAAGTATGTGAATGTAATGTTGTCAGTGTTTCCTTTCCATATCGAATTTTGGTGATGGATTATATTCTCCAAAATGGAACATATCAACAGTTAGATGTGAGATCTGAATGTAACTACTTAGAAGCAGCTCTCTAAGCTGCTCAACTCAGGAGGGGAGTTGAGCCACTGTGAAGCTGGACCTAACCACGGCTGGATGAAAATTGCTAAATTATGTTTTCTTTATTTTCAGCAAAATGTAAAGTATTGCTCTTTTGCTTTTGCCATTACAAAGGCCAATTGGATTTTAAAAAGCATCAAATCAGCTTGTACTGACAGCTGATTGTTTAAATCTTCAGATGTGTTGTTTTGCTGTTACAACAGAGACATGAAAAGTTTTCTAACAAAGATCCTCAATTACAGAACTAGGAGAAATACTGAATTTTTTTCTTTTTTCTTTCTATATCTTCTTAAAGAAGAGTGATCAGCAGATTTAGTTTGAGAGGGCTACCATTTTATTTTCTGTGTGTGGGTGCCTATGACTGTGTAAGTAAAGCTCATAGTCTACTGGAGACTTGTTAATGTTTTGATTGTGCTTCAAAAAATATGAAAGAGTAAAGCAAGGTGAAAGTTGTGACTTATCCTTCAAATAGTCTGCATAACTGGTAGTAGATTTTGAAATTTTGGTATTTCTTATGCCCCAGAACCCTCTGGGACTAAACTTCTGAGCTCCAGAAAAGAGAAAATTGGCATTTTAAGACACAGAGTGATTCCATTCTGAGTAAAGCAGAGTCTGCACCTTTTCCAGAATTTTTTTCTCATTTCTAAATTCTGAAAGATAACAGGAAAATGGTGATTCTCACCATGAAGACTTCTGCTTTCTTTTAAAGCTTTGTTGTTTTCGCAGTAGCTTGTCTGTCTCCCCCCCCTTATTAGCCCAATAGGCCAACGTATGTAACAGGAATTTATACTTCATAAAAGCAACATGCATTTACAGATCTGTTTTTAATTCTCTAGGTTCATTTTCTTTAGTGAACAGAAAAGACTCCCCACCACTGGGTACCTAATTTATTACACAGACTTCCAAAGGCTTTTTATGTGGTCAGTAAGGAAGGAAATATGATTCCAGAGGATGCTTCACCAGAAATACGTGAGGTTCCTGCTTTGACTTAGTATAGCATTTCTGGTTTTAGGCTTTCTGATATCATCCCAAAGACAACAGTATTGTTAAGCATCTTTGCCCCTTTATGCCTGGATTAAAAAAAATACAATCTAGACATTGCATACGTTAAAAACAGAAAGTCTGAAATCACCCATCCCAATATTTTTTGGGTTATTTCAGATCCCTTTTTGATTTTCCCTTAAGAAAGAGGTAATCTCAAAAGGAGAAACAAATTATTTTTATCTGCATTTACACAGGGTCTTTGCTTTGCAGATAAGTACAGTGTAGAAGTCCTTCACAAAGCTCCAAGCGAAGCCATGGAGTAATGATGAGATTTTTGGACCACTTGAAGGTTTTTTCCAAGAATCACTGTCTAAAGACATAGTCTAAACTCTAAGAAATAATTGAAAAAATGTTTTAACCAAGATCTAGTTGTGTGTGCCAAATTTTGTCTGAAGTTATTACACCAATCCCTTGAAAAACAGTTTAACTGTCCTACTTTCCTTGAGGACTGTCCTGGTTTAGGGCAAAAAACCAACTGAGAAAGTTTCTTTAGAGTAGGTTATGAAACTTTTGAAATATTTAAATTAATGAAAATTTTGATAGTTTTGCATCAAATATGTTTGTAGGAAACCACATAACTATTTGGTGCATTTAGACAAATTTATGGAAATTTGGAAAAATAAATATGGCAAATAAAAACTTGGAAATCTAGTATTTTTACTAATGTAATATGAATTTTAAGTTCATGTGTGGTAATTTCAAAGAACACACAAATAATTGTTTTCTGCTTGTGCAAATCATCACAATAGGATACAATTATATATGAAAAACAGAGACTAAATTATTTTTCATTTACAATTTTTTTTGTAGTTCACCTATAGATAGCCATGGCTGTCTGACCAGCCTGTCCATCTTCAGTGATGGGTATTATCATCTCATTATAGATGGCTGGAATAAAAACCATAGGAAGATAAGTGACTTTTCTGGGGCCAACACACTTGCAATATGAAGCAAACTTAATGGCTCCTACATTTCCAGTTTGTTCTTAATTTATTTAACCATATTACCACCAGTCTCTCAGTCTGTATAGCCTCAAGTACTTTATTTTTGGAATGGATTGTATTTTCTAATTGGAAGCCATACTTAGTTCTAGTAGAGCATTAACTTCCTGTAACAGTAAAAATAAGGAGATGTGGGATGAATGATTTTCAAGACAATCTAAATAAAGACTCTCTTCCTCAAAATGTCTCTTTATAGACGGCCATCCTCATTTTCATTGACAAAGAGCATTAGTACATACTGTTTAGCCACTTTTCTGACACAGTTTGGCTTAGTTTGCAAAAATTATTTGTAATAGATAAAATTGGAGGAAAGAAGCTGGTGTTATCATCCTTGCCACAAATTTTATTTCTGGTAATGCAATTTTGAGTTTATTTTACCTGTAGTTTTGCATGTAATAATTCATTGTGCATGAACCTTAAGGTAATGCAGCGAGTGCAGTTGCAAGTAATTGAATGCATATGCTTTGAGGAGTTCTGTATCTGAATTTAGAGGAAGGTTCTGTGCGGAGCAGTTACATAAGATCTAGGGTGGAATTTCATCTGAATGTTATAACTTGCATTTTTGCTGGGTGTTCAGAGAACAACTGTGTCTTGTGCCTAGTTTATCAATATCAAATTATCTTTACAGAAACATAGTTATGCAGTTTTGGATATATAGTTATAGGTAATTACAGGTGAATACAAATTAATATATAAATATTTTAAAATATTTTTTATGCCTTAGTCAGCACAGATGCCACCGTAAAAAAACTCTCACAAGCTGTTGTAGCTTTGAAAGAGTCCTAAGGAGAAACATGGACTGACGGTATGGCACATGGGGAGAGAGAGGCTATGGTTTTACACAGAGAAGCCTTGGAGAAATGGGCTTGGCTGAGTTAAGTACTTATTATTATGTTACATTACACTGAAGTGTTCTGAAGACCCTGCATCAAGGACCACCCTCCTGGTGTTGGTGGTGAAGACATTGTGCCCAATATAAGAGCAGAAAAAGCAGAAACATGCTCAGGTTCTTTCCATTAACAGTGTCCTCACTGGAATGGAATATTGAACATCACTCTAAAAATTTCTGCATTCGTTAAATTATATGAATTATTGTAACTATTAAATACATCAAATGACATTGCCACACCAGCCTATGAGAATTCCCGTACTTTCCTATGTCAGTCGGTTTTATACAGATTTATGTTTAATCTGCTTAACATAAAATTGCTTTAAAATCCACCTGCCTGGCAAAATTTCCCTGTCTTACTTCAGAATTTCTTACAGAAAATGTCTGTAAGAAATTTTCTGTCTTCTTTCAGAATTCCCTCAGGAGATTGTTTTACAACTCACCAGGCTCTTCATTACTTACTTACTAGCCCATTTCTTCTGCTAACTTCAGGAAGGAGCCAAAATGCTTCTGCAAACATCTGAACATGCAAATTTTGGAGGTGGAAGTCCAATTAAGTCAGTATTTGACGCCCTACGCTGGAGCATAACCACAAGGCTAGCCCTTCTCCTGGACCGCGCCAAGAGTGGCCGCCCCATCCGCCTCAAGGCTGGTCTGGGTGGCAGTGTGAGCTACCTGTACCAAAAGGCATCTAGGACCAAGATAAAAGAACGGGAGGGGTCCTTTGTGCGAGTTCCCAAGAAGGTTAAATCTAAAAAGGAGTCAGCAACTTCTAAAGCAGGGAGGTCTCAGGGGAGGGTACAGAACTTCAACCAATTGCAGGGACTCAGGGAAGAGCACAAGGTGGGGACTACAATATTTCAACCACTGAGGGGTAACAGGGTAGGAGAATGCTTTATGTCAACCAATGGGGTCTTGGGGACTACATAACTGGCTTGGAGGGTTCTGGAAGAAAGGGAGGGATTACAATAACTGACGAGGGAGGAAGGCGGGATTACAATGACTGGCAGGGAAGGATCTGGAATAAGGGGCAGCTCTCTGGGATAATGGACAGGAATGGACATATAACTCTGGAATGGACCAAATACATAGGAGTAATCAGAACACACCATTATAAACCTGTAAATGAAAAATGCACTGCAAGTATTTGCCATCAGGGCTGACTTTTAAGTACTTCCAGGCTTGTGGAGCTCACCTCTCTGTCTTCGTCCTGCCCAGCCGGCAGAGCCAGTTCCACCTGGGATCATATGTGCAGGGAGGAATAAAGCTGGAGTTTTCTCCCAGCTCTGATTGGTGGAGGGATAATGGCAGACCTGATAGCTGGGAACTGGGAACAAAAAAGTGCAAAGGATGACAAAGTCATAAAGTACTAAAGTAAAAAAGCAAACAAACAAACAAACAAAAAAAAAAAAAAAACAAAACAAAAAACAACAACAAAACAAAACAAAACAAAATGAAACCATCTAAAAAGAAGCACTTGTCAAAGCCATGCACTCTTCTCTTGACCCACACTGCAGCTCTGCAGCTGGTGGCTGGTTTACTCTGCACTGGGCTTGCCATGTTGCCCAGGTAGCTCTGTCAAACACTTTGGATGATTTGGCAATGAGAAAACACAATCCTGAAGGGCCAGCAGTTATTGCCATAGAAAGGTGCTAGGAAAGAATAGATGGTAATATTCAGCCCTCACACAAAGTGGAAGACCTCAAAAGGATATATATTATATGCTAGACAATAGGAAAATAAAAGGTGAAATAAAAACAAACAAACAAACAAACCGTCAGAAACCAAACCAAAAACAAAACAACAAAAAATAGCTGAGAAATTTATTGCTTTTTAAAACATATGAAAGTCCATACTTCAACAGTTCCTATAGTTTTTTTCCTTTGAAGAAATGCTCCACGGATAGCAGGAATGGGTCACAGACCAGGTCATATGAAAATCCTTCTGTTAAGTGCTGCAAACATGTCTTAGGTCATATCTGGCATTAATCCATTGCAGAAAATTTCCAAGAAAGATAAGAGAGCTTCTCATTTTCCAAGTGCAAGGAGAACTAACAGCTTTGATACCTATTTCATGACTTACACTATCTTTTACTGGCTATGAGTAAAGCTACTTTATGTCAAAGTTCAATGAATATACCAACACATGGAAATGAAATGTTCCAATTGCTTAGTTTTGAAATATATTTATATATCCTTTGTCATTATGCTGATGTGTATTGACATAAAATCTGTGATTTTATTAGTTGAATTAATAACTAAATACTAATAACTAAATACTATATAAAACATAAAATAGTATTTAATTATACTATATATGGTTAGTTATGTTATATAGGCCATTACTCTCCCAAGTGTTGTTCTTCCCTCAGAAATGCAGAGGGATCCCTGTTTAGAGTCATTGGAATTGCCTCAATGTTAATTTAATTTGCTTTCTATTTTCTGTAAATTTTCCTTCTTTTATATTTTTGTTTACACTTAGTTGGGATTTCTGTCTGGGTCTGTTTAAAAAATTCGGATGGAAATTTTTGTGGCAATGCTCTTTTCTGTTGAAAGAAACAGTTGTAACACAAAAATGCAAATCCTAGAAAGCTTTCTAAAAAAATCCTCAAGACAATGGTGTCTAGCAGAAGACTGACAATGGTGGGACTGAGTGTACCCCAAGCAAGTTTGCACCTGGAGTGCGGTGTACAGTCTGGTGTCCTAACAGAAGGAGGACATGGAACTGTTGGAGCAAGTCCAGAGGAGGGCCAAGAAGTTGATAAGAGAACTGGAGCATCTCCCCTAAGAAGACAGGTTGAGGAAGTTAGGGCTGTTCAGCCTGAAAAGAGAAGGTTGTATAGAGACCTCCTAGCAGCCTTCCAGTAACCGAAGGGGGCCTACTGGAAAGCTGGACAGGGACTCTTTATCAGGAACTGTAGTGATAGGACAAGGAATAATGGGTACAAACTGAAAGAGGGGAAATTTAGGTTACATATTGGGAAGAAACTTTACACTGTAAGGATGGTGAGGTACAGAAACAGGTTGCCCGGGGAGATTTTGGATGCCCCAATCCTAGTGCTGTTCAGGGCCAGTTTGGATAAGTCCTTGAGCAGTCTGGTCTAATGAGAGGTGTCCCTATCCGTGGCAGCTGGGGTTGGGACTAGATGATCTTTAAGATGTGTTCCAAACCCTTAGCATTTTATGATTCTGTGATCAAATTCCTACTTAGTATGAGTCTGGTTTTTATTTTACTCTGAGTAGCACTCCCTGTGAAAAGAGATCTCAGGTGTTCTCTTGAGCTACATTTTATTCTCTCCTTGCACAGACTGGGGGCTTACTGTCTCAAGCCGGGAAGTGAGTGATTTCAATGACAAAGTCAAATTATACCTCTTCTACTCTTGTTCACCTAGTTGTCAGATATGGAAGGACATCTTTTGCGCACATTTCCCTTTTCTTGAGAAGCATGCCTAACAAAAATACTTTTATATTCCTGCTTTATAAGACTTGTCTTCTGCCATCCATCAATCTGTGGAAAAGCAGTAAGTATCTATAGGATTTTTTCACTAAAATCAAGAAAAGTAGGGAGTATAAATTGCTGATAGTTCCCATGAATATCACTTGACAGCCAAGCCTGCTATACAAGAACTGTAGTTCTGAGACAATCAGTTGTCTGGCAGAATTGCTTCTTGTAATAACTTACACATCTCTTATTCTGGATGTAAAATCATAAAAAAGTAATTTTAAGATATTTGCTGGGGTCAATTTTAGCTAAGGAATGGTTGAACGTGGTGAGACCTTGTTTGGCTCCTTACAGCCTTGTGTGTCTGTATCTGTCTTAACTGGCTGTGGCATCACCACAGGGGTTTTCAAATAGTCAGAGAATGATGGAGTATACAAATGCTCTTATTCCCATTAGTCTTGCCCTAAAACACTCAGGAAGATATGACAAATATATGACAAAGATATGACAAAGATATGACACCAGTTACCTAGAATCCTTCAGTTTCGTCCAAGACTGAGGTTTTTTAAGGTTTCTTGTATTTATGGCTTCTGAAGTTGCAGAGTTCTTGTTACAACTTTTTATGGCACTGCACTGAAATGTTCCTACATAGATAGTTTATCCAATTTGTCAGTCAGAGTAACAAGAATCAAAGAGACAACAGTAGGCAATAAGAGAGATTATGACACTGAAAGAATTCCTTAAAAGGGAAAAATGTTGTTATAACAGTAACTTCTAGCTTAACTCTTTGAGATTTTCTGTAATGCCATGTAACAGATCAGACCTAAACACAAAGTTAGCGTCTGTCTTTTGACTCTTTCAGTCACTAAAAGCACACTTTCTATTCCCTGTTTCTTTTATCTCTGTATATCAGTCATTAATACACATAAATACAAGTCAGTGCTTGAACAAAAAATAACAATAACAATAATAATGTGCTGCAGGAGTAGCTTTTTTTTTGACTGTGCTCTGTGATGCTAGTTTGTCTGGTCTTTGGATGTAGTTTTTTTAATTGCTAGCTTCTTGTTTGAGTTTTCAACTTGGTTTCAGATATAACTAGAGAATTAACTGTTCTGAGCCTGTTAGGAAATCTCTTGAATTAAGAGCAAAGATTGCAAAGGCTTTTTCATCAAAGCTTTCTTCTCTGAGAAAGAAATAAAAACAGTAGTAGGCTTAGATTGTAAGGTATGATCTAAAATGTAAGTTTGGTTATAAATGTTTACCATGGAAAGCAAGTGTAAGAGTAAATATTTGAAAAATTTTGCTAAACATATGTGAAAACTCATGACCTCTGATATTTCTAGGAGTTGAAAAATGTATGAGCATAATCTTACTGTGCTTAGTCTTTCTGTTTGTTTTTCTTTGTGTGAGGTTCATCAGTGGACAAATAGTCCGGTTTCATTTGTATGTGATCTGGCTACTTTTTGCTACCAGAGAGGTCCTCCTTGTAGGAAAAAGCACAAGAAGAACCTAATGCAAAGAGGACCTTAATGGATGTTGTCTCTAGTTTCTGTTGCCTGTGCAGGAAAGAAAAATGGAAAAAAAAAAAAAAAAAAAAAAAAGCAGAGGGGAAAAAATTCACAGGCTAAGAATTGAGACAGAAGTGGAGAGCAATGGTCTGCCAGTCTGCTTTGTCTGCTCTTATTTGTTCTTAACCTCCTACCACCATTTGTGGTTGCTGAGATTTGCTGCCCCTCACAGAGCTCTGTAAGGAGTGGCTGCAGCCAGACCTGTGAGTCTTTAGAACTGCAAGCTGCTTCTAAGTGCTGGCTCTCCCACGTTTGCCCTCTACCTCTCCCAAGTTCCTACCTTTGGTGTTCAACCCAATATTTCTTTCTTTCTCACCTAAGCTTGAAATAGAAAAAATAGGGCTTTCTTTGTGTTTTTGGGATGACTACATTGGAAGGATGTGACAAATTCTTATTCTAGCTTAATCTACACATTTGGCAAGTTTGACTAACAATCTGCTTTTTCAGTGTATTTTCAAGCTTAACACCTCTGTGTCTGAATATGTGCCCTTGAAACAAACAACAACTGACCAAAAACGCCCCAAAAATCCAACCAAAAAGAAAAACCAAAATAAAAACCCCCAAGACCTTTTCCACCACTTACAGTGCTGAAATGAGAGGTAAAACTGGCAGTTGTGTGGGAGTAGTTACAAGTGTGCTGAGAGTTGTGCAAAATATTTATAATGAATACTGAGTATGGAAGCAAATCTGCTTTTTAAAGATGAGCCAAAGCGTGTGAACCTGTCAGGTAAGGCTTAGCCAAGTTTAAACTAAATCTGAGCTGAGTGCAGTTTGCCAGAAAGGAATTTATGGCTTTGGCTTTGAGTAGAAGCTTCAAGATTCAGCATGGTGTTGGCATAGCCAGCTCTGCATAAAGACAAACTTGGCAGTGTATCCTAAAGTTTCAGATGAAACATTAGTATTAGGAAAACTTGTTCAAAATGCTGAAGGCGCAGTATTTTTTTTTTCATTATCACAGAATATACATGTAACCTGTTTATTTGTGGAATTAAAACGTTACCAAAAAATGAAAGCACTCAAAATAAGTGTATCTCAGGGCAGACCTGTAAATGCATTTTCAATTTTATGATAGATACATGAATTATCCTTTTCTTCATTCCATTTTTANGGTGGCAGTTGGCTGGTTCAACAGGTGATGCCTGCCAACATGGTGAGTTTTGCAGTCCTGAATTACATATATTTATCCTTGATTACATTTTTTATTGGGTTTTTTGCTTTTGATGTTAATTTTTAGGTCTTCAGCTGCAACAGACACAAATCTCGTTGTACAGAGCAAAATGGGGTGTAAATGCCTGAGGAAGCAAAGTGCAGATAAGCAGTAAACGTTCACAGTTGAAACTGTGATAAGATAAATTGCACGATTGATAAGAATTACAATGGTTTCATCAAAACTGACGCGTAACGGCAAGTTAACTTTCTAAGGCTTTATACACAGCGGGTCCGAAGTCTACTCACTAAGTGCAACCATCAGCTGATGGAGCTGCCCCACTACCAACAGTTTTACAACAATCACTTTGAATGCTAAGAAAAAGAAGCACATTTAAACAAGGAGTCCTTGATTCATATTTCAAAGGTTATTATTTCTGAAGAGCCATGAGTGGGACTGGTTAAGTGATGGCTTGAGATGTATCATATGACTAAGATGATGCTTCTGTCATAATGACAACAACAAAAGGTCTTCTATCTGCTTTCAGAATAAAATGTGATTGAAGAAAATAATGGCAAAATAAAACGTACATTAAAGACTGCATAGAAAAATGCCATGCCTGCAATTTATCATAATTATCTCTAAAAACAAGGAAGGAAGGGAAGCAGGAAAGGAAGGAAAGCTTTCCTTACAGAAAGAAGTAGATAATTATATGTTTTGTGGTTGCCACTTGGCTCACATTATTAATACTTCTGCATGTATGAATATTCAGTTCCATAACTAATCAAAAAATTATTAGGAAAGATGATATTATCAGATTTATATCATGCATTGCACAATGGCACTGATTATGATTTCTTGAATATGATTATTTTAATTTTGTGAGTGATTTTTTTTGCTTTGCAGAGTCTAGCTTTTGAACTTAGTGAAACATGCAATTTATGTATATTAGTCAGACTGATAATTTTCCCAAAAGAAGTAGACACTTGTTATGTAAATCAGGGTTAATCCACAGCAGTCTTTGACCAGCCCTTGATGGAAAACAACATAAAGAACTTCCTATAAATTAATGAAAACCATAGGGAAGTTCACAAGAAATCAACCAAGGCATTGAGTAGCACACCACCAGAAGTGACAGCAACACCCCTGACCATTGACAGCCATCCAAGAAGAACAGTGTGACCACTAAATTAACAAGGAAAGGACTTCCTAGGACTGGATGTCAACAGTAAATTAGCACAGTCCGGACAGAGAATGAAATTAAGTCTCACCCTGATAAAATTAAAAATCTGAACTAAGATTAACCAGTGCATAAGCCATCATAGAGAAATTACAGTAATGACAAAGAGTGTCAAAAGCTGATTCAAGTATGAACAACTCTTCTGTGGTCAAAGACACATTCGTGTGCTTTATTGGGGTGGTTTTTACCATCTGGCATGAATAAAGGTGTAACTGTAAAAATAATAGTGTCTTTTTTAGCCACTGTGTTCTAAGAATCAAAATGAGTCATTTCTGGTAACTAGAATTTGTGATCTGACCGAGAGATCAGCTCTCTTCAGAGGCCCTGATTTTGCATTAAATATTCTGCTTTAGAAAAACAACTTACAGTGATATAGTCATGTGATGGTAGTTAACAAACAAAATTTTCCAAATTGAATTTAATTTAAATTAAATTAGGTTTTGTTAGTGCTGATAGATACCCAGAAGCAGGTTGAGGAATGACTAAAATGAAGTGATAAAATTACTTCTCATTTACAAAACTCCTCTTAAGATACTTTAGTTTTAGATATAGAAATACCATTCCTCTAAAACAGATTATAGCGTCTGAATGCACTTCGCCTTGCAAAACAGGTTCTACAATTTCAGGGTAGGGTATCTCAGACATGGCTAAAATACTTGGTGTGTTTGTGTTTATCAGAACAATAATAAAATCATGTGATACAGTCATCATCTTGGTTTTCTCTCTGTATGTAAAAGGAGATGATGAAAAGATTTGTGGGTTGCCTACAATCTGTTTTATCCTTACTCATTACTGGTAACAGAGTTAGCTCAGTTTCCAAGTTTAGACATACTTTAGTGTCATCACAGTAAGTTGGAACACACAGAGTTAGATGACAAAGAGACAGTCTGAGGATTCAGAGTGCAGTGAAGGTTTTCTGTGGATCAGTCCTCTGGTTCTGCACGGGATCTCATGAAGTGTAAAATGTATTGATGTATTCTGTCCTTAATTTACTAGCTTGCTGCAGCTGCTCCTCTGAATAAATAGAGCAATCTGTTGCATAGGAGAACCCACCTTGCAGACATGCATGAACAAAACCCTCTCACCAATTATGTTTTGTACACATATACAAATAAACCTCTCTTCTATGGAGTAATTTCCACAGTCTCTTTGGACAGGTTGTTCCAGTGTTTAGTTACTCCTACATTAAACATGTTTTCCTCATATCCACTTGGAACCTTCCCTGTTTCAACTTAGGACCACTCTCTCTCCTTCTGTCATGTCCCACTGCCTTCTCCATGATGGTCTCTTGTAAGAGAACTACCTGGCATAACCTAGAGCAGCTCTGAGGCTGCTCCCATCACACTGAACAAAAATATCCCATCAAACTTTTCCATGTGAGCTTTCTTTCAGGTAATTGTACCTGTGTTCATACGGATATTTTTTCCCTGACATAACACTACAAAAGAGATGATGAGCCAGACCAGCTTGCTGAGATGAAATAGTAAGAGCTTAATTGTCTTCCATCAGCAAATATCAGTAAAATAATGAGCAGCCTTTGCAGACAGTCTCTTGCAGGCTTTTTTCAAATAGGCACCATGTTTGAGAAGTGTTTGAGCTCTCTCCTTTGGGACAATCTGATTGTCTGCTCGGAGCAGTTTCCACCTTCCTCGATAAGCAATACATTTACTATCACTTTTTTCTTTGATCTTTTACTGTGTCATTGTAGTAACACTACTATCATGGTGTAACCATAAATGAAATGGGGTTAAATGTTTTGTAAGTCGTCCTGTGGGCTCAGTGCACAGAATTTATGTAGAATTACTATTAAATCCTCCGGAGTCCTTGTTCTTTAGCCTTAGTTGTTCAGTCTGGTTCCATGGATCCCAGGTCAAGCTCTTAGATTATTAGTGAGTCATTGCAATCTGGAACCCAAGAGATTCTCATGGCCTCCCATCACATGCTTGTGAGTTGAGCAGCATGGCTCCCAATATATATGGAATAGCAGAGGTTACTGGTACTAGGCTGAGATTTTGGGGTTTGAGTTTTTGAGTTTAGGTTAGATTTTATGTATGAAAACTTCTAATAAAAAAAATATTTCCCACAAATTTAACAGAGATGTTATTGCCTGTGTTAACTAATATCTACACCTTGACCAGCCTCTTTTCAATCCTTTTGGAGGGTGTAGGTTTCCGGCAGGCCTGTCAGCAGAAATCAACTGTTCTCTTCATTTTATTCTTAGTCCAGCCACCAAGGGCAAGGTCTTTGAGTCTCTGAAAAAGTACAGTAGTTCCAACTTGGCTAGAGTTGTTTATATGATAAACACAGAAAAACATATATTACAATGCCAAACAACCTTATTTTCATAGCAGTTTATGACTATTTTTACATTGTTAAAGTTGAAGTGAAAAAAACCGTAAGTAGAGTCAAAAGCATGATGAAAGATAGTTCAATTCTCAGACTGGTGCTTTTGTAAAAACCTACTGAAACTGTGAAAGCTGTGGTTGCACTGACACAACCTAAGTATCTGCATGCCACCCATGCTCTTTCAGAGTAAACAGATGGGTAGCTGCTGGCTTGAAAAGAAACAGAAATCCATATGATTTACTGCATGACATCTTCATGTGTATGGTCTTTGGAACTCAGTGCTATTTAGGCAGGACCATTTCACTTGTTTTGGCTTCCTCTCCACCTTCCTGGCGGTTTTCAATAGGGACACAGGATTGTCAGAATATGACCACAAAACCCTTATGATGCTTCAAACAAAAGCCACAGTCGTGGTACAAAGAAACTCACATCTACAGAGCATTATCTTCTTGAGATTCTAGATTTGGAGAGGAATATAGGTGAAAGAAAGATCCATCCTTTCTCCAGCCAGGCAAGGAATTCTCTGTCCAGCAATAATTCCTGTGTAAATGTATTGCCTACTTAGGAGTGTTGGGTTTCATTAGGTATAAGCTTCTGTTTGTAAGGCGTTGCTGTAACAATTTACAAGATAGGAGAAATAAAACACAATTTTTGGTCTTGTGTCCCTGCAATTTCAAAAGACAGGGCTTGGTAGCATCTTCAGCTAATTGGTTTTCTTGAAAAGTACAAAACCATTTGAAATGTGTGTGAAATTTTTGTGGCTAGGCCCTCAGACACTGAACTGCTAGAGGCTACTTTGAATTTTGAATTGTCACTATAATCTATTCTTCTTGTGGATTTTTATCCTTTTCATATCCATATCAACTTAAATTAAAAGAAATCAATTTGCTGGCTCCATTATGTTTGATGTATATCACAGTCCTTGAACTTGTTTATAGAATGAAAGGATATTATAGTTTCTTTTCAGTGTCTCAAACGTGTTTCAATCTATTTTATGGAACGTATTCTATGTATCGCAAAGACATTTCCTCTCAGTGAACTGCTCTGAGTTGTCATGACAAATAAACAATAATCTGAAAAAGTGGGGACATGTTTTCTCAAAAAATTTTTTTAGTGTTTTTAACACTTTTGTTTGGTAGTTTTCTGTTTATAAAAACTCACACGCAGAGCTGTGTGGTTTTATAGCAGCTGTGTGAGAGTATTTCCCTTGTTTAACCAGCTGAGATTGAAATCCTGTTGAATCCCATTAGCTTCTCTTATGTGTCACTTGGGATCCGATGATTCTGTTATATAATTTTGGCAATAGAAATTATCAGTCTGTGTATCATGAAGTCTTGTTGGGTATTTGCAGTCTCTTCTTTTTTCAAGTATTTTCAAAATTCCTTTCGGTAGGAATTCGCAAATATAATTAGATGAAACTTCTTACTATTTTTAATCCCAGTTAGTACTTCCATGCCAGTGAATACCTTTACAATGAATTGTTCTGTTTAGTAAATTTGGCTTCAGGGTTCTAGAGAACAATGTGAATTAAAAAAAAAAATTGCAAATGTAATTGTATTGCAGCAATTGGTAAGAATGCAAGAGATTTTTTTCTGTATTATTTTGGTGACCCCTTCTTTAGTAGTTATTGAACAGGTTGATTTATCCATTGGAATGGATTTTTTTCACTCAGTATTAGTGCAACTTAAAAATTAAAGTAAGTCAGATTTCATATGGAGAAGTTCAATTACTGGATTTCTTTACAAACAGAAGACATGGCTATAATACTTATCTTGGTTCAGATCAAAGGTCAAAATTAGCAAGTTTTAAAGAAGAACTGCAGAAGCATACAGCAGAGCCTTTATTGCAATCAGATATGAAAACCAGTGCTGAATTAGTGCATATCATAGAACATCTAATTTATGGTTATGGTATCTGTGACAGCAGCAGTGCAGTTTGCATGAGGTAACAAATACAAAAAGCCAGCAGGTCAGTAAGAAATTAAAGAATTGTGGCTAAGGAACAGCAGCCAAATACTATTATAAAGGAGGCCTTTAACCTCATTTTCACTGTTTTGACAACTGTGAAACTCAAGTTGGTTTTGTTGGTTTTGGGGTCATGGCTTTCCTTTGCAACTCTGTAGGTTCAACCAAATAATAATTTTCAAATACTTATGTTTGTGTCTGTGTCTGTGTCTGTGTGTGTGCTTGTGTGTTTTTTAGTAAAAAAACTTAGGATATGAACTTGTAACTTTTAGATCTTTGCTGGACAGTGATGGCATCCACTGTTTTGCACAGAAAGCTCTAAACCAAGCTCCCTGCATTTCACAGGCTGTTGTTCTCTTTCAATCTCTGTTCAAGGGTCTTTATGTCTTTGTGGTATATTTTATCCTGCACAACCAACTTTGCTGTCCTGTGAAAGCAAGTTACACTGTAGACATGAATGGGCATACAACTCCAGGATCAGCTTTTTTCACACATGGCAGTGGTCTGCCAGCTGCAGGAGGAGAGATCAGCAAGTCCACACAGAACCTCATCAGTGCTATGGAAGAGGTAAGAGTGCTCTCTCTTATATAGTTCTCTATAGTCATTAACTTGTTTTTTGAAATGTACTTGCAGATTTCAGTATTAGTTCTAAAGTGTAATACATGGGAATAAAATGCTAAATATTATAGGTTGTCTTGGGGAGGGTGGAGCTTTTTTTTCATATATTTTAATGACAGAAATAATTTATCTTTATCCATGTTATTCTTGGAACCTACTGTGCCCTGGTAACATCCCACCTAGAGAATTTCCCCTTCCACACTTGAGTCTTCAGTTTATTATAGAGTTTGGTTAAAATGTCAAAAGTAGGTCATGAGAAATGAAAATATCAGGCTAATTCTTTCAGCTGACTGTAGGTTTAGATGAGTTTTAAGTACTTAATTTCTCAGAGTTATGATATTCAAAACTTCTGGAAATTGCAATAAAGTTAGTATAAAATGGAATGGAATGGAATGGAATGGAATGGAATGGAATGGAATGGAATGGAATGGAATGGAATGGAATGGAATGGAATGGAATGGAACAGAAGGGAATGAAATGGAAAGGGGAAAGGAAGAGAGTGGAAATAGGAAAAGGGAAAAGGAAAAAGGGGAAAGGGAAAGGAAGAGAGTGGAAATAGGAAAAGGGAAAAGGGAAAAAGGGAAAAGGGAAAGGAAGAGAGTGGAAATAGGAAAAGGGAAAAGGAAAAAGGGAAAAGGGAAGAGGGAAAAGGGAAGGGAATGTGTAATGAGTTTACCCTGCCTGGATGCCAGGCACCCACTAAAGTGTCTGTCTCACTCCCCATCTGCAACTGGACAAGGGGACAGAAAACATAACAAACTGTTCATGAGTTAAGGACCAAGGGAGATCATTCACCGAACACTGTCATGGGCAAAATAGGCTCAAATTAGAGATATTAATTTAATTTATTGCTAACAAAATCAGAGCAGCATAATGGAAAAAAAAAACAACAAAACAACTTCCCCCCTTCACCAACTCTCCTTCTTGCCCAGGTCTAATTTCTTCCCCAGCAGTACAGGGAGACAAGGAATGGGGGTTATGGTCAGTTCGTCCCCCATGGCTTCTCCATCTCCTCAGGGAGAGGAGTCCTTCCCCTACTTGAACATGGGGTCCCTTGCACAGAAAACAGTTCTCCATGAACTTCCCCAGTGGGAGTCCATTCCACAGGCAAGAGTCGTCCCCAGACTGCTGCAACATGGGTCTGTCTTCCAAGGGGTGTAGTCCTTCATGGACAGGACCCAGCACGGTCTCTTCTCTATAAACACCTCTTACAGCCTCCTCTCAGGCACCCCACTGCTCTGGCTTGGGGATCCTCCATGGGTTGCAGGGACACAGCTGCTTCCTCATGGTCTGCACTACAGGCTCTCAGGGGAGCTTCTCTGGGGGGAATCTCAGCTCTGGAACACCTTCTCCCCCTTCTTCTCCACTGACTCTGGTGTCTGCAGAATTGTTCTGCTCACAAATTCTCACCCTGGTCTTCCCTGGCCACTGTTATATCTGCACAAAAACCTTTTTTTCCTTCTTCTTAAATATGTTATCACAGAGGTATTACCATAATTTCTAATTGGCCCAGATTTGGCAGTGGATACGTCTTTGCAGCTGCCAGGGGTTGCTCTACCAAGCATGGAGGAAGCTTTTAGTAGCTTCATACTGAAGCCACCCCAATAGGCCCCCCTGTAACTCCCCCCACTACCAAAACTTCACCATGAAAACCCAATACAGAAGGGAAGGAATGGTAAGGGAAGAGAGATAAAGATAGATAGAAATGGATGATAGATAGATATAGATATAGATGTAGATATATAGATATAGATATAGATATAGATATAGATATAGATATAGATATAGATATAGATATAGATATAGATATAGATATAGATATAGATATAGATATAGATATAGATATATAGATACAATTTATTAAAAAGTTTAAAAAGGCTTTCTGGTTCATTATAGAAGTGATAGAATAGCTGTTTCTAAAATCTCTTGGTCTTCGGTTCACCTCTGGTCATAATTTCCAGTTTCTATACAATAGTTTTGATGATTATTGCATTTTTATGTCTTTTTAAACTCCGCAGGTGCCTGCAGACTGGGAGAGGGCATCCTTGCAACCTGCTAGTCAAGCTAGTGCTGCCTTTAAGCAGAGTCCACAAAATGGTAATGTTTTCCACCCTTCTGGAGGATTCGGTACCAGCTCATTAGTTGCTGATGAAGAATCACAAGAGTTTGATGACCTAATATTTGCTTTAAAGACTGGTGAGTGACTCTTCCCCTTGCCCCTCAAAGTTTGCAGTATTGCTGGGTTGTTATTGATCCTAATGGTGCCACAATTCCACGAAATAGAGTTAATGAGGTCTCTTAATATAATCTGATTTCCAATGAAAATCTTAAAGGTCAGTCAACATGGGAATAGCTGACAGTACAACCAAAGAGGCAAAGGAATCCTACCTGACAAGATCTGGTATTCACTAACCAAAGCCCATCTAGTTAAAGTACAAATGGACTTGCTTGGTAGCAGGAGGTCATCTAAATGACCTTCAGGGATGCACTGAGCCTTGCAAGAGACAACAGCAAGGTATTTGTGAGAGTAGCAGATTAAGTAACCTGGCACATATAATTTCAGAAGCTTGTTTCCTCCAGTGATATCAAGAAAAGTCAAACTGGATGGAAGACTGGGAAGGCTGATAATAAACAGGTCTTTTTGTTCAGTCAGTTCATAACTCTATATATCCTAAGCCAATTTACATTTCAGGAAATGCCTCTAATTATGCAACCCTCAACATGTTAAGGACATGGACTAATTCCAGAGGATGCCATGAAGGTGCTCAGAGGAGGCTCTCTCTGGAGAGCCTTTGTTATGAGAAAAGGTTGAGAGAGTTGGGCTTGTCAGCCTGGAGAAGGGAAGGCATTCAGGAGAGTTTTGAGTCCCTTCCAATACCTAAAGGGGCTACAAGAGAGCTGGAGAGGGACTTTTGACAAGGACATAGTGTGACAAGACAAGGAGGAATGGCTTTGAACTGAAAGAGGGCATGTTTAGATTAGGTATTAGAAAGAAATTGTTCCCTGTGAGAGTGGGGAGGCCCTCGCACACGTTACCCAGAGAAGCTATGGCTGCCCCATCCCTGGAAGTTCAAGGCCAGGTTTAATGGGGCTCTGAGCAACCTGATCTAGTGGAAGGTATTCCTGCCCATGGCAGGGGTTTGGAAATAGATGGTAGTTAAGGTCCCTTCCAACCCAAACCATTCTTTGTTCTGTGAAAATCTGTTTTATACTTAGTAATTTTTCTAGACATTTTGCAGACTAGTCCTACTTTGTTAGCAGTCTTATGTTTTTTTAAGACTTTCAAAGCTAGGTGCAGAAGTTACAGTTGAAAATCTGTTTTTTAGGTATGTAAGGAAATAGCTTTTACTGTTTTGACTTCTTGAACACTAAGAAGGAAATTCATAGATAGTTAATAAGACATGAAACCGTCTGCATCTAACACTCCTACTATTACACAATGTTTACTGCTTAAGTAAATCAGTTGGCATCAGTAAATTGTAAAAGACTGAGTCTTAAAGCATGAAGAACAATCTAGGCAACAGCCATAGTTGAAATATAATACAATTCAACACATATTCAGCAGGTTTTTATGAGCATTTCATATTGATGTGATTTGAAGCAGTGACCTCAGGCCATTGTTGGAGAAAAATACTTTGTTTACATTGCTGATTCAAGTAGTGCCTGACAATTTTACACCAATGCTTATTTTTGCACGCGGTGTCCCCAGCAGTGTTACAAGAGTAAAAATCCCCATGATTTCTAAACCAAGCCACTTGTCCCATCTGTTTTCAGCCTCACATTTGAACTAGATGAACTGAAGAGGTGGTGTGGAAAGTTAGAGCATCTTTGACCACCAAAGTAAATGTTTATCAGCTATTGTCTCAGACACAACCTCTAGCTCAACACATACTTTTTTCTTAAAAAACAACCCCAAAAACCCCCAGGAAACAACAACAACAACAAACCACCCAAAACAAACAAAAAACCAACAAGCTTTTCTGTAACTAAAAATCTTTTTTTATTTTCATCCTGGTATGTTCTCCAGTTCAGTTCAGTGCATGGCCAAGGAGAAGGGAGGCAGGGAATCACATGGAAGTAGTAAAAAGACAGATGAGGTGGTGAAAAGCTGGATTTTTTTTCTCTGTTTGGCGATATGGACCTATGCTGCTAAAGTATTCGCTGTGTTGTGGTCTAACAAGAGTTTTATGATAACAGTTAAGCTAGCAGGCACTGAAATGAGCTCATCTAGTCTCTCAGTACCACATTCCTTTCTCTCTTGCATCATTGCTTGCGCTCACATGAAACCATAAGAAGTCAGGTCAGATTTCTCCTTTTCTTCTTCTTTCTGCTCCCTTCTCTCTCCCACTCTACATGAGTTAGTCTGATGCCCTTAGAGCATCAGGGTCCAGATGTCCAGCCAGAGTCCTGGCTCCAACGAAGAAGTAGTCATTGGCAATTGGAAGACAAGGACCTCTTCTCTAAATAGATTAAGGTATAAGGGCAGCTAAGATACCATTTTGCTGAACTGCTCTTGCCTGTAATTTTCTGAGTGAGGTGCTTCTCAAACCCCTGTAGAACAGATTTTATTTCAGAAGGCTGAGAATTCCTCATTCTGGAAGAGCAGGGAGAAGTGCTTTTCCCCCCACATTAGCTAGTTTTATCACTGCTAAACTGGGGGGTGTTGCTTTTGGAGGAAGATTTGAGATACTACTGTTTGAACTTTACCTTTGAAATACTGAAACAGAACCTTCCATTATCTGTGTTCCCTAAAACTGTCAAACTATACTAAAACTTTTCTATAGTGGTACTAAGATGTTAGCTCCCACTCTGAGAGCTGTCTGAGGATCAGCACTGATTAGCAGAGGAATATGTAAAAATGTTTTTATGCCCCTTTGTGCTTCGTCTGTTCTTTCTTCTTATGTAGTTCTGAGCTGTCTGAAGGTGACTAACTTATGCTCACAGGGAATAATTTTGTAGCCACAAAGTTTAACCTGGCAGCCAGGATCATTGGGAATGAGTATAATCATAGCAAAGCTAAAACTTCATTCCCGCCCTTCTGCCACTCTCAGCTGTAGAGATGAAGACAGGTTAGAAAAAATTCAACCAATTCTCCACAGACAACCTTTTTTTAAAAACTTATCAGTGTTTAGTTATTTGTAGTGTGCAGTGCAGCCCCATAAATAGTTGTGCTGGCACACTCAGCCTTGTTGCTAAAGGAATGTGTGGTAGAACTGTGCACTTAGCCCTCGGTTCCACAGTCATTAATGCTGGGCATAATTACAGATTAACTTGAAATACAGGCTGGGTCAGATGGAGGCATACAACCTCGGTTCTAGCAAATCTGGTGGATAGCAGTGTACTGATTCTTAACCACCTGTTATGCTAGCTTTGTACAAGCATCACATGGTAATAGGGTTTTTCTGGTTTGTGTGAGAAATCCAGTGGGCTTCTTACATCATAGAGACATTGTATTTGACTGCCTTACCAAGTAATTCCTGCTTTCTATCAAATATGCTCATGTCCATACAGAAATACATAGTTAGGATTCACTCTGCTCATTACATCACATCATTTCTTTTATTTTGGAGATCTTCTGGAAGACAGGCCAGCTCCAAAGTGGCTTATGTGAAGGAAATAATAAAAACATTTATGGTAGGAAAAATAATTTAGGGACATGTCCTGCTCATTGACATGTGCTAAAAGCTTTTTTTAAATGTATATGAACTTGTATTTGTTTATTTTATTGTATTTCATTTATGGCTCTTACAATGATTCAAACAGCTTCTATTGAGAAAGTTAGTTATTAATGAATTAGTTTTTGTTGATTTCACTAATTAGCTTTAAAAGTCAGCAATTTTGGAGTAGATCTCATTTTCCCTCTGATTTCTTGTGCAAGGTTTATATTGATAGGCAATTTATTAATACCTTTGCCTTCCAGATTGTGACAGAGTCATGTGTTATTGTCATTGAGGATAAAGCCCAATATACCAGAATTCCCTGAGGACTTCTACTCGGGTTAGAGCTAGGAAGTTAGAAAAGGAGCCAACAAGAATAAAAGTAGATGCAATCTGTCCCAAAGCAGCAGGCTGCCCATCAGCATTGCTGTAAAGCATGAATACCATAAATGCATAATAGCTTTACTGATTTCTGAACTTCCCTCTGTATCTTACAAATACTCCTGTCCTCTCCCTTTCTGCAATGCACAAAACCAAAACAATTTATTCATTTGGATGAGATGTGAAACCAAAACAGAGCAAAGCCTTTCAGGGAGGCCCAAACTCCTCCAGAGGTGACAGGTGACCCACCATGGTAGTATCCAGATAT
The DNA here is from genome assembly GCA_013396995.1 of Dicaeum eximium. NCBI lineage: Eukaryota > Metazoa > Chordata > Aves > Passeriformes > Dicaeidae > Dicaeum > Dicaeum eximium. The sequence goes on from VWZP01001968.1 coordinate 145,150, forward strand.
ATATTAAGCAGAATACTGCTACATTCATACCTTAGTTTGTTTTTAATCTTAATAGAGGCAATTGTGATAAAATTATAGAAATATTCCAGTATTTATTTAATATGATACAAATATTCTAATGATTCTCTGATACGGAAAATACCTGAAAAAATCTACTAAGTTAAAAACCTCACACAAATACACCTGTTACAATAACAATGTTATATAAAATGATTCATTATTTTCAATCTAATACAGCTAGGGTTCCAAAGTCAGCATTTTATAAACCTTGGTCACACCAATGAAGTTGTCTGCAATAAAGCATCTCATGTGGTCCTCCTGAACCTGAGGAAACATTTGAAATCTGAGTTCTGAAGGGTGTTCAGTGCAGCATCCTGGAGACTCTCTATTACAGGGCATATAGATTGTAGGTAGCAAAATCCCTGCCTTATCAACATACATAATTTCTGCTGTGAAGGGCTCACTTCAAAGAAAAAAGAAAGGATGGAAAGAGAGCTAGTTTGCGTGTTCATTCAGTTTCTCATCTGCGGTTGTCACACATATGTTACCTGAGGGCTATTGAATGTGACTGTGCAATAAGTTAGCATTTTTAGTTCAATCTGAACTTTACTTATAGAAGTGTGGATGTCTGTTGGTGTTATTTCTGTGAAATGACCCCTGAAAAAATAATTAAATTTGGTTTATGTAGCTTATTCATATACATTCCACACATATAATAAAATAATGATTGATTAGGCAAGATATAAGTGCTTGAGAGATAAAAAGTTTTCCCAGTGATATGAGTACAGTACTTACAAAACAAACTCTCTCCCTTAAAATGTTTTAGTGAAAGTCTGAGCTACCTGTGAGCCAGCAGATGATAACAGCTGGTGTTCCAGGGCACATAGGGATGCACTGGTGTATCCCTTCACCCGCAGATGTCAGTGGAGGAACCTCTCTGGGTTTGAAGCCTGAGCTGAGACTTCAGTTTACAGCTAGTCCTTGCATACAAAAAGAAAATAAATAAAGGCTTCATTTTCCTGCTTTTTTTTTTTTTCAAATATTTTCTTCACAAATTGAGGGAAAATACTCCCTGCTACATACCGACCATTCAACTCTAGCGTCTCTAAAATTTAGAGTGAATGCTTTTTTGGATCTGATTGAATTTAAATTCCACTCTAATCTGAGAACTCAGTGGACCAATGAACTCTGTGAAACTCAATTGTGTAAACCATCATACCCTTTCCAGCCTGCTGACTGTTTGGTAAGCGGGTATCCTGGTTACATTTCAGTTCTTATTCCGGAACAGGATCAGCTCTAACATGGTTTGTCTTTGCAGCATCAGCAAAACAAGGCCCTTGTAAACCTAAAGCACCCAGTTTCAGTCTCTGACTTACCAAGTTCCTGATAAGAGCCTCTGTAACAAAAAAGATCATCTCTGACTTTGCACAGAGCATGGACAAAACTTGCATGTATGTGACATTTAAGGATACACATAGTATAATACCATTAGACCAATATCTGATCTTTTTGTAGTGCCCAGCAAAAGATTCTTAAAGAAACCCCATGCTCAATAGTTGCCACTTTACCAGTATAGCCATTGGTAAGACAAATATCTTTTTAACACCAACATTCAGTGTTCACCTTGAAATCTGAGCTCAGGGTGATCATATTTATGATTTCAAATGGTTTTAAATATTGGGGTGGTGGGTGTCAGTTTTTGAAATTTGTACCCTTTTCAGGTTGACTAAATGTCTTGAATGAATTCTACTGTTATTATGCTACATAAGAAGCATTGTGTTCTTTCTTCATTTGAAGTGTTTTATTTACTTTGTGGTTTTTACTTGATCTTCCATCCCCATGTGGTAAATACAGTGGTCTGATTCATCTTCCCCATAACAGTCAGGTTTCCTTTCTAAAACAATCAAATATCAAACAATCAAAATAACTTGTTTAAACAATTGCTGTTTTTCCCAGGACCTTCAAGCGCCTTTTGGATATTAGGATCTGGTTCAATGAGAAGATTAAATGTGCATACAAATTTAAATCAACTTCATTACCTTTATAAACAAGTATTTTAATAATTTAGATCCTGAATTCAGATCTTGACTTTGTTATTGTATCTCTGGATGTTGACGGATTTTTACTCCTGTCATACTCTGGCAGTGTTATTAGTTTCTCGAGAGCTTGGGTCATGCAGACCTAAGGACTCATCAGTGTCAGTGAATGTGTCATGTTCCCTCCACGACCCAAACACCAAAATCAGCTGTAAGAAGCATCATGGTGCAGCTTACCCACTTTTCCTCTGGATCATAGGGCATGGATCCAAGTTTGGCCCCTATCAGGATTTTGTCCAGACCTCTGCAGGAAAACTTGGCTAGTTCTACAGGACCTTTTGTGCAGGTTCCCTGGACCAAACTCCATATTCAAGATTGCATCCTGACTTCCCACAGCAAAGCAGCATCTCACTGCTGCCAACTTTACAATACTTCTTTCCTGCTTGAGCTGGGGTGGGTGGGTGGAAGGGTACTAAGACAAAACTTTGTAAAAGTGGAATAACAGAGAGCATAGAAAAAGATGAAGAAACTCAAAAGAATTAAACTACTCTTTTCTTTTGTCCAACAAACAAAAAATGGAATGTCAGCTGAGGTGGAAATAAGAGATGCACTGTATACCTGATAGAAACTCTAGAAAATATTTTTCGGTATGAATGCAAATCACTGCGTCTCCCAGCATCCCCTATTCAGGGCTGTTTTGAGCCACATGTCATTTTTTTGTAACTGCCTTGAGCTGCATGTAGTTACAGATCTGCCTCTGCCCAAAACAAATTACTTCCCTCATAGTTTGTAAATGACATCGCTGCAGGATCATGCTTGAAAGTAATTTGTATTGAAATCCTTATGCCTCATTATACTGGTATGCAGTTCTCAACAAATTTAAAGGCTAGACACCCTAAGCCCTCAAAACTTGTGGATTGTGTAGAATTTGTTCTATAGCTCAAGGAGGGGAGCTGAAAAAGCACTGAAGTTTATAGCTTTAACAGATCTTTTGTGACAAAATGGACTGAAAAAAATCTGCATTTCCTAAAAACTAGTGCAGGATTATGCATCTTCACCCTAATCAACTCAAACCTCCCCCACAAAAAAAGTCCAAACGAAATCTCCATCAAACAAATAGGAAGCAGAAAGCTAGCAGAAGTCCTATGACAAAAGGATGGAGAAGGTAGCCTCCCGAGGACTCTTGTACACATGTTTTGGAGATTCCCTCAGATCAAACTCTAGTATTGTCTTCCAGTAGAAGTAAAACTTAATGCACCAACTTTTGCCAAATGTGGGTTTAAAGAATATTTGGCCAGCATCTTTTCTCATGTTGAAATTACTGTCCTATTAAGACAGCTAGAATTATGGTTTAACATGGAAATGGTATCATTAAAAATCAATTATTTATGAGGAAGTCCTTGGAAAGATTCTAACAGCCAGACCATGAACCCAGTCTAAGCCGGGCCTTGATTACACTTTTCTGATTTCAAGGCAACCTCTAAATAGCTATTGTACCACTTACTGGGGCAAATAAAGTGAATGATTGTGGAATTATGAAAAAGCCCATCTGGATGGTATAAAGCTACGTCAGCTAATGTTATAATCCATGAATTCAGAATGGTAGACTAGTAAGAGGAAACTTGCCACGTGGTTGCAGGGTGGGAAAACATTTCAATAATGAGAACAAAGCAGAGTGGGACAACGTATCCCCATTTCTGTGTCAAAATTTTATTCTATTTTATTTTATTCTATTTAATTTTATTCTGATTCTTATTTTTGTTGTTTTTTTTTTTCTCTGTTTCAGGTGCAGGTCTCAGTGTCAGTGATAATGAGTCTTGTCATGGCAGCCAGGATGGTGGCAGCATGGCAAACTCCCAGATTGTAGAGCTTAGAAGAATACCCATAGCTGACACTCACCTCTAACTCCACTGCTTGCTTGGGTTTTTGTTGTTGTTGTGGTTTTTTATTCAAGCCTCAGCATTTTTATATTTGTACTTCTTTTGCACTAAAACACTATATGAAACTGTAGTAGAATGCTTTTATCTTTACTGAATGTTTAACAAAGAATATTTGCTTGAGGTTTTGTATATCAGAAAAAAATGTAATTTTTTTATAGTGGGTAAGCATCAATAGATACTGTGGCAATTGGCCTAGGTTTGTATGTTGTAAGTAGATGACACATTTCAAAAACTGTAGCTTTTTTAAAATTAACCTGTACATTAACACTAATTAATAAAGCAATAGAGTCTGTTTGATACAAACCAGTCTGTTATTTCTGCTTACTGTTTATGAAGATGAAAGGTGATGCAGACACCCTGTTGGATAGGAAAGTGTTCTAGTAGCACAGTTTTTCTAAGTTTCCTAAGCTGTACTCTTCTCACTGTTTTTTTTGAGTACCCAAATCTGTGAACAAATTCAAATAAAACACAAGCCTTGAGCCAAAGAGCTTGAAATTTAAATTGTGACATGATAAATATGCAATGATCTGAGATACACAGAGGGAAGGGGAGATGAAGAACAGGAGTGAAACCACTGGCAGCTGTCTTCTTTTAACTTCTTTATCTTGGTGGTTTCATAATATAAAGCTCTCTCACTCTTCACAGTCAAAAATAGAGGGAGTTCCAAGGAATTTTCTGTTGATCTCCATGTAGATATTCCTGTAGATATTCCTGTTCTGATTGAAGCATTCAAGTATTGCATTACAGAGGTAGATCAGTAATCTGGGGCCATAAATGAGCAAGGAAAGCTTCCCCCTTGGAAGAAAAAAAAAAACCCAGAGGAAATATTTCAGAATTCAGGGGGGAGGCAGGCTGATCTTATAGGAATCATTGACTCTGCTTTGCACAGACCATCTGGAAGAAAAACACATTAAAGCAGGAGACCAAGGGAATTTTCCTCTGAACATTTCTCAGTGCAGTATAGCAGTACAGTAAATGAGAATGCAAGTCTTTTATACATTCCTCAGGAACTTGCTAAAGGCTTCGCACTGGGTGAGGTCTAAGCAACAGCCTCTCCCTTTAAAAGAAAACTTTTCTTATAGAAATCTTTCCATGAATTTTTCTAGAATGATATGAAAATTTTGCTGTATCTAATTAACTGTTGAGCTTAAAAAAAGCCAAAACCAACAAAATAAACAAATCCCACTTCACAGTTCTATACTGTGCACAGCTTATAGTCATCAAGACAGACACCAACTTTAAGATCTAATGCTGCAAAAGCCTTGACAGACACAGGAAACTATTTTTAGTCAGGAAAGCCCTTAAACAAGTGCTTTTAAAGTATATATTTGAATTGGGAAATAAGAATATGTCTGTATATAACTAGTATATGATCTGCTGTATTGAGTGTAAAATTTCTGACTCAGAGGAATTTTGTTGTCTGTTTATACTGGTCATGGTATAGAGTAACAAAGCCAAGTCTTTTTAGTAAATGTCAAAAGTTAATGTGAGGTTGAAGGTAGGAGTGGAGGACAGTATATGAGCCTTTCCTCACTGTGGGCACTGCAGAGGGTGGTCAGGAAGACCCTGAGCAGAAGGGGCAGCTGTTAAAATTGAGTGCAGTGCATCACAATGAATACATAGATGCATACTGCTGTATAAAGCGGGCAAATTTATGCAAAAGTGAGCCATTGAAGCAAGTTTTATAATTCACTTTTTTGCTCAAAGTACACCTGATGAAAAGGGACTTTCTGAGCACTTGAATGAAATGCAAGTATCATTGAAATATGTGAATCTGTAGTTAAAATTAGTTTTGGATATTTTGGAATGTGGCACTCTTGTTTTCTGCACAAGAAACCTGGCTAATTCTTCCTCAATAAACTGAGATGAAGTAAACTGTGTGAGTGCTGATCCTTGTTCTCTACCCACTAAAGGCTTAATGTGAAGCCTGGCCCTACAGAACTTTTGCAACACTTGCTCAGTTGTGAACAAGTCAGGGCTGTAACAGATGTTTCATTACTCGCAGTACATGCTACTACATGCTATGAGAAAGCTTCTGAAGAGGATGTTTGTTTGATTTGACTCATCACCATAAATGTTAATACTTTATATCACTTCAACTTGTTGCACAACTGGCCTGCTTAGGGATTTACTGTAAATGCATCAGCATTTTCAGAGCAGATCAGTAGGATGACATCTGCTGCCAGCATTTTCTGAATTTTACATCTCTAGCTGGTACTCACATGGTTTAAGGTCATGAGATGAATTTTGTTATTGTTCTAAAACCAATCTTTTCTTAGCGGAAAATGTTCNTTTACCAGCCCTTTTTTGCTGGTACTTGGACAGGCAAAGATAGAGACAAGAGGAGGGCAGCTGTGTGCTCTGACTCAGTTGTACCCAGCAGCCACACCTGGGCAGGACCAGTACCTTTACACTTGCTGTGACTTAACCCAACCAGACTGAACACCTCCTGTGGCTCCTTGATCTCAGGAATTATTTAAAATTTGATTGAGAGTGTAAACATTTCTTTGTTTTCAATAGAAATGTAAACATTTCTATGAGGTGAAATAATCCACAGCTAGGTATCTTTCAAACCAAGCATTACCACACAGCCTGCCATGCTGACTCATACAAGCCATTACTTTGCCCCTCTGTAGGGAAGAACACTTGCTGCCTCTTCTGTTTTCTTATAAAAGAAGATAATTTTTCCACAAGAAGCCATTTTACGTGTTTTGAAGTGTAAAAGGAGCTGTAGTTAATATTTACTATTTTTAATATTAATACTTAATATAATATTAAATAACAGCATTTACTACAATATTTAATTGAATGTATCTGTAATATATTTCAAATATTTAATAATGTATTATGCTCTATGCAATAGAGCATATGTTACATAATGTTACATAATGGTTTATAATGTATTATATTTCTTATGTATTATACCGTTATAAGTTAATATTATATAATAATACTTGATATATAACATTTTACAGTTCACTGTGTGAGGGAGGTCCCTTTTCTAGAAAAACTTCACTTAAAACTACTTACATATATATATGTAGATCAGATGGATGAAAGGATGTGTTTCAGGAGTTTGTTACTGCTCAAGTGCCAATATGATTCACCTCTTTTGAAAGATGTCTGAATGCATTTCACATTCAAATGCGTAACTGGTGAAAAATACTAAGTTCAACAAACATCTTTTAGATGATGTTTTGGAGAAAGCCACTGCTTTCACCTTCCTTGCTGTATAGCAAAAATAAAGCTCCATGTCAGTGACTTGAACAGAGCTATTGAGATTACTAATATTTTTAGAACCCACCTGAGGGCCCCAATATATTCATGTTCTGTCTATAGCATTCGAATGCTTAGCTCTCCAATATTCTACATCTGAGGTCATCCTGCTGAGGACTCCACAGTGAGAGCTTTGATCTGCAAAGGATTAGATTATGTTGGGAGCTTTACAGCAATAAAATGCCTATGTGCTCAACATAAAATTGTGTTAAATTGACTGATCATGTCAGAATCATCAATAAATATGTGTAATAATTACAGTGTAACACTCTGGTACACAATAAATAAATGGAAATAATTGCAATGTAATACTCAAGCATTATTGACCTAATACCTGAGACTGATAATATACTTAATCTGAGAAGCGAGTTTGTGTAAACCAGACTAAAAGGCCAAGAATGCTACGAATTTGCTTGGTTGGTTTTAATCAAGTCAAAGTTGTGTTCATGATACAGCATTTTTATAAAAAGACAAGACTTGGAGGAAAATATATATTCCTATGTCTCATAACAATGTCTGGGGTGAAAACAGAAGGTTTTGACTGAGGTAAAAATAGAAGGGAGCTGTTTTTCCCCAACTCAGCAGGTAGGCTTTGAAGACAGTGTGTTCATGCCTGTGCTATAGCACCACTGATCTGAGCACACAGTGACTTTACCCAGTGAAACTCTCATTTCCAAAAGCTGTCTTCTTCAGTGTGCCATCACTCTTCATGAGCAAGTACATATCACCATGTACAGACAGACAAAAAATAATTATCGGATACAATGATAAAGATATATAGATATGGATGCGGATACTGGTATTGATATAGGTAGATATAACTATAGATATAGCTATAGCTATAGCTATAGCTATAGCTATAGATATAGATATAGATATAGATATAGATATAGATATAGATGATATAGATATAGATATGGATGATATAGATAGATATATGGATGCATGTATAATAAGAATAAATTCTGTTTCAGTCTGGGAGCTAAAACATTGTGGTTATTAAACAGGTTTCTCTGGAAACTTCTTGGATCCTGCTTTGCAATTCCTGAACCAAAGTTAAGCTTGTGATTTCCTTGTTACCTAACTGGAAAGAGTCAGGTATGAGATAAAGAGTTGTTAAAAGGGAAGCAAGGTAAGTGGATGCCCCAAAGCTCCCTTTGCTCTTAGCCTTACATAGTCCACAAGCTATGTGGTGGATGTGCTGCTCAACCTAGAGCCTGTTTGTGCCTTGGGTCTGTCTGTTCCCCATGATAGGGAAGGAGAGGTACAAAGATTTACCATCTGTCAAGGACCAGATGGATTAATGGATTCCTGCTTGATGTGCACACAGGACCATAATTCTTTTTGGTTTGAGAGAACAGTGTGTCCTGGAAGACTGGGACAGGGCAAGAGGAAAAGAATGGCCAAACACTGACCTCACTCCAAATCCTTGATGAATCCTGACAAAAGGAGGTAGTGAGTTGTTTCTCCTTGTGTGTGTGCAGGAGGATGACACCACTAGCTCCCCTCCTCTGCTGTGGCACACAAGCTGCATCTGCACTAGCTACTCAAACTGTTCAGAGCCTAAATGAACACTGTTTGGTCTGTTCTCCATGTCACAGATACTGTTTCCTCCTTTTCAGCAGAAATCTAAAAATATCTCATCAACTAACTTTCTTCTGCTGAAGAAGTGACCTTCCTCCTTGAGCTCCTGCATGCCCACATTACTTCCCAAAGAGACTTTGGGAATTCACTTATTCCTTTCAGACTATTGTAAGGACATAATGCCAATTAAGAATCTTCTGGGTTTCTGTCTTCTGAGAAGTAACAGCTTTCCTTCTAAGTTTTTATTGTTCTGCAACAACCATATTTCATACCTTCTGTTGGTTATGGTCCTAAGGAGTCATGTCCTACTCCTACCAGGAAAATACATTTGAGAGCATCCTCATGGTTGAACACGTGCCTATTTTGGCTATTCAGGTGGCAAAACCAGTTCACTGGTTGATGGGACTCCACTCACGTGGATCCTGCGTCCAGCTGTTGTCTGTTGTACCTTTAATAAATCCCATTTTAACTGGGACTTCCTGCTAGTTTTTGGAACATGCATGGTCAGTTGTGGAGCCATAATGATTGCAGCTGAGGAACATGAGCAAAGAGGATAAACTTCTAAATGCTTTTTTATCTTTGTTTTCTTTTGTTTTTAATCACCCACTCGCTTCCTTCTGTTCCCACAATGTGATGCTCTGCCTTCTGATGCAGCAGTGTGTAACGACCCAGAGTACCCAAGGCAAGTGCTTTGATCCTTCTCTGAGGATCATTCTTGCATCTTGAGAGCCAGACTTAATAAGAATGATTTTACTTTGCAGGGCTAAGTGGCTTTTAAGAATTGAGTATATTACTTCTTAAATTCAGTGCTGGCAGAAGACCACCATTGCACATTGGAAGACCTATAATCCTGATCTTTGAAGGACTAAAGCATTAGGATTAGAATACCTCACATCCTGGTTTTTAGTGTACTAAGGATTAGGATAAGGCCTGACTTATGGCAGTCATGTGGACCCCTGCTGTGTCATCAGCATGGAAACAGCCTGCCTACCTTAAAAATCATGTTCTGCTGCAGAGTGCAAAGCAAGAATGAGCCAGGAAAATGCCAGGCAGTTACTAACAAGCCTTTTGACTTGTAATGGAATGGTCCATTACAAACACTGGGTGATTAATATTAAAGATAATCCTCAGAGCATTAAAAGAATCCCACGTAGCCTCAGGAGATGGACAACTAAATCCTCGGAGCCAGTATACACAGTTATGCCATCCGACCCCGGGAATAAAAACCTTGTTTTTGAAAGCAGCATGCTTTAGAGGAGAAAGTAAATGGAAAAACTTGCTCTTCTAACCCAGAAAAAGAACCTTGAATATTCATGAAAACAATATTTTATTCAATGGAAACCCAAGTTAAGGTTTTCTCCTCATAAAATTGAGGCTAGCATGATTTTAAAATGTCATAGCTTTCTGAAATTGTGTGAATTAGCAAAGAAATAGAATGTGTATTTTCTATACATATTTATACACTCAGAAATACTGTTAGAATTAATTATTTTTTGCAGAAGTACTAGCTGACAAGAAGTAGTGTTTTACATATGATATGAAGTAAGTTAACACCTAGATCATAAGACTCATAGTGCCTCAATGCTACCAGTGGTCAGAATTCATTACCTCAAATTTAACTCTTTTTATTTTAATGTGTCTCTACTCTTAAAGAAAAATTCTTGTGTTGAAACTAATTAAAGTCCTTTTTTTCCCTTTTTGTCTTACACAAGTATTATATTTGTCTTATGACTTTTATATTAGTGGTGACAATACATGTTTTGCTCAAAATTAAGTTCATAATTTCTAGTTTTCCTGGGGGAAGGAGAAATAAAGGCATAATTATTTCCTTGTACTGGACAGAGACAGCTTTTCTGTTGTGAGAAGTTCCGTATTTTATGAATTAAGTAAATAAATAAGCCTCTAAAGGAGTAATGCTTCTTGGATTTGGGAGGGAAGACTTGAAATTGGGATGTTTGCATGCCTACTTTTCTGTAGAAAGAATATAGAAAGCAGGAAAGGATGAAGGATATTTAGTCCCATTAAGTGTGAAAAAGATGAAGAAGCGTGCATTCCTATTAAGATCCATTCTAGGCCAAAACTGGATACACAGAAAACAAATTCATGACAGCGGGAGTCATTGTCTTAGCTTGACTAATAACAGCTGTAAGATTATGCCTGCGGTGACTGTTTTCATTTCTTCTGGCAGGGTACAGTCAGCAATGACTGCTCTACTGCTTCTTAAGGTCAGATCCTGATCTAGCAGCTTCTCAGACAATAGTTCTAAACATCAGATTTCACTGATAGGAATTCATACTTTGTATTTACAGGCATGAAACTCTGGTCTTAACTGAGTTACATTATGAATATAAGTGTTATTTTTGGCTTGCAGGTGGAAAAACTGTGTCTCAAGGTTTCCCATAGTGACCTGGAATACAACGTTCTCAACTCAAAGGGAAACTGGGGTCTGTGCAATACCAGAAAACATGACAGGATATGATTGTCAGTTTTAGAAAAACTGTACTCCATAGTGATTTTGTTTGTTTAAATTGATAGGAGCAGATGCTCATCCATGTGCATCATGTGCATCATATGCCCACCATCCTGTGCATTGGTGTACACCTGCTTCCAAACACAAAAACCCAGAACAGCAGGACAGTTTGGGTTGGAAGGGACCTTAAAATCATCTCATTTCAATGCTCCTGCCAAGGGCAGGGAGGAGCACCTCTCAGTAGTCCAGGTTTCTCAAAGTCCCATCCAACCTGGCCTTGGACACTTCCAGGGATGGGGCAGCCACAGGTTCTCTAAGCAATCTGTGACAGTGCCTCATTCACCCCCACAGGGAAGAATTTCTTCCTAGTATGTAATCTCAATCTACACTTCTTCATCTTAAAGACATTCCCCCTTTCCTTGTTATTACATGTGCTTGTAAAAAGTGCCTTTCATGGGATATGATACCTGGGATCTGTCCCTACCACAGAGGAGAGTGGAAGATGCCTCAGCTCAGAAGGAGCTGGTGAGCAGAGGTGTCACCTGCACAGGCAACGGAGATGTGGATAGCAGGTATTGCTCACTTGCAGCTCTTGAGTTGCACCACAAGAGCTTTAGGCTCTTACTTGCCAGCCTGCCATGCTATGCAGTGTTCCAGCATCAGTGCACATAGTGCTTGCCTGCTCTTGGCTTTTCGCTACAGAAAGTAGAGTGTATCTGAAAATATCGCTCTTGTTTCTGACTAGATCTTTATTATCATGAGGTTCACCATCCACGCCCCACATACACTAGATATGCACACAGCACCAGTGCTCCCCAGGAGGTATCTGTGTACAGCAGAGACAAAATGGGTTTTGTTTCTACAGCTTCCTTTGCCCAGATTCTTGCTTTTCCCTACCCATGTGGCCACAGTCACAGCTTTGGGCAATGCTCAGGTGACAACTTGGAGCTTTGCTCTCTGACAGCCCTCATGCATGTTTGTCTTAGCTCTAAGGTCATGCTGTAAGGATGACCTTCCAGAGGACTATTGCCCCCATACAGTTTGCAGGACTGGGTGGCACTGAGTTAAAACATTGCTCTTGCCCCACACTTCAAGTGTCTTGAGGCTGGAGAGCTTGAAGAACTAGTTACACCTGATCAAATCCTGCTTTATAGCTTCAGCATGTGCAGTCTTATGGATCATGCAAGCTCCAGCTACGTTCTGTAAGAAAATCTGGTGATTGTCTGGACCCCCAGGGCCTGCACATGAGCAGCATGTTTGGAGCTTTGGAATCTGGTCTGGTATCAATTGAGAAAGGGGACACGGATAGCTCCTAGTCAGAGCTCTTGTGGCCCAGCAGACAATGAAGGCAGACCAAACTACCTTATTGGTGTCTGAGGATCTTTTTAGGTCTCATCTTTAGCTCATGGCAAGGATACCTGGGGCTTTCAGTGAATTGCACAACACAGGACACCTGTGCCCACAGGCACAGCAGCACAACCCACAGCCCAAGACCAGCAAAACCTGTCTTGTCTTCCTTGTAAGCACCACCTGAGGAGTATGTGGGTGTGAAGCTACCTTCAAAATCTTTGAGTTTGTGTCAAATAATGGTGGTTTTATTGTCTGCTGATACAAGGTACACCTATGTCTGCTTAGTCAATTTGTCTCTGATGCTGTAAAAATAGCTCTGTTTGACTCTGAGGTTGTTGAGGTTGTTTCAGGCTTGTTTTGGTGTGGTTTTTTTGTTTTTGGTTTTTTTTTGGGGGGAGGTAGTTTTTTGGGGTTTTGGGTGGGGTTTTTTTTTTCTTTTTTTCTTTTTTTTTTCTTTTTTTAAATTGATCTTTAACTGATTTCCAGGAACACATGAGGGCTGGAGAAAGCCTTCCTGCTGGTTGTGTTTCACACTTTCCGGTTTGGGGCAGATAGTCCATGACCATGTGGTTTCCTGCTTCACTTTGGTTTTCTTTCTTTGGTTTTCCACAGGACATGCAGTTTTTAGTGTTCACCTGCTTTTCATTGAGCTGATAGGAGCTTTGGCTATGAAGAAGGTACGTGGACTCTGATACATGCTGGACAATCAGTGTGAGGACAATTGTCAAGAGATAGTATTTTTCTTAAGCTTTTGCTTTATTCAGGAAAGATTTCCAGAGTATTGGTGTTGCCAATAAAAACTGAAATGAAAATTATCAATAATACAAAGACATGGGTTTATATTACAATATGTAATTAAAATGTGTAAGGCAAATTGCAATTTTAGTACCAGTAATGCCAAATTAGTTGTGCTGTTGCTTATAAAGCAATAAAAATGTGAAGGTTTTTCTATGTGACAATAAGATGGAAAGATACCCCATTGTTAATGTCTGCTTAAAAGTCTCTTGCTCTAGTGCCCTGTGTTCACATATGATCAGTATATTCTGCAATGCCTGACCCTGATTAAAAACAAACATGCTTCTTAAAGGAAAAGGAAATGTCATAGTTAATTATGAGGGGGTTTTGTGTGGTTGTACCTTATTTTGATTCTTTTATATCTGAGTTATTACTGAAGTGAGCACTGGATGCTGCTGAGTGCCATCCTACACAAATGTAGTGTCTTTAACGTCATCTAAAGATTGAGGTTATATTTATGCTTGGAAGTAATATATTAATAGTTGTTTAGACTTTGTGATTGAATGAGAAGGAAGCTGTTATCTATGCACACACATATGACTGAAGGGAAATGCTTTTTCTCATGGGAAGGAGACTTGAATATTCAATCACTAATTTGGAAAACTTACAACTCAAAAGATCTTTTTCTGTGCCTTCCATATACATCTGGTGAAATGTAGCCAGAATTAACTGCATATAAAGGTAGTCCATGTGACACTTGGTGGCAGTTTCCATTTGGTTGCAGGTTTTTCACTTTGAACAAGAGCCACAGGGCTGGAAAAGTTCACAGTGCTACAGGAGTGTGATGGTGATAGTGGGGACCAAGACACACTGACAGTCCCTCATGCTAACCTATTGCAGGAGAGCATGACTCCTCCAGGATTTCAGCAGGGTGCTGCTCCACTCCTCTACTCTGCTCCAATGCTCCTGCTTAAGGATTTCATTGACAGCCTGCTGAATGTGAAGACGACCAACTTGTTTTGATTGAGGAAAGCCAATAAAAGCAACTAAATTGATGCTGAATTAGGTCATACTGGTCTTTCCAGGAATTTGGACTCTGTTACCAATTCTTAGCAGTATTAGTAATGTTAGGGATAAATTTGTGTAAAGTATGTCATGCCTGGTAGTAGATCTGTGATTAAGTGCTTATATCCATGTTCTTTTGAAATGTGTGAATCAAAATTATTTTAGCCTACTTTTTCCAGCAAAAACATTAATAATGCCATATGACGAATTTTTACATTGAAGGAAACTATCCAACATCCACTACACCCACACTGAAACAAAAGTATTGAAACTTCCCACCTGCCTCAAATAGGCTTTCCAAGACACCCATCATTCTGGTAATTAAGATACTTCTTAATGTTTCCCAAACTATACCAGCACCTGCCAATTAAAATACAACTATTTAATTAAGTAGAATTAGAGCTATAATAATATTAGTCATTGCCTAGTAATGTTTTGCAAGCCACCAAATAAATAAAGTCTTGCCAAGAAGGCTGTTACCCTTCCACAATATAAATCAATAAATCATAATTGGACTGTGTACCTTCACTTCTTTTCTACCACACTGTGTAAAACAAAAAGCAAGAAGCCAGAGATGAGTTAAGTAATACAAAACAATTTATAAATTTTAACTCAAGAGGCTGTCTAGGCCTATTAAGTAGTAAATCAGTCATAGTCTTGAACATATTTAAATGCTTTTGATTTCAGTAAAATATACTAAGTGGAACAATCTGATAATGTGTCTGCTGCCTTAAAGATTGTAAAGGACAATGTTCTTTTCAAGTGTTTCTGTAAATGTTTCAACATAAATTGATGAAAGCAATAATCAATTTCAACCATTCCACCAATGCTACGTGTCATAAATTAGGAATAATAAGAAGTCCTATATTTTTATCCATTCACTGATATTTTCATTAATATTCTCAAACTCATCATTTTGAAGCCATTGCAGAAATGGGTTGGAGCTTTCTTCTCTTTTCTTTGCTCTTGATTAGCTGCTTTATGGCAATGCTTCTTCCCTGCTTTATTCTCATTTCAGTAATAGTCAGTGGTGGAAAATAACCAGCTCTGAACTCCTATAACCATGAATGCTCACAAGAGGACAGGGCACATTCTAGGGAAAAATGGCCCTGGATGGATTAGAAAGGATTTATAGATGGCTGAGATTTTTAAGGCATTTTAAAGGAATTTTTATGTGATCCTTAAAACAGTAGCTGAACACTTTGGTTTTCTTTGGTTTCTTCTGGCTCTCCTGGAATGGCTTAGGTGGCAGGTTTGTGTGTGTTTGTTTGTTTGCTTGTTGGTTTGTTGGTTTGGTTTTTTTGTGGTGGGTTTGTTTGTTTGTTTTGGGGTTTTTTTTGTTTGGTTTTTTTTGGTGTCCTAAAGTGGTCTCTGTGATAGTTCAGGAGCTTGATATGCATGTATTACACTAAAAAATAAAAACAACTTATAAACCATAGAATCAGGGGTTCATAGAGTCATTTAGATGGTCAAAGACCTCTACAATCATTGAATCCAACTCTTAACCCAGCACTGCCAAGTCCNAAAGAAAAGAAAAATCTCCCCTAAGCCTTTCTCCAGGTTAAATGAACCCAGTTCCCTCAGCTTTTGCTCTGTAGACTTGTGCTCCACACCCTTCTCCAGNCCTAAAGTGGTCTCTGTGATAGTTCAGGAGCTTGATATGCATGTATTACACTAAAAAATAAAAACAACTTATAAACCATAGAATCAGGGGTTCATAGAGTCATTTAGATGGTCAAAGACCTCTACAATCATTGAATCCAACTCTTAACCCAGCACTGCCAAGTCC